>BMAO01001818.1:0-403881 GCA_019973975.1 Trichonephila clavata | reverse complement strand
TTCAGATTCCACTCTAGTACGCTTAATCGTCATTAAAATAGAAATATGTTCTTTTTAGGTAGTCACCACGTGTGCCTCCATTTTCAAAAAGAGATTTCTTTTTGCATTTTTGATGACAGTGTCTCAAATCTAATAGACTGCATTGGCGCATATCCTCTTTGATAACTTAATCTGGGACTTCTGCTACACTTAATGGTTTTCGTGTACAAATTGACTCAGTTATTAAATCAGAACTTCAGTCAATTTCAAGTGTTACCTCATTTGAAATAGAAGATCCAGTTGAATGAGCTTTTAGTAATGCAGTGGGATTTGAAGCGTCAAATCTTTCAAGTAGATCTACAATCCATTTAATAGAAATGTGACAAAATCTATTTCTGAGACGATTATACCATTGTATAAGTATTGCAGTAAACCACGTAGATCTGTGCAATGTTCTCCCATACGAGAAATAAGAGCTGCATGTAATTTTTTACTTATAACACATATAATTGCACAAAAAATTTCTACGTACATATTTTACGATATATATAATTTTTTTTATTAATTAAATTCTTCAAAAATTTTGATGAGAAAAAATTTTAAAATATAATTCAGACAAAATTAAATCTGGGGATTAGCTATTTTAATTCCGGAATTTTGGGATCCAAAAAATCCCCGGGATCCCCCGGGGCAGTAAACCCTAGTATTTTGCGTGCATTATTTGACGGAAAGATAGTGAGGGCCTCAGATCGATGTTAATTTCACCATTGTTCAAAATTACTAGGCATAATGGCAAGCGGCATACATAGACTTTTTTTATGGATGGGGGAGGTGCTATATTTAAAAAAAAGGAAATGAAAACGCCGAGAAGCAATCTTGATGTTTAAAATTAAAAATCTGTTAGTTCCTCTTCTTGTGAACGCAGTTGATAATGGCGGTGTCATACGGAGTTTTCAAATCAGACCAAAATAAGTTTTACAAAAAAAAAAAAAAAAAAAGCGTGAATAAACAAGCAAATTAAAGATGGGTTTCAAAGTCTGAAAATTGAAAAATTAATTTAAGTATCATAATTTGACAATGGTTGTAGATCAAAAAAGTTATTTCCCCGTAGTCAATTGTATAGCTTTGTTTTAAACATAAATTTGTCATATAAATATTATTATGATATATATGGTATAATATATGGGACAGAAAGGGAGAGTATATTATTCGCGATTAAAAATGGCACCGATATAGCTTATGTTGCTTCCATGTGCAGTGTTAATAAAAAGTCTATCAGTTTGTTAAAAATAAAAATAATTGAACAGTATTTCTATTATAGTGGATGCACGTAGATTAATAATTTTACTTCTTGCATGATTTAAGGTTTTAAATGATGAAGCATAATTAGGAGAAAATGTCAGCTTAAGTAAAAGTTAGGTTGTTAATACTTACTTCTCAGACCAACGATATCAGAGAAAGAGAGAAATCTCCATATGCACACGCATCATGGATAATACCATGTGTTTGTTGATCTATGGATCCCATAATGTTTAAAAAGAAAGATAATCTTTAAAGAATAATAAAAATATTATTGCAAAATATGTATTTACTTTTATACAGCCAATTTTATTTTGATAAAAACAATAAATTTCTATGGTAGTTGCAATAAAGGTATTGAATAGGTTTTTTAAATGAAAGTAATACTAGGTATAAAGGATCCTATTCACAAAAGCTCACAATGATTAAAAATTTGATAAGACAATTCACATTCTTTTGATTATTCCTTTCACAGTAAATATAAGAATGTATATTTTTAAGTATACTCATTCTTTTAAATCCTCCTGATTTTTAAACAATTTTGATAACAGTATAGATATAGCTTTACTTGCAAGCGTGAAATTAAACTTTATACATTATATCTAATCTTATTTCAGTAAAAGTTCATGCTGTCTGTGTAAGTGATTAGATAATTTCTTTTCTTTATTACATCACAATTGAACTGAAATAAAGAAAAAAGTTGTATTTATTTGTTTATGTGTGATTTTATTCATGAATGACTAATTTAACTTGTATATACAGATTTTCTAACTTTATCAAGCACTTATCAGAAAATTACATTTATCTTAGGCTACAAAATATTAATACTGAGTTGTTAAGTGTGAAACTTTCGAAATCATTTTGTCCTTGAATTATTTCTTCATTTTTGTTCTAACTTCGAATATAACTGTTATCAAATCATTTACAATGAAGATTTCCGTAATCAATAAAATTATCTGAAAAAAGGACTGTTTTTATCCAATCCCCATTGCTTGCTGTTCGTAGAGATCATCTGAGGAGAATATTTGATCTGGCCAAATAAGATAGGCAGATTGAGTTATCTGCTTCTCTCAAGAAGAATTAATGGTCTACAAGAGCACCTGTTGCATCCTGTTGGGGGAGGGAAAATAGATAAAACTCAAAGGGATATTAGTACAAGTTTTATTTATCGTACAGTTAGTTTGAAAGTTGATCAATTTGAAAAAAAAAACATTTGTACAAATCTAAAAGATGTTAATACTTCTGTTTACAGGTAATGTATATTTGTTCAAAATATTTCGTAAAATAGATATTTTATGCATTTCTTTGTTGTACCGCCGATAGTATTTGTAAATTGGATGTGTATTGTTAAAGTAAAATTTTTTCCTGTATGTTTTACTTGTCGTATATTTCGAAAATTGAAAAGTCGAGATGAAGAATTGTTTAAACATCGATGAATTATCCATTTTGAAACATATCTCTTCAAAAATTGCTTCTCTCTTTGAAAATTATTTTTTCTTCTTTAAAACTATCAAAGTAACACATAGGACAGTTTTCAGTATATCTCTTTAAATGACTTTTCTGAAAATTCAACTTTAGACATTTTATCCAGGTAAAAATCTCTAAAGCTTTTTTCTGTTTCAATTGCTATTCGTATTCAATATCCTACCAAAATGATTTCGTCGTGAGTTTTTTCCCTTTAAAAATATATCTATGAGCCGTTCCTGCAATTTCCATTTGATTTTTGAAAAAGATTGTACATTGATCCATTGATAAATAGGACAGTACTTCATTGTTTCATTAAAATATATCCTCCTCGTGATGTTTTTCCATGATATTAAATTCAGTTCATGATTTAAAAATGAATTCTAATAAAATGGGAATCATTTTTTAAAATTTTATTTATACATCATGATGGGCATTAGAAAACGATCCAAACTTTGTATTGGTAAATCTTCTATCTTAAGGATAGCAACAAAATGGTCTTTCAAAAAAATTTTTATATTAGAAACTCTTATATAAATTACCATACAACCTTTCCATAACAGCTGTTAATATACAAGAAATTGCTTAGATTAAATGATTAATAATTAAACAGATTAAACAATTAACAATTTTCACAAAAATGGAGTAGAAATTTGAAATTACTATTAAAGTCATCAGATATAATAAAGAATATTTGTTGCTTTCATCCTTTTTTTCCTTTTTTTGTGATTTGTGTGAGAATATCTAAAAAGTAAATGAAATCGTGAGAAAAACTCCGTATAGTCATAAAAGATCTTACCTCTTAAAAATTAGATTATGATATCCAACTACCCTAAAATTGTGAATTTTGCCAAAAAATTGACAACTTTTTTATGATTTTATTTTATATGCCATCTTATTAGCTTTATAAAAATTCCAAGTTTATTATTTTTCGTTCAATAGAACAAAAACTACAAGTGTTTTAGTAAAAGCAGATGCCTTTACTTGCAAGATGTCATACTCTTTTAAAACGTATTTTTACTCGAAATGTTTTTTCTGAAAATGCTCAAACGGGACAGCGATTGCTGAAAAAGTTATGAAAACAATAAACTGATATTTTTTGTGTATGTTCTGTATAATAGTAGAAGTGTTTTAACCTTCAGATTTATCATCACTGTTTTATTACAAAATTTACAGCCCTTTATGCGAATGTAATCACTGTTTTTTAAGCAGTTTCATATAATAACAAAGATGAAGTGCTCCAGTTTTGCAAAAATTAAAATATTTCTTACCCTGAAGGTCATTTCAAAAATGAATGACATAGCAACAAACACATCAGAATTGAAAATTTGTTTATAAACCTTTGGTACAGAATGGGCCCCATTTATGTTATTTTTTGTAAATTTTTCCCCATTTTAGTAATATAATAATTTCTTTTTCTCTTCATTTTAGCAAATTTTTCAAAATATACTAAACAAATCTTAAAAAAAAAAAAAAAAAAAAAAAAAAAAAAAAAAAAAAAAACCTATATTTTTTTTAATTTTTTTAAAAAAAATAGTTGTCGCAAGTAGTCGAATACCTGTTGCTGTTGTTACTTATGCCTCCTGATCGACAGTAACATCAGTTCAAGGTCCACGAAATTCATCACGCCGAAGGGCTAGATTTTTACGCCTTAGCTTTGAGCACCATGCAGGTGACATCACGTTTTAGCTCCATTCCACTCCAATTCTGAGCGAGAACACCATGGGGGTGTTCAGGGGCCTCCCACCTCTCTTCCCCTTCCAGCAACCTCACGAGAGGATTTGCGGCTCGTCGGATATTTAGAGTACCCCTATGCCGCGAAGGGGCACTATACATTTACAAACATCCATGCCTTCTCCGGGATTCGAATCCAGGGCCTACGGCACCGCATTCAGCGTCACTAACCCCTATATCAGATGGGTGGCGGATACCTTAACTTTAGATGATAATTAAAGTAAATAATAATATGCTAAGTAATTATTAATAATAATTAATTGAAATATTTTTCAGGACATGGATTTAACACAACATTTGTGTCCTTTGGTTTCAATATGCATTGAAACATTTCTTAACAGAAATGACGGAATATGAATTCCACAAAAATCATTTTAATTTCTGTAATCAACGACATTAAGCGGAGATGAGTTTTCCATATTTCATCTTTTAAATGAAAATGCAAAAAAGAAGTTTCTTGACGGATTGAATTAATTTCTAGGCCATTTTCATTACAAAGTTTTGATTTTTTTTTTTCCGATTTTTTTTCTTATGTGAGCAATTTTTCAGCTTTCTCATTGAAAAAGATATTAATATATCGTATGCATGTTAGTTAATTGTTAATTAATTATAATTAGATTTTTCTATTAATAATAACCTAGTATTAATGCATAATCAGCTTTATTACATATGTGTTTGATAAATGTCTTCCGAATATTTATCAAACACATATCTAGAGTTCCACATATTCAATTGACTTGGGAAAAAATACAACTGACGATTTAATAAAGCTTTGATAAAATTCTGCTGACTCAAAAATGCTAAAACATCAATGAAAATTTGAATCCTTACGCAGGAAGATCGATTTTGAATTCTTATTAAAGATTGATATAAAAAAGCATTATAAAATTTCTACTGTTAAATTTACGATATTTATCATTGAAATATTAGTATTTTTCAAAGTAACGAGTAAATAATCATCTCTGCGTATTTGCATTTCCATTCAGCATTCTGTTTCGAGAGAAATCATTTATAAATTAACATCTCTTCGAATAACATGATGCTTTAAAACTTTAAAACTAATTTGAAATAAGTTTTTTAAATCAATCATGGTACAAGGTTCATATCTTATATTTTATAAAATTCCTAAAACTGGAATTTTCCATATAATTATCAACCAAGACAAGCACGTATTATAATGTCTTATTTGCTTATCGCGAGATCTCGGGATAAAAATGATTCTCTTCTAGGTATCCCAGAGTACCTTAAACTCAGACTTAATTATATTTAAAATAAATTAGAATTTAAATTCTCAAAAAAGTAGGGTATATTGTTAATATATATATTCTGATTCTTTTAAATTAACTCACCGATCTAAAAAATACTGAAACAATAATCATACGCTGGATAAAAGATGTAAATTAAAAGTATTCATGAGTCTAATGAAAGAAAATTTTTTACAAATATAATAACTATAAAAAGTTCTTCATTTTTGCTGAAAATTTTAGTGAAATTTCACAGAATGTGAAATACCTTTTTTCTATGCATAACATTTAAAGATATTATTTTAAAAAAAAAAAAAAAAAAAATTGAATTCAGAAGAAGGAAAATACAATATATTTAATAAAAAATATTCAGTTGAAGAGGACCAGTTGAGAGTTTTTATGAAGCTTTAAAAAAAATATATATATATAGAAATAATCTATTGCTGTGTATCTTGTTCTTATTCCAGCGAAGTAAAAATCCCCGTTACTAAAAATATAATTTCAGAAACTAGTGACTCGGTGGAATCATATTAATGCATTCATAAGAAAATATATTTTAATTCAACATCTATAAAACATTTCGATTTAGGCACAGAAAACTCAAAAAATTATGTTTGTCAATTATCGGGAACATCACTTTATCGGGAGATTAAAAACTAGCTGAAAACTCTACAAGAAGCTTAGAAATTCTTCACAGAAATCCCAATGAGTGTGAATAAAACCTAAAGTACCAATAAATAATTTTAGGTGAAAATTCGTTAGAGGTCTTCTTAGAAATACCAAACTGAAAATTTTAAATAATGTTCGACTTTAAAAGAACTTACGACACATGCCAAGTTTCACTTTAAAAAGCAATATTAAGTTCGCATAACCCTATCCGGAAATGAAAGGAAAAAATCAAAGCAGTAATAATACAGCACAAACCAGTTTCTTTCTGTTTTTTTCTTCTACTATTACAACTACAAGCTATTTGTTAGTCCTTGAACACAAGCAATTATTTCCTATGATGCCAATAAAATAGACAAAAAACAAAATTTTCTTGAAACGTAAATCAGTCAAGGATTTAAGTAATGTCCTTACTGAATGTCGTACCTTAAATTTTAATACAAAAATGGGTTTTTTTTCTAAAATCGTGTTTAAATATAGAAGGAATGAAATTCGTTTTTAAAAGAAATGCATTCGATGTACTCTTTGTCCCATTGATTAGAACGACTAGTATCTTAATGTAAGATTCGTTTTTGTTTTGGTTACTTCATTTAGAATGAATTTATTCTTTCTATCGATTGTACTTTTCCAGCGAATCCACGTTTTGTTTCAGGAAGCTGTTAATCCAAATATGCTAAGAACGAAAATGAATTGCAGTTTCTAGTTTAGTATATAATGATAGTCTTAGATGCAATTGAGAAGGGAGAAAGGTTTTTGGAAACAGCTTTTCGTTTAGTAAAAATACCATTAGCTAAGATTGTAGCTGACATGGATTTGACTTGAAAAATGCAGAATTTGAATTTAGGGTAACTTTCCAGTCCATGAATAAATTTAGATGAAATTCGCAGTTTCTTTCGAGAGAATTCTGTTAAACTGTTTCTCTGTGCACTACTTTCAAATTGATAGCTTGTCAACTATTTAGTTTCATAAAAGTAGTTGTTTTGCTCTAAGTCCATTTTGTGGGAGCCTTAAATTCTTTAATTATTTATTACAGTTAAAAAAATAAGGTTAGATATCGTAAGATTTGGCTTTTTAGTTAACATTTTAAGAGATTTAATGTCAAAATATTCAATACCAGCATAATGTATCCAACGACGTCTTAAGACTTCTTAAGGACCTGTATCCCTATGCAAAAGTGCTCTTGTGATCCTTAAGAGTAGATAGTACATAGCATACGTTGTCAAATACTCGTACAAATAGTAACCCAACACAAATAAACGTACACGACTCAGTCTCATAAGCATAGGCAAAAAACGATGGTGCTGATGAAAGAAGTAATGATGGTATATGGTGGAAGACCTAGATCTAGACATGGCTAACAGTCATCACATAATAATGAACATAATAAGAACTGTTGCCAATTGACATATGGTTTGTAATACCTGATTTTTCTGAGACTAATAAAACATTTTACCACTAAAATTATTTGAGTCATGATTTTATTGATGCTGAGTCGAAAACGAGGCGAGGCTTCCACCGAAGCCGAAGTCTTGGGTCCTGGCCCAGTTGGCCCATGCCTGAATGTCCCTGAATGTATTCTTTAAATATTTCCTTAAGGGGGAACTCTACAGAGCTTCCAATTATTATAAATTATGAATATTAGTTAAATTACATCACTACATTTCCTTAAAGATTTTTGGTTTTAAATCAGCATTTTATTTAAATAGATAACAGAAATAAACAAGATGTCATTCTATCGGCATAAACAGCCTCAAAGAAACGTGGGAGATTCCTTGAATTATTAAATTTATCTTTTAGTTTGAATCCGAATGTTTGAAGAGAAATAAATCTCTTTTTATTCTTTAGTCTTTTTTATCGTATTTTTTCTTAACTTTATCAATAGTAATTTTTATTTATGTTAGAATATATAGTAATTTTTTAAAATATAGAATAAAATAAAATTTTCAGAAAATATTCTTTGATTGTAAGTAATGCCATTAATTAAACACATTAAAATATATGTAAAAATGTTAAAATGATCAGGCTGTTCGATTGTGATACAGCCACATCTAAAATGCCCATATTTTCTTACAGATTTTTGATGCATATCGTAAAATATTCACAAATCTTTTTTATCATATTAATCATTATAATTTGAATTTAGATGACTGCAGGAGAAATGTTTATGCATAAACATTATTTATAATTTATTTGTTGTTATTTATTTATTTATTCTTCTTATTTTTTATTTTTGCATTTTATTAGTAAAATACAAAAGAAAGGTTGGAAAATTTCGAATTTTTATTTATTTTATTTATTTAGAAGGAACTTCAATTCATAAACTTCAACTGTTTTTACATAAAATCTTGTTATTTTTACAATAAATAACTTTCTAGGTCACAATTCTATTATCTTACATTAAGCATTTAATTTATAAGTCCTTATATTAAATACAAGTAAGACTACTAGTCCTTTTTTCACAATTCTTACATTTCTCACGGAAGAGACATGTAAAATCTTAATGCATTTTCGTAGCTGTCATTTTTTTTTTCTTGACACACTTCGATTTATTTCTTCGACATTTATAAAAGAGCAGCTGAAGATCATAATGTTATTTAGCAATTCTATTTTTAGCTTCTTGTTCAATATAAAATGGGAATGAAAGTTTTCTGTTGAAATGAGTTGAATTCAAGTTTTCTTTTTATTTTACATCTTAAATGTCATACCATTAATCTCAATCTAACATCGAGTCCCCCCCCTTTTTAATGTCTTTTAAATACCCTTGATTTAAAAGGTTATCAAACGTGAAAACTTGAAATATGTTACCCAATCAAGCACAGAGAAAAATTTCTGTGTATAGTTAGAATGTTATGTAGTAACACACACATTTGAAATGTTTTTATTTGTAACACGATTAATGAATCTGAAACGGAAAGCATTCTTCATAAACTCAAATTTCTGCAATAGTATTTTATTTTCATCCTTACTTGTTTATTTACTTCAGATTCATCAATTAAATAGAACTATTTAATATTTATCTTATTTAATTTACAATACATCTTAAATATCTATTTTGAAATCATTTGTACTTGAAGCTTACTTAGACACCCTCTTCATGTTTATCCCTTTTTATTTGTTATTTGGATTGTGAGGTACACAATATTATATTTTTTTACCAATGTCTTAAACTGCACATAACTTGAAGAAGTCGAGTTTATTACTAACTACATAAAGCAGAAACTTAGAAACTGTCTCTTTAATCTCATTAGTACTTCCTTTATTATCAGTTCTTTCCCTTGAGAGAGATGCAATTTCAAATCACACATTAAATTAAGTTCGGCACCCCTATTGATTTATATGAGTTGATAAAAGTTTATCGTTAAGGGCTTGTTTGAATTATAAGTATGAAGGTGCTTATAATTCATACAAGTCCTTATGTTTTCTTTTGCCTCTGAAAGCATAATATAGTGTAATAAATGAATATCAAATACCTCTATGTAATTTTCAACCGCTTTAAAAAATAAAACTGTATTCGCATGTGTGTCTTACATAAGACAATGCAGTTAGTCTTAAGAAAACAACACACAGACACACAATGCTTTACCGAAGCTGAGGTTTACTAAACGTAAACTTAAGCTTCATTGATAATGCAACTTCATAAAATTGTAAAAATGTTAAATGCAAGTCTCTTATTGGTTATTAGATTGCAATAACCTGTGATATTTCAGTTTCAAGAAATTCCCCAACCTTGATATTTTCCCGGTTTGGTTACAACTGATTTTTAAAATATTAACTTGTTTTAAATAGGAAACGTAATTTGTGAAAAACTAAGGTTGTGTCGAGAGCCCCCAAACCTATAAATATTTAAAACTTAATTCCTTTTTCAATGAAGTTAAAATGAGTTTCTGTTTAGATGGCAGAATTTTTCCTTTCATATTTTCAGATTTAAACTTATTTAATCATTTAGTCATTTCCACCATATTTTTTCTCAGAAAATAAAACGAATTTGCTTTAGTTTTTTTGAAAAAATTAAATTTAAGTATAAATTCTGTATAGAATTGTGTAACCTATGTTAACAACTATTTTATAAAGCTTTAAATTATGTCCAAATTAATATTAGTAGTTTTATAGATTGCTCTGTTAATATCTTCCCATTTTCAAAAACTACGTAACCAGAGAATGAACAAAATTGTAAACTGATATATAATCCCCTTTAAGTGAAAGAGGAAGGGGAGGGGGGGGGGAATTTTTTAGCTCTGAAATATTTTATAAACTATTGGAAGAAGAGTTGCATTAAATTTTGAATTTAGAAAAGTTTCATAACATATGATATATATATTCAAATAAAAAGAAAGAAAAGAAGAAAAAACGTGGTATGTACACTTCAGTGTTTTTGGGATGTATTTAATTTGATTTTTACATTATTAATTTTTGTATCATATTGCATATTTAGAACTGAAAAAACATATTATCCATCGATTGATATAAATTCTTAAATGTTGATTAGAAAAATTTCTTTTGCCAAATGTTTCAGACACTCATTTGATGTTAGGGGGTCCAGTTTTTAAATCCCCACAGCTCGGGAACTTTTCTGCAAACTATTATGAATTAAAAAATAAATAAATAAATAAAAAAAATAATAAATTCCAATATAAAAAATTAGATGAACGAAAAAAATGGCACCAGTAAGAAGTTAATTATCCATAATAATTATGTTAATCAATCAATGGATAATTTAGATCCCTTTGAGTCACTAAGAGTTATTGGACTTTGTACACATATGATAAAAATTGAGAAAGTTATTAATAGTATCATATTTTTTGACGATTGTAAATTGGTCCTTGAATACAATTTCGCATGAAAAAAAAATGAATTAACACTAAGATTACTGATATTTTATATAAACCTTTTTTACCATAAAAGGTCAAATGACGCATGTTTAAGAAGTTATATATTTTAAGATTTACAACAAAAAAAAAAGCACTTTTTAGTTCAATTTTGTGAAGTAGTAAAACACATTTTTCTAAATAACAGTTCCATCTTTATTTTTTTTTAAACTGAAAAAATTATAGAAATCTTAAATTTGTAAATAATATCTGTAGCTTATTCGCGCTCACACTGCCTTTTTTGAAAATCATGGGATTTTACAGTATACATTTTCCAAATACATTTTTATTGCGCTTAAAATGCCTTATCGATGCCTTATTTGACACTTTTTCGCACACCTGAATTCAGACTTGAAGTAGATAACATTTCGATGTATATGCACTACATATCGTCAATATATATATATGTACCATATCTACTCGAATCTACACCATATTTCCGATGTTAAAGCTACTGAAAATCGGGCGTGGCTTAGAATCGAATTCAAAACATTTGTTGGATGGAGGAAATTGAGTTTCCACCCCTATCAAAAGGAAAAAAGTAACCGTCCATTTTGACAACTTGCAATGATGACATATCCCATTCCGCAGTTTATCTCTTATATTCAATCTATCCTAGTCATCGTTGTCTGCTCGTATTTCAGAAATTTTTCTTGTACATGCTTTCTTTGATCTCCTAAACATCAAAGATATCGATAATAATATCAAGACAAGTTCCCTATGACGCAATTATGAGAAGGGATACAATGTTACATGCAGGAAAAAACGGAAATACAGTTGCGGCCACTGAAAATTTGACAAAAATGAAACAAATATACGTCGATGGCGTAAACAAAGTTATATAATTTTTGCTTGTAAATGTTCAGCAGTCTTTAATAATTCTTTGACATTTTCTATAATACATTCTTTAAGAAAAATGTTCTATAAAAAATGCATTAGATGACATAGAAGACGACATCGCTTTGGAAAAGGGTGACACCAGCACCAATTCCGAAGTCAGCTGTGACAATGGGAGTGACGAATCATTTTCGAAACATGATACTGACAGTTAGAGTAATTTTAGGTTCATGTATTTGAAAGTTTTTAATGTTGGTCAAGTAAATTAATTATTAACTTCTTATTATTTCTTGTTAAAACTTTTTTAAAAATTTCTTAAGTACGGATATTGATGAACCTTTAACGCAATTTGTTTTTTATTTTTGCTCAAAAAGGAGTAGAGAATTGGGGTAGAATCAATGACAGCATTTTTTCCACAAAAATATTTTGAGAATATGGATTGCGGCTTAAATTCGAACAAATACGTTGTATACCGCAACTTGTGTTATTAAAACGAAACACGCAGCCTGTGACGGATCTATACGCGTCCTTCAACTAGCCTTCTGTGGAATCTTCGGGCAATGAAAAACAACAATCTTCTCTTAAGAAGAAACCGTGATATGCAAATTAAGTTTATTTTATATAGTTCAGGTTCGTTTGCTTAAAAAGTTAGTTAGTTGAAGCGTGATTTAGTGAGATATAAGTAGAAGAGATATACGGAAGAGAGGTAGTATGTCAGTGTGATAGAATAAAGATGGGAAGTTGGAATTAGTAAGAGATTGAAGGATTAATTAAAAAAGATAAGAAGACTACCTACAGTTCAGGTATTAATCACATTATAGTACGTTTGATATTTAAATTATTAAGAGGTCTAAGTGACAATTAGTTGCATATCTACCGTTTAAAGCAATATTAAGGTAGAAGATTGATTAATAGAAAGAGGATAAATTATTAGAAGTATTCTCCAAAAACGCGACTCTCGTCTCTTTACCTCTGCTAGCTAATCGGAAACATCCTATTTATTCTGATTCATTGAATGGTTTTTGAGTTAATTAAAGTGCTGAATAAATAATTAAAAATTATCATGTCGAATCATCCTTCACTTTTCACTTCACCTTTAGCCTGGTCACAGGGTAGACGGGAGAGGGTGTTACAAGCCTAATGCAACAAGTTTGTGATTCAGCGAATTCTTGATTGAATCTATTCTTAAACCCGTCATATATTAGATTTTCTATTATAATATTCTTATTTATATGCAGCACACAACAGATCTGCTTTATCACTAATAATGTATAAATGATTTATAACGAACTAATTCCTTAAATAATTTACATTTAACCATTATGCCAAATTTGGAATACAACGAACTCGGATTAAACGAACAACAAATAGATTCTTGGAACTTTCAGTATTTTTCTTGACATTTCTAAAAATCATAGCAAAAATATGTAATCCAGTGGGTTTGGCACAACAATCATTCATGAAAATGTGTACTTCATATAAATACTTATACAGGTCAAATACCCTGTAGTAGTAGATATGCCAAATTACATATTTCTCGTTAAAAATAATAATAAGAGAAGGGTAAATATTGAGAAATACATATGATACATTTTTTGACAAAAGTAGTAAATTCAAATGACAGTGTGATAATATTATTTCTAAGAACTTCTAACAAAATGTTCAAAAAAGGTAATATGCCTCGTTTCATTAGAAAAAAGAAAAGGGTAGTACCTTTTTTTTTTATTACGTTATGTCATAAAATTACATTTGCATCTTATTTTTTAATGCAATTATTGTATATATCTTGGTTCCCTTGACTTTCCTATTTCATCAATGGAATTTTTAGTAACACTGAATAAAATTCTACATGAGCAATTTTCCCTCTAATTATTTCATGACCCTTTTATTTGTGTTCCAGCTAACTAAAATATATAATAAACTTGTATTTGTAATAAAAAAAATTCGAGAATATAAAATACTTATTGGTTTGAAGAAAATTTTTAAAAAACAAACAAACGGAAGCAGCTTTTTTATTATCAGATACATCATTGTCCTTTAGCAGAAAAAGCCAAAAATTACTTTACGAAGCTGCTTTTAGAATCAGTTTTGAATGACAAAATCATTTTTATGTATAAAATAAGAAGAGAAGCTTATAAAAAATCAACAGCAATGAAATAACTTTTTTAATATTCTAGAACACATCATAGTTTAATAATTTAAAAACTGTTTTCAAGTGCAATTCTGATCAATAATCCAGATTTTCTTTGAGATACATGAAATATTTCTGTGTGAAATCCGACCACATGTAGCGCAATGGACGAAGACAGTTACTAACACCATTTACATTGAGAAAGGAAAACTTAAATAACACATAAATTTAATACAAATGACACTGGAGGCAGTCACATGCCGTGGACACGTGATATTGGACACTGACAATTTTATTTATTGCAATATCAATATTGATCATATGTGTATCGGTCAAAAAATTTTAATGTTCTCGTATAACCAGATCAAGATTTTCATGACCCACTACCTTCAAGCTGAATCATCGTAGACTTTATTACTTGGTACACAAATACTTGTAAAAAAAAGTCGAAGATTAAAGAAATGTATAATTATTAAACACTTTTTTATCATTTTTTCAAAAATTTCGATAATTTTTTTAATTTTAAAATTTTTTTTAAAGAGATAATATAATATGTTTTTAGGTAGCTTTCAGAAATTAGGAAAAATATTTCTTAAATTATGATAATCAGAGTTTATCTGTTATTTAGTTCTATTGTGTATATCATCTGCATTTGAGAGTCCGCAGAAAACTATGATCTTAGCAGTTTTAGCGAGATGATACATTATAATAAGAAACTATATTTTTATTGATTAATATATTCTATACATTGGTGTTAGTTTTGTATCTTTTCGGAGTATTTAAGATTTTTTTTAAAGTTTTTGAAAACTTTCATTGGTTGTATTAAAAAATCTTTCGAGTTATATTACTATAATAAATACTGTTGCGTGTGTGTTGTTATAAAATAATAATAATATTCTGGAGTCCTAGAATTGTCTTTTCCAGGATTTATTGGTAACAATAAACTTAACAATCTTTAACAAATTAAATCAAATAACACTGATTAGACTGAAATAATAAAGAGAATAATTCTAATATTGGAAAAAAAAATCCTAGTAAACAACGGTCCTGGTGCGCCGAAGCCAAGAAAAAGAGTCCGAAAATATACCAGTAAACAACAGCATGTCTAGTTATGCTGAAGCCAAGTTCAAGATTCAACTGAAACAGAATTCGTTACATGTCGTTTTCTATCGAGGTAGACCGCATGAGGTCTGAGGGTGGTGTCAATCACACTCCACCCACTCAGACCACTCGGTCCATAATTCACAACAATCACAAGCTGGTCCTTTTTTTAGGATTAATTAAGTGATTTTCAAATTTTTGGAATGAAATATTAATTGCCATTCTACTTTGCAAAACTCTTTGATTCACGTCATCCATTTAAATTTTAGTCAATTGTCTGGAAATCAGTTACAATAAGAAATCGGAAAAAATTCTGCTTGCCAATATTCAGTTTTCTCTGAATAATACGAAAGATGCTCCAAAAGTAAGTTTCGTCATTTCTTTTGAAAGGGAAGATGGTACACCAGTTGAAAAATAATATAATCATCATAAAAAAAATCACATTCGTTGCTGGTTCAACGGCGCAAGGAGCGTCAACGTAGGAGGAATGACGCATGCACAAAGTGTCAAAGAAGGGAGAGCAACAACTGAATGGCGTGCCGTATTTAAGTATAAATCACAATGGCAAGCAGAACGTGTGCTAAGGGCGTGCTATTATCCGATACGAATGAACACATGGGACTAGTGCATCTGTCATCCATGAACGCCTACCGATCGCGTACGGTAAGGAGGTCGTACCTCGTCAAATGGTTAATCCCTGGTGTTGAATGTTCAGAGAAAGAAGACTTTCACCCTGTTCAAATTGAAAGTCTCCTTCTCGGGACATTACTTTCAAAACACTACTGAGCTGGAGTAGGCTATATGACAATTCCTTGCATTGCAGGACACCTAGTTTTAGAGTTTTAGCAGAGTGATATCTTCAAACTTATTACACTCAACGACAAATGTCACAATGTCGGTGGCGTTTTTGTCGAAGAATAGGGAAAGCTGTTTAATTCGTGATGCCATAATGTACTTTTTGGTTAATTAAACTTACTTTCGGAACGTCCCATATGTTTTCACAACTACTTTGTATGATTAAAAGTACACATTTTTTTTGTCACTTCATGTTCTTATTGCTTCATCTTTTCAGCACTTTTGACGAGTTCATGTCTGGCAATTGAAGCAGATCTGAATGGTGATGCCAACATCTATTCCTCAGTAATAGCCTCACTAGAAGAATTGAGAGTTCAAAAACTCGCAGAAAAAGCCGGTATATATCAATCAGCTATAATTCAGAGAGCTGACAGCGTCTGCTATGAAGAGTTGGGCTGCTTTGACAAGAATGGGACCTTCAAGCATCTGAAGCAACTTCCAGAGCCTCCAGAAACTGTAAACACTCAGTTTCTTTTATATACCAGGAAGAATATGCATTCTCCCCAGATAGTTGACTACAAGAAACCAGAGACAATTCTGAACAGTAATATTAATCCAAAACTGCCTCTCAAATTCATTACTCATGGATTTGGTGGAAAAAACAACTTGACATGGGTATGGGAAATGAAGAACGCATTTTTGAAGATGGTAATAATTCTTTTTAAAAATTTTGTTATTATTTTTTAATTATTAGTAGACATATTAAGGCAAATTGAACATTCATACAAAAACTAGTCTTATTCTTTAATTAAAAATCCACGAATAAAATGTCTTTATTAACCTGAGAGTTATTTGACCTAGGATTAACAAATAACAAAAAAAAAATCCTATTTTAAGTATACTTTTAGAAGAATGTTGAGAAACTTACATAAAATTTAGAACGAAACATTTAGGAATAAAAAATATATGATGATGAGAACATAAAATGTCAGTAGTAGTCAGTGAGCTAGATTTAAAATAAAAATAATTTTCCGAATGTTAATAAACAGTTTTCAAATATCTGCATCATTGAATGGAGTTAAGATAAAAGATTTTATTCGCAGACGATTGCAACAGAGTTCTAGTCAAAAATTTCTCTGTTACTGTGATTAAGTATTATATAATTTTTTTCTCATCCGTATTCCTTAATATAATAATATATATTTTTGTAAAAAAAAAAATTAGTATAAATTTCGAATCCTCTCCCTCATTAATGATCTATAAACAAACTTGATCTTTTTTGCGTATTTTTTTCTTCAAAGAATAAATATAAATCCTGTTTTCGACTAATAAAAACTGATATATTGGAATTGGAATTTTTTTATCATATCTGCAACTTGTTCTTAATGGAATGACGCAATTATTTTTTTGAAAATAGTATAACTATTATTTTTAAAAATTTATAATCAAAAAGCTACTGAAAAATTAGGCCACAAAAGTCTTCGTACACTTAACAAAAATCTCAACATAGCTTTAAATATAATATATATTTCTTTCTTAATTTAGTTCTTAGTAGGATTACTTTTAGTGTTCACAACAATTTTTAAACGTCTGGTATAGATTTAATCAGTTTTTTTTTCCTAATTTCTGCTTCGATTTTCCTTCATGCTTCTGTGGTTATTGTTTTTACTTCCCATTATATGTTTAGATGTCATGTTTCTATTTTTTTTAAATCAAATTCTCCCCAAATATGTTCCACTGGGCTAAATAAACTGAATGAGGAGGTATTTTCAGAATTTTGGGACAGTTATAGAGACACCAGCGGCGTACGTTGAGAGCAGTGTACTTGGCGACATTATCCTGTTAGAAAATGAAGTCGTCTCCAACATTCAAATTTTGGACAGATAATTTAAAATTCCTCCTTAAAATATTTAAAATAGCCCATAATTCACAATACCATAAAAAAGAAACCAAATTACCTAATCCTGAAGCCGATTTACACCCCCACGCAAGAACACATCCATCTACATGGTGAAGCATCGAGGTGGAAGATTTCTTGTTCCACATTAATTCATGGGATTAAATTCCTCCTTTTTTCATTTACAAACTACTATATGCCGATCAGAGCCAAAATTTTTGAATTTTCTGTCATTCCAATCAATTTGCTGTCAATTTTCAATTTTTTGAAACTTAATCCTAAGAATCTAGTAGGATTAATGAACCATGGAGGTGGAACTGTTCTTGCGTGTAGGTGTAAATCGGCCTCAAAATTAAGTAATTTGGTATTTTTTGATGGTATTGTGAATCATGAGCTCTATTTAAATATTTTAAAGAGAAATTTTAAATTATCCACCCAAAATTCAGATATTAAAGACGACTTTATTTTTTATCAGGATAATGACGCCAAGCACACTGCTCTCGATGTACGCCGCTGGTGTCTCTATAACTGTCCCAAAATTCTGAAGATACCTCCTCATTCGGTTTATTTAGCCCAGTGGAACATATTTGGTGAGAATTTGATTAAAAAAAAATAGAAAACATGATATGTAAACACATAATGTGAAGTACAAGCAATAACCACATAAGCATGAAGGAAAATCGATGCAGAAATTAGAAAAAACTGATTAAATCTATACCAAGACGTTTAAAAGTTGTTGTGAACACTAAAAGTAATCCTACTAAGTACTAAATTAAGAAAGAAATATTATATTTAAAGCTATGTTGAGATTTTTGTTAGATGTACGAAGACTTTTGTGGCGTAATTTTTCAGTAGCTTTTTGATTATAAATTTTTAAAAATAACAGTTATACTATTTTCAAAAAATTAATTACGTCATTCCATTAAGAACAAGTTGCAGATATCATAAAAAAATTACAATCACAATTCCAATATATTAATTTTTATTAGTCGAAAACATTAAATTTTATAGGAAATTTCAAGTGTACGAACACTTTTGGGGTCCACTGTATTTACGAATATTCCCCACTTTAAAAATCATTTTTTCATGAATCCAAATTAATCTTTGTTTTGAATCTGAGATGTTTTTCTGCAGGAGATGGAGAGAGCTTGGAATATAAATCTTTCCAAATTTTTATACATTTTTTCACTTTTGGTGAATAATTATTTTTAAACGTAAAATATGTTGATTTTTATAACATTTTTTTCATAAAAGTGATATATTTAATTTATTTTAATTTTTTTCTCATTCTTACAAATATTTTCACAGTATTGATATTTAATATTATGATTAACACTCTACAACTAAAAATTAATATAGAAAACTACAGTTGCTTCAAATAATCAATAAATTTTAAAATATTTCCTTTTATTGATATAAAAAAGCAATGTTTTCCAATTTTAAGGGCATTTGAAATAAAATTAATTTCTCATTCCAAAAAAAAATTACTTAGTTTATGACAATATTGCAATGAAAGTATTCTGAAAATTAAAAATAATGTTCTGATTATATAAATTTATTTTGCTGAAGATTCAACTGACAATTGAAGAATGATAATTCAGAATAACATGAAAAAATCCATTCTTGTCTTTGCGTTGTTGATCGTTTTCTATTCCAAAATGAAACACAAATCTTATTTTTTTTTTAAACTAACATTTTGTACAGAATCAGGATGTTTTGAAAATGCTTTAACTATTTTAAGCGTAATCTTTTCATTTAAAGTTCGTTACACAAAAATCTTGAATTCAACAGTTCTACATTCAGTGAAAAATTTTTTAGAATGAAATTTACTTATTAAATATCGAAAGTAAGATACATATTATTACTAATAAACTAGAAGTACCCAGAAAAGTTCTTCCAGTGTTAATCGAGAATAATGGATACTAACAATTCATTCTACCTTTTTTTATAGGAAGATCTCAACGTTATTATCATCGACTGGAGTTTGGGAGCTCGAGTTCCATATTACGTAGCCGCTGCCGTGAACTCTGAATTAGTTGGAGCACAAGCTGCTGTCCTTTATTATTTCATAAAGGATAACATAGGAATAAAGGAGAAGGACTTGCATGTTGTCGGTTTCAGTTTGGGAGCTCATGTTGCAGGATTTGTTGGGAAAAGAATGCAAGAACTCCGCGGAACTAGGCCCGGAAGAATCACAGGTAAAATGTATAAATACTTTTGGTTCAGTTTTTCGGCTAGCAATGAAATTATATTCATTGTATATATGGTATTAATTCTATAGATTTACTGAACAATTGTAGCGATTTGTTGTATTACACATACTCACGCATGCGTTAACTTATGCATGTATGAGTTTTTCTAAATTCTTAAGGGTTTTATATAGAAAAAGTTTCTAATTGAGAAGACGATATCTTGTGCTTCAGGCCTAGATCAAAGCAGTACACAACGGTGAGGTTTGAGGGTTTAAACCCTTCCCATAGACCAGTGGTCTTTAAATTGTGTTCCATGGAACCCTGGGGTTCCACGAGTCACAACAAAAAATTCGAGAAGAAATAAATATGTATACAAAAAGAATTCACGTTCCCCTTATGAAGTTTGTTTGCTTACAATTGTCTAAAGCTTATCCTCATCCTCCCATGCATTAAAACTGAAAATTTTATTTATATATAATAACTTTATTTTGCAACACTTTTTAAACTTTTTTTATAATGTAATAAAATAATATTAAAACGTTTTATATTTATATATATACTTTCTACTAGATTGGGAATATTCTATTGTTTACTATCTCGAGTTTCACGAGATAATTTTATACTCGTTAGTTATCACAATGTCTTGCAAAATTAGATAGTTTTGGAACGAAAATGCACCTTTTCACATTTGTCGAAATTAACACCAATTATGAAGGAAAAGGAACAACATATCAACAGAGTTGATGTTAAAATCTAAATTTAAGCAAGAACAGCTCCTAAATTTTAGGATGCAAATCCCTGCAAAATGCACGGAATTTCTCACACAGCCACACACACACTCATTCAGAATATTGTGTGTTTAAGTGAAATATATCTCTCAACGTAAGTGGATACAAAAAATTAAGTATAAAAACAAATTAAACTCAGCATATAAATGCGATTGCATTTAATCTCAATAGAATTAGACTTCAACAGTTTGTGCAAAAAATACTAGCATATATACTCCAGTAACAATATGTAATGCATGGATAGAGGTAACACTTGAACCACAAATTAATATTATTAAGGAGTAAATTATTTTAAAAAATTAGATTAGAGTTTTTTAATAATAAATTTTAATAATAATTAATCTTTTAATTGCTTTTACATAAAGTGCATATAAAATGTTGATCTACTTTAAATATTATTTTGAGATATATTCTTCGAAGTATGTGTTTGGAATGGGGTTCCACGAAAATACTTTCTAGTTCTAACGGTTCCACAAAAGCACCTTCAAGTGCAAACTTCAGTTCTGTGAGCTGAAAAATTTGAAGACCACTGCTATAGAACAGCAGATTTTTAATTTTTTACGTAAAGATAATTTTTTTGGAACTTTCGTCTACGTTTTCTGGAAGATATAACTTCTCTCATGAATGATGTCTGACGTGAGTAGAAACTATTTTTGAATTTAATCTTATTTAACACATGTAACAAATCCGCTTATACTTATTTTCTTTCTGTAATTTCTACCGATAAAAATTTTATATTTACATAATGATGTTAGTTACTTGACAATATGTGAGAAATTTCAACTTCAATTACAGCTTAAATTTATTCCTAAGCAACTCAAGATTATCTTTTTCTTTAAAAGTTCACATTTTAATTATTTGTCGTTGACAAAAGCTCTACAAGAAAATAATTAAATTTGTATCCATTTTAAAATACATTGCTTGTTACTTAATACCTAAAATGCTAATTTTCTAAAAAAATTATGATACATTCTAAATTACTCTTTCATTATTAAAGATAAACAAAATTTCACGAATCAACATCATTTGCAATAAGTTAAAAATCATGATCAAGCTTATAGAAAACTTTAACACAGCAATTAGGAGCGGTTTTTTATTATAAATTCAATTAACTATATAATGACATTGTAGTTTATAATTAACTATCGTTAAACAAATAAAAATATGTTACCAATTATTGGATTTACGAGTGTTATACCATTTTTTTAGAAAAAAATTTAGTGGGAATTGTGGTGTTTGTTTTTTTGACTATAAATCGTATGAATTCCATAGCTACAAGCTTTCTTTGTTATAAACTATACGAAATAGTTTAAATTTACATTCGAACATAGAGTTGTGCAATTTAAATTATGTTGCTTGACTCAAGACAAAATTTGAAAATTTAAACTTAATGCGTTAATTATAGAGAAAAATAAATCTTTTAAATAAATTCAAATTTTTCAAAATGATTTCTGTACTTTTATTTTTATCTTTGTGTTATTTTCTTATCTTGATTTTAAAATGGTTAGTTTAAAAATTAAAGAGTAAAAGCTATTAGAAAATTGTTTATTGATATTGTAAACAATAATTTAAGCACTGGATGGCAAATATATTGCTTTTTATTATTGTGTTCATATAGAACTGTTCTTGAAATAAGAATGCACATAAATTTCTTATTTAATTAGGATTTCCATTAAGAATGTTAAGAATGGGTGTGTTTTCAAGGTTCGTGTTTATTTAATAGCTATATTTCTAGAGAGAGAGAGAGAGAAAGAAACACCTTTTGAAAAATATCTGATTTAATTATTTTGTACATAGTTTTAACAGAATACCGAGACTAATAAGATCATTTCATCTATTATTTTACATTAGGACTTCATTATCCTTTAACAACTATAGAATATTTTGTTACAACTCTCCTTTTTATATGAAATTATCCACTTGTTCTGGTACAATATATGTTTCTTTCAGAAAAATTTGTCTTACGATGTTATAAGAATAACTTTCACTTAACGTTTTAAAGAGGAAATTTATTCATTAATGGAATGTTTTCAAATTTTAATTGTGTTTAAAAACACACGCATGAATTGCAAGGTAGTGAATTTTTATAAAAACTAACGTTTTTCTCTGTTTCAACATCTGTCTTCAATTTCGTTCGATTTTTTTCCTATTTGGCAAAGACATTCTTAATATGACAATTTTATTGCCATTAATAAAACAGAATTAAATTTCAATTATTCTAAATAATTTAATTAAATAGTTGTTAAATTAATTCATTCTTCTAAACTAAAATGATTATTTACTTTTCATGTAGATAATGAACACTTCTATTACATTTCTAGAAAATACACCAATTTCTGACAAAACTCCGGCATAGGGAATATTTTAATTTTTTCTTAAGTTTGTCTTTAATTCTTAAGTCTATTCTTTTAACATCAAATAGCAGAATTCAAACTCAAAAGACATTCTCAATATTCATATAAGTGTATATCTCAATATTCATATAAGTTAGAACTGTAATAATATTTATATCTGTACTGAACTGGATTCTCTTTCAGTGCCTATTTTTATTTTAGATTAAGGCGAATTATTATCGTCAGATTATGTAGAAATCCAATATAGAAAAACGAACTATTGATGTAATTTGATGCCCTTTTCTTTTTTCCGTCATTAAATACGTGAACTAGTATTTTACTCAAACTATGTTTTTAAAATTTAGAAACAATATATAAATATGCAACTTTTATTTTAATATGCAAGTTGTGAACCTGCTTGAAATTTAGAAGGCTGCTAAATCTAGATTGCATCTGTTGCCAAAAAAACGAACAAATTGTTTTAAAAAAGAAAAGAAATTAGTTGCATAATCAGAGTCGTGTTGTTTTCTGAGAGATTGTGGTCAGAATATCAAACGAGTGCCGGATTTTTTTTTTGTTTTGGAAAAGTGTTTCGAGTTTATTGTGTCGAAAACGCCTCTCTCTCTTAACTCTTTTACTTGTATTTTTAAAAATATTATATTCAATAGCAACTCAAAACGCACCATAATTCAGTACTCTTATTACGATTTTATTTCAGAATAACTTCAATGGTATTTTTCATTACATATGTTTATCCAATTTTAAGTAACAAAAACGAGATTATTAAGATTGAAAGAGAGAATACCTGCACTTCGGTGATAAACAGCGACTGTTTTTAAAGTACTTTCGCAGTAAAAAAAAAGCTTACGCAAATATACAGCCAAACTTTTTCTTTTACAAAACGTTATTTAAATACATAAGAAACCAACTTTCTCCCTCATCTTCGGTTTGAAAACCTTTATCTGGAACAATTGCTGACAGCAACAACAGCAAATAATTAAACCTTGAAACTCTAGCGAGGCTGTTAAATTTTTCTGTGTTTGTAGTTTCATTTTTAAGTTAGCTTTACTGAACTATACTATTTTAAACAACTGGGAAATAAGCCAATCACTCATTTCGGTGAAGAAACAGTTCCATTCACGTAGAAAAAGCATCTTAATTCTTTTTGGAGTTTAGCTAATGATGCCGAAAACAAAAACAAATAATCCTTTTAAATCAAGGAATAAATAAAAATGTTTTTATTGCGTAAAAAAGAAACTAAAACTAACACTTTATTCAAAATAAGTTTTATAAATGCATTTAATTATTTTAAAATAATTATATTAAATTATATAAATTATGCTAAAAATTTATTAATAAATTTTAAATTTTTTCCATGTATCATATGTGTGTATAATATTTAGGGATCTTAAGTAATAATATGACATAGATTCTTAAATTTCTCAATAATGCATTGTTAACTGAATCCATTTGATTTAATTAACTTATCAATTTCACTTTTAATTAACAAAAAGAATATAAACCTTGCATTGAAATTTGCTCTGAAGTTTATAAATATTTTAATTTAACTTATTAATTTCATCCTTGTTACTGCATTTCAAAGACTCAGGTACATCAGTTACTCTGAATCAAATTCTTACACACAACTGTAAAAAAAAAAAAATAACGAAGAAAATAAGGAATGAGAAAGATGTTATTCTTAATAACTTTTGACATTTTCATCACAACTGGAAACTTTTTTTTTATAAAAGTTGTTAGCACAAAAGAAACAATATTATGGTGTTAATACATTCATTATCTTCATCATATCATAGTTAATTAACTATAGAAAATTTCTATTAGATATCCGGATTTTTTTTTGCAGAATTAGGTGGGCAGCTTGTTTACATTCTACATTTTATTCGAAAACGATAATTTGTTCTTTTTTTTTTCGTGTAAAGTTTTCTATCGTGATGCAAAGTGGATAAAAGAATTACACTTTTACTTTTTTAAATCCTTATGATGCTAAAAAATCATTTCTAATTTTTTTGCTACATGTGTTGAGTATCACGAATATGTGTCTAGTCATTACCATAGAATAATGCTATTTTGTTCACGTGATATGAAAAAACGTAAATCACAAATTCAAGTCTAAGTTATGTATTGCGTGCAATGTCCATATCTACGACTCTAAAAACATTAAATATTAAAGGAATGGATATTTTTGAGGAATACATGAAGTTTGAAGAGTTGAACAGTTAAAATTAAATCCCGTGGAAGGTATCGAAAGACTAATTTTAAAAATGAGTCGAAGTGACCTATACATGGTAGAAAGTTTAAGAAATTGGCCAAAAAGATTTACCGAGAGACCGTTTTTTGGTGGGGAAGGGAGGTATAATTTGTGGCTATTCAATTTTTTCGAAATATGTTATTTGCTTCTTCATTCAGAAAGCGAGCCTTGACAAAGGCATTCACAATCATCTCTTTCCCTGCAGCCAAGACAGTACAGATGTTAATGACATTGATTACTGTGTCGTAGGGCCTGGGTTAGAATCCTAGAAAAGGCATGGGGGAGGGGGAATATTTGTAAATATAATACTGTCTGTGCAGGATGGGACAATCTAAATATTCAGCAAACCGAAAGCTTTCCCAAGAGGTTGGTGGTAGGGGAAGAGAGGTGGGAGGTCCCCTGACCCTCTCCCAGGGTGTTCTCTCCCAATATTAGGATGGAACGGAGGTAAAACGTAATGTAACCTACATAGTGGTCAAAGCTGTAACTAACGACGGATGTCATGTAGCTTCTTGCCACGATGAATTTCGTGGGCCTCTATCTGATACCATCCATCGTTAGTAACTAAACTCCTTACCTAAGTAAAGCTCCTGTGAAATAAACCCATAGAGAAACATTCACATACTTATAATTGAAATTAGCATTTGTTTGTGTGCTCTAAGCTTGGCATACTTTTTTTGAAAATGCTGCAGTTTTTTTAAAAAAAATTGGGAATATTTTATGCTGTTCTTGCCGTTACTTTTGAAAGTAAACAAATTTCTTTACAAAGAATGTTTCCTTACATCATTTTTAAGCACATGATATACTGCAAATAAAACTGAAAAAAAAAGAAGAAAGAAAAGCATTGTGCCAAAAAATACATATGATGTGACGAAGCAATTTTCCTTCCAGATGTTCACACAGAGCTCTTATATCACAAGATAAAACATTACTTTTGTTTGTTTTCTCATTGTTAATTTCAAAGAACGAAAAAGGTAAAAGAATTTTCAATGTAGACACTTTTCAGTTTCATGAAAAATAATGATTGAAAAATATGCCTTCATTATACCAATGAAACTAACTTTCAAAACATCTTTTTTTACGCGTTTGGTGTTTCAAAATGTCATTCAATATTGTATTTTTTAAAATTCTTTCTCTTGAATTACAATTATTTCTTTCATATTCTGCCACATTTACTGTACAAGAATGCATTTGTTATTTTAAAAAATATCAATAAAATAATGAACCGACGCATTTTGCTGAATAATGAGTTTTATTTTTGTAATTAACTTGAAAAAAAAAACATTTGAATTTTAAGCATAGCAGTCTCAAGGACTTAACGCTAAACGTGAAGGAAAAAAGGTCAAGGTGATAAAAATAAACAAACGATAAGATTGCCCCGCGTTGAAAAAAATCCCACTGTAGCAAATGTTCAAGATAAAAATGTTGCTTTTGAAATAAACTAAAATTAACAAAAATGAGAAATACACATTGGACATTTTTTCCAAAAAAAAGTGCAAGAAATTTACCGAGGTGAACTGTTATTTAAAAAATAAATAAATAGGTTTCTTTATTTGTAGGAAAGCTTCGCAAAAGATGGGGAAAAGAATCAAATGGATAAATAAAAAAAGTAAAATAAATAACCAATTATAATATTAAAAAATGAAAATAAAACACACACACAAATATATATACATATAATAAATATATTTAACAACGTGAATTTAGTTTTGTATAAACAAAACTTTTTATTATCAGCTAAGTGAAATTTAATCATTTTTAACTACACAATAAAAAAATCACTCAAAATCAAATTATAAATCTAAAAAAGTCATGTATTGAAAGAGAAGTGAAATTAAATGTATATAATACAGATTGAAGATGTTAACTTTCTAATACATTGTTGCCAGCTTTTTTTTTACGCATAAAATATATTCTCAAAACAACTCTTCAAAGTTCTTTTTTTATTGTTGCCCTTTTTTCCTTAGAACAACCTCTCAAGGTTCTTTCTTTTTTAAATGCTTATAGAATTTTGATTGGTGTTTTCTACTCTTTAAAAAACTTCTGAAAATATTCTAGATTTAATTTTTACTTTCCTAGAAAGAATTTTATAACTTTCATTTAAAGTTTTTCTTAGTAATATACATTATTCAATTTTCATATTTTTGTTTATTTTCATTTGCTTTTTCTCTTACGTTTCATTTCTGGAATATGTTTCCATCTTATTTTTCCTATACCGTGACTGTTATAAATATTCAGGCAATCGAAATTTTTAAATACCTTTAGTTAAAATCTGTGTTAACTTTAACGAGCTATTGAGTTATTTTTTAAATTATATTTTTATACTAATGCTAAAATGATTGGTTTTCAAAATATTAATCGAAATCTTTCATTAAAAAATTCATTTGTACCAAAGGGGCAAATTTAATATTTAATTGGGTATTCTTGATGAATTGGATAAAATTACTCAAATGATTCATTTTAATACAGTTTAACCAATTTTATTAATAAGAAGTTGTTTAGTTTTTTTCTTTTTCATTTTTCTATTCTATTGGAAAATATGTGAATTTTTTTTAAAAAATTCTTTTATTTTCATTTCTTTTCAAATATTTTCAATCGGATTCAAATTCAAAGTTCAATAAGAATATCTAGGCAGTTATACAACAACACATAATACAATATTTGAAGAAAGTTTTTTGAGATTGTTATCCTGCTGGAATTTAAAATTATTTTGCCTTTAACGTTCATCCTATATTGATTGAGGTTTTCATTAAAATATTCCGGTCCATGCATTTTGGTTCATTTATAATTTTTATAGACTCTAAATTCCCATTTTACATGTAACAAAGTATTCTCAGTTCAAAAATCTATTGCTTATGTAATTTAACAATAGACGGCTGGTATCTAGGTTTCAATATATATTGGTTCATATATATATTGGCTCATTATATATTTGAATCATTTATATTTGGCTTTCCAGCAATATTTTCGCACATCCGACTCCAAAATGTTAACTTTTAATTCGTTAACAAGTATAAGATCATACAAAAATGCTAATTTTTCACCACAACTAATTTTTAAACCCAAATGGATTTTTCTTGATTTAAGAATTTGGAAGAATTTTCTTCTGGCCGTTCTGCTCAAATGGTTTGATCACTCTTCTAACACTAACTAACCCATGGTTTCCCGAAATGTACATCCCTGCGTCATTGGCGAAGAGACAAGATTTAGAATGAATGCACGGTCATTCATTTAATTAATTATGTTCTCATTAATTTTTATTCTATTTCTTAAAATAATAGTTTTTAAATTTTCCTCAATTTTTATATTCCATTTGTTCATTTTCAGTTTAATTGTATTTTAAATATTTTTATTTATCCTTTTAATTTAAAATAATCCTTGTTTTCAATTTCGTTCCTTAAAGTGCCATTTTGTCCTATCACTTAATTCTTTCACCTCGCGATTATGTTATTAAGTCAGATTTGTACTCGTTTACTCTCCTACATTTTTTGCACCTGCTACTTCCTGTCACACAATTATTGCACTTGGCTTCTTAGAATTGGCACCTTTGGCGTTTTTTTTCTCTCTGTTTGCAAGAGTCACAATAAAACAATTACACGTGAAGGAAGGCCAGATATGTCAATTTAAAAAATCCGCTAAGTCGACAAAATATCGCAATAAATCGACGAATCCTGTATAATTAACATTGCAATGAAACTTCTTGAGCCACTATCTTTGACCCTACAAATAAAACGGACTTTGATGCACACTTTCCTTCGGAGTGCGGAAGTAAGGTCGATATGAAGGAAGAACCTTGTGCATTCGAAATCAAACAGCATCGACTCACGACACTAGGTGGAGGCAGTTTTTGACATCTCGGAGCCGTCAAAATCTATGATGGCACATGAAATGAATGATGCTTCCCAAGCGTCATTATAAGGGAAAGAGTTTGGGTCACATGGCTCCGAAGTTTCCCTACGAGGGAAAATGTAAATTAAAATTTCGTTCCGAGGGAAACGTCGTCTGACAAGGGAGGTTCTTACCTGTCTTGTAAAGGTGTGTGTTTTTTAGCAAGCTAAACCATTCACGAACCTCAAGATTGGAAAAGAAGTAGAAGTGCTAAACGAACTGCTTTTAACTGCACAGCGATCCATCTCCTTTCGGTTTGACGAACACAAATACATTAACAGGATGTTGTCGAATACAGTTTGCTATATTTCTTAATGGTATTGAATCTTCAAGCTTTATTGTCTGTTTTATTTTGTTCTTATGATTTTATTTCCCCCTTTTTTTACCGAATTATGGAGTGGTCAGAGGAAAATTTATTGAAACTGATTTATATTTATAAAACTAAATATCTTTTCCCTGGAATTTTAAGCTTAATATCAGAAGAGAAATAAGTCCTGAGAAGATGATGTCATTCGTCCAATAGAAAAATTCCTGACTAGGAACTAAAAACTAAAATATGAATTTTCCATGGTTAGAAATCGAAATATTGCTGCACACATGGAATAAATAATTACGAGTGAACTTAGTCAATAGTGTGCGTATACAGCACTAAAAAGTAGATGCCACTTTACTTTTGCCTAAGGGATTGTGTATATCTACATTAATATTTTGTCCTGTTTAATGTGTGTCGATTAAAAAATTCGAGTTTCGTCACACTGCTAATAGCTCCATTACCTATGAATCTGACACCAGGGATGGTGAACCAGTGGCACGCGTGCCATCAATGGCAAGAGACACAATATTTCTTAGTCACACCAGTGATCAAAACTTTTTGCATTTTATTTCAAAATAACAAAGTTCACTATGAATTATTACGAACAAATACGAGTGATTGGCGGCGGAACGGCTGGGAGCACACTCGTTCGTTACTGTCTTGCCTTAGTTATTGGTACTACAGCTGCTTATAATGCAAAATTTATCTACGCATAGCATAGTCAATTTCGTCGACACAACTGTATTTTAAAGTTTATTTGTGTTATATTTACGATTTTTAACTGTTATTTAACATGGCTAGTTCAGCAAAAGAACAAAAAGTGCAAGATAGTAAAAGTAACAGAGAATTTCAAACAGTGAATCTAGAAATATGGTAAATTTAATTATTATTAGTTAAGGCGAGTAAGTGTGTGTTTTACGTTCTGGAACAGTGGTACAGAGCATCATCTGTAAAATGGCATTTTGAAACAAACGACAAATCTTCTTGTCAAAAAAGTGAACCACAGAAAAAATAATGAATTGCTTGGAAACCATTTGGCAGATGACTCCAATTCTCAACATGCATTCTACTAAGAAATACATCTTACAATCCTAATATAAGTTACTTGTCATCCAATCTGCAACAACAGAAGTCACACAAATGTTACTTTATAATTTGAATTACACTTATAACTAAAACATTTACAACTATACAGTGCAAAAAGTGTTTTTTCGTAGTAAATAAAGAGTTTCGAGTCATTAGTATTTAGTTTTACTATATTCCCAATAATCACAAGTTAAAATTATTTGATGGCCCGTCTATATCTCATTAAACACTTCTTTAGGAAAAAGGGCACGTTGATCCATAAAGGTTCGCCACCCCTGATAAACACTATAATCTACAAAATATTTTACATGTTTCGATGATAGATTTAAAAATAGAATGCTGGAGATGGATTAATACATTAGAAAGGTTAATACCTTTGCAAAAATATAGCAGCACCTTGGAGTGTCACCAAAAATTAAATAGTTTGAATGAACATGGATAATAAAATTCAGTTTTTGTTATTCATTTTTTTCATTTTTAATTTTACTGCAGTAATAAAGCGAAAATTCATTTCTGAGTTTTATTGTGGTTTTAATTACAAAATTTTAAGAAAAATGAAACGAATCTATACAGGAATGATGAAGGTTAAGGTGCTATTGACTAACTGTTGAATAGTTTAGACTAAGTTGTACAAATATGCACTGAAAGATATGAACAATAAGCACAATAAATAATGATAGTAAATGAAGATGTGAAAGTGCAATACCCATAGTTGGTTTGCGAAAACAACGATTGTGAAGAAAAATAAATTTGCCTTTAATCAAAGAGTATGAATGGTTTACAAGTTAATAATAAGAAGTTACAGAATAAGTTTTTTATTTCTTTTTTCCACAACGAGATCGAGATCAACGAATAAATGCGTAGAATTAAAAGATGAGATATTTCGTTTCAAAATATTTAAATGCTGTTAAAATTATTATACTATCAATTCAAAAGTACTACTACTTTTTTTAACCTATATGCTCAAATAGCTTGTAATTTGTAGATACAATAAATATAAAATCTTCACAAGCCCAATAACTAAAAATTTTTACTGACATGGTCTGAATTGACATCATTCTAATTTATTTTTCAAGAGTGTTTAAAGCCGCAAATTAAGCTAATCTAATAGCATTTATAATTATGTTTGACAATAATATAAATACCACAGCAACACATGACGCAGTTTTGTTGAATATTCTGTAATTCAACGAAATATATTAATTTTCTTAAAAATAAATTTTTAGGAACTTTCAAAATTGTCTTTATAAAGAATGACAAATATTATCAATAAGTATTTGTTGAATATTATGTAAATTTAACTAAAATATTCCTCTTTTCTTGGAGATAAAATAAATCAAGCATGCAAAATTATATTAGTATTAGCAGTGACTAATTTATCAAACATTTTACGTACGCGACGCTTACATTGAAGCAGTAAAAAATCTGTGTCAAGAAAACGCTGTGTAAACCAAGAATATTGATGCAAGAAAGAAAAACTTCTTCAGCTGCATTTACTGCAAAGGAACATTCCTTATTAAAAATTTCAGAAGCTGAATTGTCTGGAACTTTTAGTGAATATATAACACTAATTTTTTTCTTCACATAAGACAATAAGTTTGTTTGAGAGACTTGTTAGGTATTATTATATAGAATTAAAAAGAACATTTTGGTTCTATTATATATATATATATATATATACCGTAAAATCCAGGGTACAACGCGCAGCTATAATTTCAAGCTGCAAATATTTTAGGAATATTTGCCGTACGACACGCACCCCCCCCCCTCCTTTTTTTTTTACAAAGAAACTTGAATTGAGCGGCGCAATGTTCTTATGTTTTGAAGTCATTTTTAGAGGTATAATTTCAAGCTTTAGGGGAAAAACAGTATATACTTCAAGAACAGAGGTTCCCAAACTTTTTAACCCATGGACTTTTTTGCAGTCAAAACTTGCCCACGGACCCCTTTTCATAGTTAAAACTTGACCACTGACCCCTTTTTAAAACTTTTCCTCCGAGTGAAAAAGCTATATAAATGCATTGTATAAAAATACAAATATAAAAAACCATTTTGTTGAAGAATTATCTATTGAAATATTATATTTCTGTTTAAAATAAAAATTTTAAAAAATTAATGACTTGGATGAATTTGATGAGATGTTATGAGTGTATTTATGTGTGTGCGTCTTAATTTTCCGAATAGCAACCAATGAATACTTGCTGAATGAATACTTGCAATGAATACAACCAATGAAATCCCCATGAATACTTGCTTTAAGTCGGTTTCTTTTGTTTTTGTTTTTGTGATGAGGTTTTTTACAGTACTCAATCCACGTTCTACCAAACTGGGCGAGAAAGTAATCAACAACTTCTGTACAGTAACAAATAATGCAGGATATAAAATTGGGACCTGTTTTTGTAACCAGAATTTGTGTGTGTGGTGTTCTCGTTCAACATTGGTTACTCATTTGTGAATATTTCTTTAAGATGCTAATGTAGTATTATGGATTCATCTGTGTTTGGGATATAAGTTAGTTCACACGCAAAAATGTTCAACACCCAGTCGGGAACATCCAAGTGAATTATTATAATTTATTTAAATTTCCAAAAAAATAAAAATGGATCAAATTTTTTAAAATTTTGTATTAAACCTTGAGCGGACCCTCTGATGTTGTTCAGGGACCCCCAAACTAATTTTAAGTTTCCACGAGCTCCCTGAATAATATCGGGGACCCTTGGGGACCTTAGGGACAACTTTGGGGACCACTGTTCTAGAACTACGACCCTTTAAGTTCAAACATGGAATACATTCCTTTTAACTAAACAGTATTTCAATCAGGGACGTCTTAAGGCAGGGGCCAACTGGGCCCGGGCCCAGGGCCTCGGCTACAATAGGGGCCTCGTCTCGTTCTCGACCCAGTCTTAACAAGATCATAATTCGAATAATTTCAACGGTTAAATGTTATTTCCGGTTTTATTTGTCCGTAAAACAGGGAATTTCGGATGATATATCAAATAATGACCCTCGTCCATGTATAGGGCTAGGCCGGTCCGCCATAAACCCTCATTACCCATTCAATCAAAAGGCGGCAGTCGGTCGAGCTGGTTTGTGCGATTTAAGTCATGTACATTAATTTGTTTCATGTTATTGTTTGTACGAGTATTTAACAACGTATGCTATGTCCTGTGTCTACTTTTAAGGATCTTAGATAAGGCCTCCATTTGTGTATGGGCCCAGGGCCTCAAGAAGTCTTAAGACGTCCCTGATTTCAAAATATGCATGTCTAATTTTTTTAATGCTCATCTCTTCTTTTTTTTAAACTCTTTTTTTTGTTTTGAAAAAGAAAGGAAATATTTTTTTAAAAATCGAAATTGGGATAAAGTTCGAATTTATAAGCTTTATATTTCATGAGTTTTTTAGACTTCATTGTTCCCATAGACAAACCCGCAGAGGTGAAGCAATACTTATTTTTTTAACCACTTGTAGGATCATTTTTATTTTTGGGATTGAGATTGATGAAAACAAGAAATTCACTTTTAACTTATTACCTAAAATTTTTATTTGTTACTATTTTTTTGGTAAAACATATGTTTTTCACCACCCACTGGGCACAAGGATTTCTCTTTATAACTCATTACATGATACTTTTAAACTATAATTTAAAAATACTAAAGTCTAAAAAAGGAATTATGAATTAGATATATTTCGTACTAAAAAAATTAAGGTATTTATACATATTACTTTCCATGAAATTTCAAAAAACAGGGATCAACACATAGAGGGACATTGCAAACTGTACAAACATTATTCTTGTTCAATTTTCATGTGTTTTAGTAGGACATCAGCAATGTCTACATGTTTTTTTAATGATGTCATATGGACATTAACTTAAGTTAATTGTATGCCATCTGGAACAGTTTTCTGAAACTTACAGGTCGTTCTTTACGTTTAAAATTATAAGAATCTAGAAATCAGTTGTCGTGCCTTGCCTAAGTTTTAGTGGTACAATTCTTAGGTGGGAAAATAACTTCCTTTCGACATTTAAAAATTAATGACGTTGGTGGGAAATATATACTTCGCATGGCCTTATAAAGGGAATGAGAGTGTGTTTTAACGGATATACTCTTCTAAATACGAAGATATGAAATTAACTTTACATTCTTGTTGCTAACATTGGATGCAAAGATATGCCCTTAAAGAAATTTAAAGACATACTTATTAATGCAATTATAATTGTATAAAAATTTTACCTTAATTAAGAATGTAAATATTATTGCTTAACAGAATTTTTTCCTTTAAAATTTTATTTTTTTGAACAAATTTTAATCATTTATTTTTAGAAAATTATGCATTGATGTTCAAAACTGAGAGAATTAATATATGTAGTCGAATCTCTCCAAAATTACTAAACGAAAAATAAGACTAAGGTTTGAAATCAAATATATTAGTTTTCATTTTCGATTTCATAAATTAACGCATGCGTGTGGGCTGAAAGGAAAGTGTGTTTTGTGAGCAGGTGAGTCAATTTTTGCATTTCGTTCTTTCCCACACTTAGGCGACTTTTGTAATGGTTTTGTTTCTTTCTTTTTTCGCAACAATCTGTGAAATTCAAAACACAAAAGTTTGTGTAATAGAATGAGATGGCAAATCACGTTGGTAGATTTGAAGTAGGGCAGTTTTAAGGAAATATCATTAGACATTTTTACGTAAACCCTAACATTGCATGCAACTTACTCAGAAATTTCAATGGGGAGACGGAATCAGTATCGAGCCTGGCAAAGTCGTCCAAGAGACACGACAACTAATGAAGATTGATATTTATCCATTTCAGTGAGGTGTATAACAACTGTATAAAATAGAGGTCTCTAACCTTTCACGCTCGAGGGGCAAATAAAAAAACTTACAAGGATCCGCTGGCCACGTCTACAAATTCACAGCGATCCGCGGGCCACAAGACTGTCAAAAAATATTGCAGTCAGAGAATTTATATAAAAAAGGGAAATTTGTTCTATAAGACAACAACTGATTCTAAGGTGTTTACAGATTTGTATAAATATATATATGTATATTGGTTACAAAAAAGTTAAATGGGGGGAAGTCACACAGATTAAAATACTTTTCAAATCTGTTAAAAGTCCACCCTTTTTCCGAAAATTTCTGAGATTTTAAGCATTGTTTGATTCTCTTACATTTAAAATTATTTAAGATACAGTGAAATTTTTGAAAAATTTGTCATTTTCAGAAAGTTTTATCTCAAATTGATATGATACACATCAGTTAAATGTTTTAAATATCGAGAATAACAGAAAAAATGGCGTTTTTCTTACGACACAAAAAAGCAGACAAGGCAATTATTATTATTATTATTTTGAAATTGGCTCAATTTCAAATGAGGGGGTCACTAAAATGCCTTCAGGGGGCCATTCGGCGCCCCCAGGCCACGGATTGAAGACCCCTAGTATAAAAAGATGCTTTGATAGAAAGAAACACAAAGTAACATTCAAATCTTTTACGAGATCAAAAAGAATTCATTACTCTTATTGATAAGAATTAAACGTTCTTTTTTAGAGTAAGTCACTCTGTATATTATTAACCTACCCACATAATTCTTTAATTAGTTTTTCTTAGAATAGGTCAATGTCTAATATGATTAATGAAGGGCGTTGAAAGAAACAACAACAGCGAAAGAAAATGAATGTAAATCGACTAGTTTAATTGCTCTGAATGTCATTTGGATTACAAATTTAGTTAACAGGTGTTCTCTATTATCGTTTCGTTAAGTTAAAAATACTTTTTTTTTTGTTTTCACTAAAAGTAAAATGAAGGAATTTTTTCATATATGTCAATGTGTGTATAAAATGAATGAATCTTATCAGTTCCTTCAGAATTTGGCGTTCCGTTAACGTAAAAAAAATTGTTTAAGAATAAAAAAAATTCTCGTGCTACCTCCTCCTTATGCTGGTTGTGGTGATGACCCTGCTCATTAATTTGATTCCTGGGGAATTTGAACGTAGAGAGAGTATGGAAGGAGAAGCCATTAAATTGCGCATAAGATGATTGCAGATAGATTTTTGTGATCATTTTCTTTTTCTTTATTAAGTTAAAGCAATATAGTACCATTTTCACAACTTTTTTTATTTTTAATATTTGATATTTAGTTTTAATTGTATTTTATAAAGTTTAATATTTAAAATAATTCCATGCAAAATTTTTAAAATTTGTTGCAAAATGTTTGTAAAATTTTAATTTTTTAAACTTTTTTAAACATTGTTTCAATTTCTAAGGCTTTTTTATATATGTCGCTTTTCTTTCAAAAAATTTTTTCCAAGTACGTTATAATATATTACATAAAACGGTGCATGGGCCTTTTTCTGCTGATGATCTTTAATTTTTTATTAATTTTTTTTACTGTTAAACTTCTAAAAATTCTCAAAAAAATATTAATTTTGATTCTGAAATTTTTTAGAAAAAGTACTAAACATGTTAGGGCTCCTTCCATGCACAGTTTTACAAAACATACATTTCAAAACGTGTATAAAAAATTTCAAACCCATACTTCAATTATCAAAAAAGCCTTAGGGTTTTGAATAACAGTATATGTACAAAAATTCAACATGGCAAAATATGAGTTTGAAGTTTTCGTTCCATGAATAGCATGATATAATTTCAGTGAATAGTCTGAAACTTTTATGAAATGTTAATTAGCTTATTTAAAACTACTTACCATAAAAAACTGCACAAATGTAGAACAATTAAACAGTATACTGCCATAATGAATATATAGAAAAAAAAACGAATAAAAGATCAATATTTCATAAAACTTTATCTTAATAATTACAAAAAAAAAATTAATACACACACTTCAGAGCTAATTCCATGCTCAGAGCTAATGCACAACATGTAAAAAAGATGTTTATGCCTTTATTTTTTATTTCCATGATTTTAACAGCCTTCGCGTGTTAAATATTGTACACGAATGAAAGCAAAATCAAATAACAATTTATAGGTAAAATATATCAAAATCTAAGAATTGCATATGTGCATTTGTTTAAATAAGTATCTTAAAATATTTTAATAATAAAAGTGTTAAATTTCACACATGGGATATATATGTATCACTAAAAACAAATATATAAAAATGGGAGAATTTTTTTGTTCTTGCGAATTAGATTTTTTGTTATCTGAGTTATTAAAATGAGATTTAGTATTTGTGCTTTGGGAGAACCCGTTTAGAAGTTTTAATTTCATTCATAATAATATCATAAAAAACACGCACAACTTTAAAATCTTGACCAAATCCATTTGCTTTTCAATAAACAATTCACAAACTAGAATTTTTGCATGAATTGCACAATTCTTTCTTGAAATGATTTGTTACTGCATATATAATGTCAGTTCATTTACGCGCGGTAGAAAAATAATTAATTTATTTTTTATCAGGCTCTTTTCTAGCAGATTATCTGAAATAATTTGGGCGTGGTAGTTACTGTCCAGCATCAAATATTGCTCCATAACTTGATAAAAAATACAGGTAAAGCTTTTAAATTTTGAAGGCATGTTTCTAAAGATTCGAGGTATCAAATAAGCCAATAAAAATTTCGCTAATTAAATGATTTTTAGAGTACCATATCGCCTTAAACATTAGAAATGACAACGCAATATGCACAAGGCAAGCAAAAGTGTAAGAAGGCATTGGTATACGTATATAAGCTGCCCAAATGAAAAGTGGACAAGTTGAATAAAAATAATACTTTTATTGGAAATCAAAATAAATCGCCATGGGAGTTTTAATACAGGTACCATCGTTTTGGCCTCAACTCTATACCTTCCCTGTAGAAAAATTGTGGTTGATTCTCGAGGAAATCCTGCACAGTTTTCTTCATCTCATCATCCGAATAGAAATTTAATTCTCTTTTAATAGAAAAAAGCGTAGAAAGTTTCAGGGAGACAAATCCGGACTGTACGATGGGGGTTCCAACATTTTTCAACGGAATTTTTTTAAGGTTGTCTGGGTTTTAGTCGAGACGATTGGGCCGGCATTGTCATGAAGATATATCATTCGCCACTCTTCACGAAAACTTTAGCACCAATTGTTCGGACTAAGCAGTGCTCGCCATAGATGCCCCAATCGCTGATAGATGCCCGTATCCAGCTCACCTTCCACAATCATAAACCATACTACCGCGCAATGCTCTGATATGGACGCATCCATGAATAGCTATTTGGTCTGTTTTCTTTACCACGAACAGATTTCATTATTGCACGTCGTATGCGGTGTATTCCTCCTACCTCCCTTTATATTCATGTTCAGTGGCGCTGCTATAGCTGCAATCATTCTGACCCCATTACACGTGTCCACTTTTCATTTGGGCAATTCATATATTTACGTGAAATAAGATACGACCTCTGAAGCTTGCCAAAGAAAAATTCTCCGAGATCTTATAATTAACAAGACGATTCAGGCACTAATTAATGGAGCTATGTCTCGTCCACTAACATCTATTCTTCTTTATACTCATCTATTTGTATTATATGATCTGTCTCGCTGACTATTTATATACGTTTTGTTAGTGACGCTCACTTGTTTGGAGGGGTTTCGCTGGACGGGGAGAAAAAAAACCCGAGTAAGCAAGAATAGAGCTTGCGCTGAATAATGTGTAACATTAGGGAAATTAGACTTTGCTATACCAAAGTATAAAATTTTTCTATATCTATCAAATAAAACTTTATTATTCTTCAATTGAGCTAAAATTGAGAGAAAAATGAGTGCTAAAAGGAGATATAATTGAGTTATAATTGAGAAATAGGGAATAAAACTATCTTGATTTACATAATGTAAATTCAAGAAAATCTTTTTAATGGTATAAAGCCAAATTTTTTTCTAAAAAACCCCTCTAAAAGCTAAAAATGACAATAATATGATATTCTTTTAACAAATTTGACTACTTAATTTGGAATTTTATTTGGAAAATTCGTATACGGGAACACGATTACAGTTATAAAATTTGATCTGTGTATATTAATTAAATTCATACAATATACTCATATATAATGTCAACTGATGTTTTTTGTCTGCTTCTCGATCTTCAGAAAAAATTGATTTTATAAGAAAAAGATAAATTTTAAAATTTCGAAAGTTTTCAAATATTGCTGGCATTTTAAGTAGAACATGTATATACGATTTTTTAAGACGAAAGGTTACTGTATGGGTAAAAATGTATCTATCACATAAGCGGATAGTGATAATGTAAGCTGGGACGTTTGAAGGTATGGACCAACTGGGCCGCTCCCAGGGACTCGGCCCCTGGTAGGGAGTCTCGACTCAGCTTCAAGATCAAATAGTTTTTACGTCAAATGTTATTCCTGTTATTCTAAAAAAAAAAGCTGGGAATAACATACATAAACTTATAATTACTCTAACTGCCAGTATCATGTTTCGAAGAGGATTCATCACAGCTGACTTCGGCACTTATGGTGTCGTCTTCCGTGCCATCCAGTGCATTTGTTACGCAACATTTTTTTAAAAAAAAGATTGTACTAGAGAAGAATTTAATAGAATTATTAAAAAATTATTGAACATTTGCAAGCAAATATTATATCATTTTGCTTACGCCATCGACGTACATTTGTTTAATCCGTGTCAATTTTTTTTCAGTAGTCGTTGCTCTGTTTTCGTTTCTTCCTGTATATGAAATTGCCTCACTTTACACATTTGCGTTATAGCGAACTTGCCTTGATGCTATTACCGATATCTTTGATTTTTAGGGGTTAAAAGATAACGTTAGCAAAAAAAAAAAAAAAATTCTAGATACGAGCAGACAACTATGCTTAGGATAGTCTGAATACTGAAAATAAACTGCGGAATGGGGTGAGTCATTGATGCAAGCTGCCAGAATGGATGATTACATTTTTTTTCTTTTGAAAGGGGTGGAAACTCAATTTCCCCCATCCAACAAATGTTTTGCTTTCGATTCTAAGCCGTGCCTATTTTCAGTAGCATTAACACTGGAAAAACAGTGCGGCTCAGATTCGAGTAAATACAGTATACGACATTATGCAACAGTGGCAAGGCTGCATTGTTTCCTCTATTTATGTCCTCCTACAAGGCCTAGGCCTAATATCAAAGATAGCAGTTGGTTGAGTCGGTTTGTGAATAGATTTGTGAGTTACACGCATCTATTGGTTACGGGTTACGGTTTGTACGAGTATTTGACAACATATGCTATACACTGTGTACTTGAAAAGGTCGAAGGTTGGGTTTATTTTTGCATAGGACCTCAAGATATTTTAAGACATCACTGAGTTTAATGTTTCTCGCAGCCTGATCTAACTCCAATCAGTTTGAATCTGAAAATTAAGCTGTAAAGTCTGTTTGAGGTCACTTGAACGTTACATTACCTCGTGGTGATAATTTTTTATCACTTTTTGAGTGAAGAAAGACTTTATTGCATCTCGACTGGTTGCAGCCATTTCTTTGCAGTAAAAATTTCAGAACAAGGATATTGATTCAAAGTATCTCATTAAACAGACTACAAAGAAGGGCCCGATTAAATAAAACTAGAGAGCGCATTCATTGGAAAAGGAATGAATGGTAATCTGTACTTTTCCCCAGATGAGTCTCTGGTCCTTTTTCTTTTTGGTCTGATCTGCAGGGAGCTGGGAGCCAGTCTCTATAACAATGTTGAAGCAGACAGCGAAAACGGAATCACACATGGTTGCGGGCCAAAATTTCTTTCAAAGGACACAAAGTCTTACATGTGTTCAATGGAGGCACTATAAAAAATTAAAGATATCGAATTGAAAACCAGGATCAACAAAAGAGACAATTTGTTGCAGGCATTGGGGATAATTTTATCCTGTTGATGATAATACTCGTCCGCGAGGAGCTATGTTTCCAGGCAGATACCTTCTTTATCAGGGCAATGGGCGGATGAAATGGTCATCTCGATCACCTGGCTTAAAGCCGTAGAACACTTATGGAGTTATCTTGGAAGAGCATCACTAAATCTTTTCTTCCAGGAGCCTATATGAGGGGTAACAGGGATTGTACCACGTATGATTTTTCATAGTGGTTCGGGAGAACGACATTTTAATTTTATGGAAAACTGATATCATATTCAGGCACTATGGCTGAGGAATGACATATTACTTACTAAGCTGCAATTTTTTGTAAAAATTTAAAACTATTCAACTTACAATTGTTGCTAAAGAATTAGCTCTTTTTAGATAATTTTATTAATATTTAATGCATACATAAATCATTAATTAAAATCCTTAAATATAATACAAATTGTTTAAAGACTGTATGCCTTAGGTGGTTTTTTTAACTTTTAACTACAATATTTAAAAAGTTATATCTAAAAATCCTTGTACATTAACTTTGAGACACCTGTGTACTATTTAGTGTATTTTTATATAATTGTACGTCTTTTCTTCCAACAGTGGAAATATGAAAGGAAACAGGGTTTTACAAATTGTTTAAATAATTTCTAAATAAAGAGGTACTTTTAATTCTAACTATCGAATTAAAGAAATTTTAAAGAACAGTAAATGCCCCACTTTTGTTGAAAGAATTCCATAACGCTTTCTCTCGAATAACCAATTCATACTATGTGCAGAAATTTAAAGAAGATGTAGAGTACAATGTAAAAGGTCCCTTTCAGTACATCATTATTTCCGTGTTTTAATTAGTCCACTTATTCACTTAAAAAACATTTACTCTTTCGCGAATAATAGGTCTATCGAAAAGCAGTCTGAGAAACCTTGGATTAAAAAAACCCTCCCGTCGAAACTTTTTTTTTCTTTGTATTGTTCTTGTCTGTTTGCATCGCATCGTTGTAAACAGTTCAAAGTAAATGTTTTGTGTTTATTCAAGGTGTGTTTGACGACAAAATATTTGCTGATTTTAAAAAGAGAAAACATAACGTCGTTTTATTTTACAGCAACAATTTAGTAATAAATTTTAATTACTGCTTTAACTTGTGTAGAATGAAGCTATGGTACTTATTTATGTTATTAATAAATAAATTTTGTTAAAACTTAGCATATATATATATATATGAAGGCTAAGTTAATATATATATATATATATACAGTCGACTCTCGATAATTCGAAGTTGGAGGGGCCAATGAAAAACTTCGAATTATCAAGAGGGTAGAAAAACTCCCAAACTACTCGAAGAGAATTTTTTTAACACATTTAAATTTTGGAACTATGTAATAAAATATAAATTGTACATATATGTATAAAATTACTTTAAAGTAATTTTTAAAAAGTACATATTAAAAAATATAAATATTATATGGAAGATAAAAGTCCTGTATTAAAAGAGTACGTACAATACATTCATACACAATCCTACGCATCTCTTCTTCACAATAGTGTACCATCATTTCTGAACACATGTGTAGCAAGGCCCTGTGTTTAACGAAAGATATGGATGACTAACAACAGGTGTGGTTGATCTATTGTCCACTTGAAGAAGAAAAGCAATAAAAGAGTATTTTCGCCTGGTGAACCGGAAAACACTAAAAAGGGGTAGCAGACAGATGGTCATCAAAGTGGCTACATTACAGGGAAGACACGCAGAGACAATACAAAACAAAACTTGTAAGCTCCAACCTGTTTGTTACAGTACTGTACATGATAGTGAGTGTTCGAATTGTCGAGAGTTTTATAAGATAACTTCGAAATATCGCGTGTTGTAGTCTGGCCAGCCACAGATTGTACTTCGAATTATTAAGTGTACTCAAACATAGTGTTTCAGTTCGAACTATCAAGAGTTTTTCTAGGGACTGAGTATATACTTCGAATTATCGAAAGGTTCGTATTATCGAAGGTTTGAATTATCGAGAGTTGACTGTATATATATAATTCCTAATTTGTTAATTAAAATATTTTAGTTTCATATTGTTAACGTCTCAACCACTCATCAAAAAAAGTGCAACTATTTATAAAACTAGTATTAGTTAAACACTTGACATTTTTTTTAAATAAAAAGAGTAAAATTATGAAATGTTTAATTAATCGGAATATAGTTATTTGAAATTTATCGTCGCTTAAGCTTTCAAAATGAGCATGATATTGCGAAACTGCTTAGCAGAGGCATTCCATGTTCCCTTGAAGTATTCTTATACGAGTTCCTGTATTCCCAACCACCCTTTAAATAACGTTTCAAGAGCAGATTGGCTCACTTCCAAGCAAAAATTGTAGCTTGAATATTTATTGGATAAAATCCAAGATCTGCCACTGAGTGTTTGTTGAGGCCGTTGTTAAAAATATTGCGCAAAACCTCTGTTACTAATTTTAAAAAAAGAAAAGAGATAGAAATAAGTTAAACTTATTTTTAAAATAATATAACTCTGCATTGTTGAACAAAACACAAGGATGAAGTAGAAAACCCGTGAAGCGTAAAACCAAAAATATTTGAATGTTGTACTTACAAATGAGGTGTTGCCAAAAGATTATACACTACGTCAAAGATTTATTTTGAAAACATAGAAGGAGTGTATATTGATGGAACATGTACATGTGTGTGTGTTGTGTGTGTGTTTATCTAAATCATGAAAATAACGCACCGCAGGCTCTCTCAAGACAATCTTGACATAAGATATGTCCAAAGTAAAAACCGACGGAACTGTGTCGGCACATGTCTCTTTGTGCACATATGAGAGTGAGTTTGCTTATTCGGGGCTGGTGTCATCCTCCTAAACCATTCCCAGGCGTATTATTCTGATTTATATGTGGAAACATGATGACCCAAACGAGACTCTGCATATCGTACAAACATTCTTCTGGGAAGCACCTGTGCAGTGACACATCACAATATCATTTATATAATGGAATGTATTCTTGAGAGCAGTACGAAAATGAGGAAATGAGGAGGCAGAAATTCATCATTGTTCGTGTTGTGTGTTGTTGCTGTTTCTAATGCCACCTGTCTGACGGCGTCAGATCGAGGCCACGAAATTCATCGTGGCAAGAGGGTAGGTGTATGCCTGTCGTTAGGTTTTAACTTTGAGCACCATGCAGGTGACAGTACGATTTGGCTCGGTTCATACACGATAGAAGGCGACACCACCTATCTCCACCTCCACAATTTAGGCATGGAACTGGAGGGGAAAGAAATATTCTCCAGTCCCTTGCAACCATGGTTGCTGCTACGACCGCCCACAAGTCTTTCAGACCCACTGATTTAACAAGCACGTGCCTCGTGTGTTCTCAGAGGGTATTTGGTGACATCGGGCATCGAACCCAGGCCTTCCGGTCTGGCGTCCGATGCTCTAACCACAAGGCTACCCTGGAATGTTCGCTATACCATTCACCATGAAGCCAACTGAGAGAATTCTACTACAAGAACTATATCATTGACGTTAAAAGATGTTTTAGATCAATATGCACTACCACTCCTACATCCGATTAGTCGGAGTCTACAATCCGGTGAAAGGCAGATCTTATCTGAGGAGAGCACATACGCCTAGTTTTTTTCAGCCCAATTTTGATATTGTCTAAACCGATGAAATTGATGTTAGCAAAGTGGGGAACAAGCGATACGTTTTGTGGCGTGGGATCTAGCTTGTTTCAAATGTCCCTACATAGTTTTTTTTGCCTTATCTGAATACCTAAGATAGCAAGCTTTTGCTGATTGAACAGTGTGATGGAAATATTTCTCTTTGTTGCTAGTATGATAAATCTGTCGCCCGCGACTATTGAACAGCAAAGATTATAATCTAGATTATCCTGCACATCCTTCTTCCAGTTTTAGGATAATCCTTTTACAGGTAAAATAATGTAATTGATGTTCACTGACACATTCAAACTTTCTCAATCGTCAATTTATTCCATCTTATTCAGATTTCGCTAGGCTATTTGCAAGCGCAGTAACTTTCAATACCCTATTTCGCCCTGTATCTCGAAATTTCGCAAATGTTTTCCTTGCTAATATGCTTGATTTAGCGGATGCTACCTGTTGGAATAGCATAAAATTTTAATATAGGATTTATAGAATTTAATTCTTAAACTTTTATTATATTTATATGTATATATATGAACTTAATATACTTAAAAATGTTTTATCTTTCATACATATGAACTAAATCAAAACTATAAATAAGTTAATTTTTAATATTAAACATTAAGAATAAAATAAAAACATCGTTTTTTGTAATTAAGGTATTTCTTTTGTATTATTTGTAGCATTTGTTTTTGAATTTTTAATTCAAATATATGTCTTTGACACGCAATTTTGTTATAAGAGATATATTTTTTATTATTTTATCGCAGAAAGATTGGTTTAATGAATCAATCTTGGAGTAAATTTTTATCATTCCATGTTGCTAATTTGAAACATTATTGAATATAACTTAACTTAACTTTGCTTCTTAATCGTAAGGATAACAATGTTCAGAAAATAAGAAAAAACACTCTTACTAAAATAAAAATCTGTTGGTACAAGGATGTTATTAAATCACATTTTTATTTACTAGTCAGGTGACAGCCCCACCAAACAAGATAAGTCCAAACACCAAATCGATTGCGTCAGAACTGACACTATTCTTTTTTTATTTTTTTATTCTATCAAATATCTTTCATAACAAGATTGATAACAAGGACTTTTCCCCACAATTATGCAATTAAAAAATGCCTATTTTCCTGAAAATATTACTTCTCTCATTGATATTGTATTTTCTCTGCTAGAATTAAATTGTCAACAATTCGCAGCAAATTTTAATGAACATTGAAATGCAAAATTCAGTATAACTCTTATAATTAATAAAAAAAAGCTTCTTAGGCCACAATTTCATTTTAAATTACAGCCCTTACTGATATAAAACATTTTTTATTATTGTTTATTAGTACATGTAGTTTCTGCATTTGATTTGTAATAATTGTCTTGTATTTAGCATTATTTCTTGAAATAAGTAATTCAAGTACCAAAAGACCTGAAAATTTTAAAAGGGATCCAATGTACTAGTAATAGAAAGTGATTTAATCACAAAGTACTTTGATAAATTAAGCTTTGGAAATACTCTTCACTGTTGAAATAGAGCCATTGTAGACTAGTGGTAATGGTCACAAACTCGTGGCCAGCTTAACATGAGTTCGAGCCTTTCTGTCACTGAAGTCCCTCCGTTAAGATGTACGGATGCACGTTAAATCTGTCGAGGCTCAAAATCCTCCCGTGTGGTGTGAAGTTCGGGGAGAGAGAGTGCCAACTTAGGTGTCGTCCAAGTCACTTGACCATGGTTCAAAATTATAAGGTTTATCACCAATAGCCTGGTATATGTTGTTATTATTATTTTTAGCTTTTTATATTTGTATTGTGTAATTATGTATCTATATTGCGAATTTATCTTTATCTTCGTATTAAATAAATTCATTGTGTACTGTAAAAAAGATAAAGTTTGTTAAATAAATGATGAATGCAGGGGTGGTTGTTTTCCAGGGGCTCTTCCTATAGCTCTAAACCTTTTCCGAGTGAGCTCGGTTCCTTTGGGCGTTCCGCCAATAGTCCTCGCGTTGCTGTGTAGAGAGATGTTAACAAACACTCAACCACTCTTTATTGAAATATAAAGAAAGATTATATGAGATTTAAGTAACGACAATAATATATGAATGTTTTTGTGTATTTGTTACTCTGATGTAACCGTACAAATTTATTAAACTTCTCATGAATGAAAACTAATATATGCAGAAAAAATTAAGTAAATTCAAAATAAATATCTATGCCATAGAGTATACAGTCGGAAATGCCACGTATAGGTAAAAGAGGGCTTTGTTTTAACTAACCCGTAGCAGCAATGTTTAAGCAGGTCTTGCAACGGAAAAAGGCGTCATTTCCAATAATTTTGGACAGATATAAAGTATTATTTTGTTTACCATTCAGCTGTAGCGTGACGCACACTCCACATCGCGGGGGGGGGGGGCAGGATTCTAATGGATAAGCTACACAGCATAAGCTTGGGACTGCAAACGGATAACCTACACAGGGATAGAACTCAGAACGATTCCAAACCAGACAATTACTGAATATGATAAAAACATGCCTTAACATAAAAAGCTACGCATCAACGAATCATATGAAACTTTTTTCATTTTTATATATAGTCACTATTTTGCTCAAGTATATTTAAAACAGAACACAAATGCTATATTGCTAAATGCTTTCAGATCAAAGCTATTCCAAACGTATTCCACGCACATTGTATTAAAATGTTTAAATATCTAAATCAAAAATTTGAAAACAAATAGGCTTTGAATAATAAATTCTACTTTTCATTATTTACAGGTTTGGATCCCGCCAGTCCTCTTTTCGAAGATTATGGTGGTACTGTTCATTTATACAAAGACGATGGAGATTTCGTGGACGTTGTGCACACGAACGCCGATCTTCTCATTTACGGTGGTGTGGGCATAGGGATACCCATTGGAGATGTAGATTATTTTCCTAATGGTGGCAAGAGACAGCCCGGATGTGGTAGTACTCTGAAAGGAGCCTTGATAGACATGTTCAGTGAGTTGATTTAATAAATTGGAGTTAAAATATTAAAATGAATAATTTTAAGAGTAAAGAAAACTTAAACTCAATTTAGTTCATAGCTAAGCAAAATTGATTTCAGTGTCTGTGAACAAAAAGTTCGTTTTATTTCTTTTAATATATAAGTCAGGGACCGCAGTGACCGAATGGCCATAATCCCGAACTCATAGGTTCGAATCCTAAAATAATTTATGTCATCTAGTTTAGCTGATGCACATTTAATTTATCACAGCACAAAGTCCGCCCTTTAACTTGAGGACTTTGTGTATACGTTGTAGGATTCAAAAGTTCCCGGACTGAGTCTATAACGTGAAAAAGTTTTGCAGTAGAGTGACTATGATAACGTTTTTGTATTACTGCATCCTTTCCCTTTTTTAAAAGTGGTTTGTCCCAAATCACGGGGTTGGTGGCTCGCCGCGATGTCGTATTCTGTAGCCGCATGGATTTAGTACGCGGCGATTGAAAGAAATGACGTTTGTTGAGCAGAAAATGAATATCAGATTTGGGAAAGAGTGCTACGGAAGCTTAATCTCAGCTTTTAACAAAAATCCTTCCCTACTTGGCAGAATTGTTATTGGAGGCGAGAAATGGGGGATTGTGAATCGTATAAAAACATCAGAGCATCTTCAACTAGGAAATCGCCACAATCTCCTCGCAAGCAAAAGTTCCGCTAACATAGCTCTAAAGGGAAAGTCATGTTAGTGGTGTTCTTTGATATCCAGGGCATGGTGCATCTGGAATTTATTCCCCAAGGACGCACTGTAAACAAAGAACTCTGTGTAGGCATCCTGTGTCGCTTGTGTGAGTCGATCAGAAAGAAAAGACCAAAATTATTGGCTGAGCACAGTCTTGGGTTCTTTCCACAATAAAGCTCCTGCTCACTGATCCCTCCTCGTTCCTGACTTTTTCTAATATCGAAAACAACGGTTTCGCCACATGGTTCTTTACTCCCCTGATTTCACCCCTATCACTTCAGCCTACGTGTTTCCTAAACTGACATTTAGCTTGTAGGGTTTTCGAATTTCAATCTTCAGAGGAAGTTAAAAGTGCATCGCAGGCTAAATTAAAGGACATGGTTAAAAATGGATTCCATAAGTGTTTCGACGATCTTTACAAACGATGGTAAAAGTGTGTTGTTGCTCGAGGGTTTTATTTCGAAGAGGAATGTTTTTCAGCAGTTTAATTAGTAATATTTTTAAAGTTATAGACTCCAGTTCGGTAACTTTTGAATCCTACCTCGTAGTAGTTTAAAGAGGGAATTGTCAGCTCAGATATCGTACTTGTCACTTGATAATGGCTTAAGATACAAACCACCCCAAAAGGCTCCATCTGAGATAGCTGTCTCTAATGTTACTTCTAAATGATGAAGATATAAACAATAAACTATTCAAAATAAACCATTGTTTCATATCATGACGAAAAATATTCTTGTAAAAGCTATAAATAGAATATATCAAAGAAGAATAGAATATATAACTCCATAAAATCAATAAATTTATATTACATTCTCTTTCTCTCCCTCTTTTCTCTTTATATATCTCATTCGTGCTTTCACATAATTTTGATCCCGGTACCGAATGTTCATAGTCGCCAAGTGTCTGACGTTGTTGAACTGTGAGCTTGAATCCTGGTGTCTCTGAAGACCCGCCATTCAAAGAAGTTGATGCCTGTTAAATCTTTCAAAACTTAAAGTCCTCGCGTATGCGTCGTGTGGACGTTTGGAGAGTGCACAGTTCAAAATTACAAAGTCTGTCACCTGATCACAGTTCAAAGTTACAAGGTCTATCGCCAATAATCCTCGTGTATCTTCAAAAGCAGAAGTTAATACATATTTAGGTAGTATTTAAGTCCCTTTATCTGTTTTGAGCTCTTATGATAACATCAGTAATAATACTCATCTTGAAATTATGAAAACACAATTTTATATTCTCATCCTTTATCGTGATTTTGTTGGAAAAAGTTATTCGCAAGTAGTTTTTCATGGTTTTATTAAATTAGACATCTATTTACCAAATATATATCCAATTATTTCTTGCTACCTTTAATGATTATAATTATATTTTTTGTGAAGAAATTAATATTTTATAGTTTTGGCCATTATATATCAAGAAGTATTTTTGTATTTTCGGTTGGTTATATCAATAGATAAATAAACCGAGATCTTTGTTTTAAAGTCAGTAATAAGTAAACACTTTTGTATTATTATTATTTTTTAATTTGTAACCTGATTTCAATAATTACTTTCTCAGAAAATGTCGATAATTACAATTGGAATAAAGTCTGAGGGCGGTAACAAGTTTAGTTCAAGGCTTAAATGAATAGAGATTGAGCAATAATTGTTGTAAAAGGCCGAATAGCTTTTCTGAGCTCTCCTCACATAACAAAGCAAAATTAGGTCGATGTTTGCGAACGCTACTGACGTCATTCTGAACGTGCAGATAATACACAATGGCTGAAAGGATATCATTGCAATTAATGTTCTTTTTAGATTAATTCATTGAACACTACTGGAAGTTCAAGTTCAGGGACCCACGATTTAAAAACAAAGGCGAAGTTTCTCAGAATTTTATCTCACAGTCACCCACACAGTGATGACATATACCTGATACTTTATGGATTGTATGTTTGTTGAAAATGAAAGTTATGAGCCTTTTTTATTTTATTTTCGTGCTTTCTCTTTCGCAAAAAGTAATAAAGTTAAAAAAACGAACTTGTTTTTTCTTAAAAAAAAAAGATGCAAGAGAACGTACTCATGAATAAAATGGATGCTGAGGAATTGAAAGAGAATTTCATACCTGTTTCTAGAAAAATGGATTGCATAATACCTTTTTTATCCCTCAAACTTATCGTGCTGGCAAAATAATTTGTTTTTTATTCTCGGTTACTTCAATAATAAGAAAGCCTTTAAAAAACATTTTGTGATTGGCATTATTAATTGGTATGTTCAATTTCTTACTCTCCCGTTTATTAATTACACTCTGAAAAAAACACGATTGTTGTTACATATAGGATATCCCCAAAATAGCGTCCTAACTGTGAACAGCTAAATTCTTCCCTGGGAGTACATAAAAATACCTAAAGAATTGCACCTGTACGATCCAATGTTTACGAGAAAAATTTGGTAAATGATGAAGAATAAATGCCGGCTGAGGGGCATAGTTGGCTTGGTTTTGGCCTTTTATACTCAAATTTGCGAGTTGGAACCAGCCCTAAGTCGGTGGATTTTCATGATGCAAAAAATCATCAGCTTCCATGTCGTATGATTACGTGGCATGTTACAGATCCCTAGAGTGACTGTTTGGCTTGAGTGCTCTCTGCAAAATTTATTTCCTAGGATAATTTCGCATTGTCAGAGCTCAGGGGCAGAAAATAGGTGTCAAAATTACATTGTGGCAATTGGTATACACTTTATGGTACAACAATAAGAAGAAATACCAGCTTTCGTAGAATGTACTAGGTTCCGCAATGGAAATCACCAATCCATAACCCCATTAGAAAGAAGGGAAAAAATTATGAATAAATGATGTTGCAGATATGATTAGGCCCGGTACATTTCTGTGCTCCTGTACATGATTGGCTGGAAATGGCATATGGCCGCTGGATCGGATGTAGGGCTCCAGTTCTATGGCCACCACAATAGCCAGATCTCACACCGTTGGATTTTTTCCCTATGCAGGAATCTCAAGGATTTGGGGCATCGAGACGTAGTGACTACACAAATGAACTAAGCTACTCGTCTGCATGCTGCTAGAACTTTGGAGGACACCGCGCTGCTCTGCGATGCATAAACTCATCCATTCCACGGCGCGCTCAAGCATGCCTCAATATGCACGGCGGACACTTTGAATATCTGCATTTTTTAAATATTTGCAAATATTGCTGTTGTGATGTACTGAATACGGTGTTTTTTCTTTGCATCGGCCTGCTTTATTTTTCGTATTTTTCTCGTAAACTATTGATCGTACAGGTGCAGTTTTCTGGGCATTTTTTATGTATTCTGGCTATGCAGAGCTTGGGCGCTATTTTTGGGACTCCTTGTATATATCATCAATAATTATTGTATATATTATAGTACTAAATTACAATAAATCTAAAGAAGCAAAGCAAAAACAGAAGTATAAACAGACAATTTAAGTCAAAAATAAGTTAGCCCCAGTTGTAGAATAGCAAACTCCTCAGCCTTAGGAACAGAGATTACAGGTATTTACATTGTTTTCAGGCTAGCCAATTTTTATCAGTAATTTGCCTAAACAACAAGGTGGAAGGGAAAAGAAAAAATAATAAGAATAAGTCAGCCATCATTAATACTAAGGATATGATTCATAACATTAGTAGAATATTAATATAAAATGTACTAAAACTTTTTCTAAGTTGCCCGCTGCTAATATATTTCTCACTTGTATATATGCAGACAAAAAGAGTTAGTTATATTTTATATAGATTGAAGGATATGTAAATATATAATTTTTAATCACGTCATCTTGTAAATTAAACTTAAAATTAATTCCAAAACATACAAAATGTTAAAATTTAAAAAAAAGGAGAATTACACTCTTAGTTATAACATTAATATAAGCGATAATTTTTAAGAAACTAATTTTCAGCTAAAGTTTTCCCATATGTTTACCTAAGAAACTTATTTTTCATTTACTTTTTTGTACTAAACGCTTGAGAATATTATGCTTTATAAATGTTGTAAAAAAGGAATGATCTATCTGAGAGAATTTTATACATAGCACAGAAAGAGCGATCAAATTATGTTATCCCCCCCCCCCCAAATTTAAAAAGCATGCTGAGCTTTTGATTGTTAAGAAGACAGGTGTATCTGCTTAGTTGTATGTAAATACAGATTTTTAAATTCATAATTGAACAAATAATGGTTTATTTGAATAAAAAGAAATGTAATGGTTAATACTATCTCTGCGGATTGATTTATTTGAATTAACAATGCACTGAAAACTAAATAAGAACTACTGATGACAGACTTTAATCCTGAAACATTATCAAGAAATGTGAAACTTGGTACTTCCTCTCTTAACTTCCACGCCACTTCATGGGAGTACTTTGAAGCCAGTTATGTTTAACACGCAGCAACCTACATTGGTCCAAATGATGAATCTTAGCTGAATCAAGTCTCCAATCCTACGGCTTGATTTGAAAGCGTATAACGAAAAATTAGATGGTTATAAGTAGCTTTAGATATTTCTTTATTTAAATATTTTTAAACATTTTTTTAAAGTTTTCATTAATTTAATTTCTAATCTGAATCGATCCCATTTAATCAAAATAGGTATAGAATTTATGCATATTCCATGAGCTGGCAAATTAGCCACATTTCGATTATGTTAATAATTATAAAGAGCAGATGTAAGAGATGGATATTTTGCAAAGGGGTTCCTCATTGATACGTTATTCATTAAAAATATATATATATAAGTTACTACAAATAAATGCTTTAAAATATATGGCAGTATAACATTTATTATTATTAAATTTTAGAAAAACTAGAAGTCAATCCCAACATTTTATCAAAAACAACCACTCTAAATGTTTACCGTTCATTTAGGAGCTACGACTGAATAGTCTCAATTTACAGACAGATTGTTTCTTACTGATTTCTATTTAAAAAGTTTGAATTATTAGTTTTATAAGCACAATTTTATGAAAGTTTTTGAAAAATGGATGCAAGATTTAGTCTCACAACTTTCGCCAAATCGTTAACATCGACAAATAGTAATGCATAATAGTAAAATTTTAAAAAATCTTTGAAAAAAATGAAAGTTGTTATAAGAAACTTTCTGTTGATTTTCTCAATTAACATCTGTTGATTTTCTCAATTTATAAGAAAAAATGGTGCCATTACCATTGACTTACAGAAAGGAAAAGAAATATTATTAATTAATTAGTTCACTTAATTACCATAGTTAATTAATTCCACAATTAAATTTTATCACAAGAGAAATCCATTCCTCCTTCTCTCTTCTTTTTTCTTGTAGAATTAAGCAGAGAATTGTAAAAATAGCTTAATAATATCAGAAAAATTTTATTTCAATTTTATTATTAACCTTGAAGAGATTATGGAAACCATTAAGGTTCATCTACTAGATTATTTACAGCAAACAATTAATACATCCAAATAATATTCAAAGTTTTATTCGTTTATAATGTTCTAATAAAATATCTTAGATGTTTTTTACTTTGAAATTTTCAATATTTTACTTTACTTTTAAGCAATATTGATTATTTTGAATAATATGATTATTTAACCAGATGTTCATAATATTTTTCTAATCCTTTGAATAAATAATAGGAACTACCTTCTTGACGCTGTAAAATCAGGAATCATCACTTTTTCTCAAATATTTCCTCAAGTATTGGAGATAATTTGATTGCATTTTGGATTTAGAGGTTTAAAAAATATGAATCCACAAGTATCTCAGAATTTTGTCATGATTCAGTTTAATTATTTTTGTAACTGCATCAAAGATTCAAATTTTTATAATAATCTTACTCTTGTAGTGGCTCAGTTATAGAACATTAATAATTATGAATTTAACTTAAAAAATATATTTTGGACTATTTAACATTCTAAGTATTTTCTAATATTATTTCAATTTATCTTTAATATCATATTTTATTGTTCTTTTATTGGTTATATTCGTATGTTATTTGACTGTAACGTTTTGAACAGTATTAACACCAATTTTATATTACCAAAACATTGTTTTTTATTCAGATTGTGGCAACTTGTTAAAATTGTTTGGGCTCCAATTGCTGAGTTCGAAGTCTGTTGACGTTTTATAAATATAAAATATTGAGATTTTGAAACAACTTTGACTAATTAAAATATTTTATTTAGAGAAGCTTCTCCAAGTTAAAAATATAGAGACCACGCATTTTTTAATTGTATTTATTTTTTAAATAATTAATTATTGGTGTAAACACACCTCCCTGAAAAGAGTTGAATAAAAAATTTTATAGTATCGAATGTCTGAGAACACTAATTTAATATCAGGGGGGTTAATTTTAACACATCTATAATTCAGAAACTTTCAAACGGGATTTTACAAAATTCAAAATTGGCGCTGATTTTCTGACGAGAAAACAATTTTGTAGTGAAAAAGGCATCCTTTGTGAGAAAATTCATTTTTAAAGCTAAATTAGCAGAAAATTAAGTTATGGGGAAAGCTCTGTCATTCTTTTCTAAAAGGAAAAAAAAAAAACTTCTCATTTTATTTAAAATTTAATCAAAAATATAATGTTCTTTGTTAGTTAAACTGTCTGCCAGCACGTTCTGACATCTTATCTAACCCGGTGGAAAAGAATTTCTCTGTTTTGGAGACAAAGTAATCTTCCATTGCCATTCATAATTTATGCATTCCTTACCACTGTGACCAAAACAGATGATAGTTTGATGGTGCAATATCAGAAGTATATACTGGTTCGCGGTAAAGTTTCCTAACCCAACTCTGCAATTTTTTGCGCAGTTGCCAAGTGAAATCTAGCGTTGTCGTGATGAAAAATAACACCCTTTCTGTTGGCCAAAATGGACGTTAATGTTGAATTCTTTATTCAAAACATCAAGTTGCGAACAGAAAAGACCATTCCATTTTCTTTCAGCAACTCATAGTGCATCATACCCTTACTGTCTCACCAACAACACAACATAACCTTCTTTTGATGTTCGCCAGCTTTGGATGTGGGTGGTGGTGTCTCCTCATTGTAAACATATGATTTTTTTCTAACCACGTGTTTATACACTATCCACTTTTCATCTCCAGACACCAAGTGGCCAAAAAACGGTCCCCTTTTGTGACAAGCATGATTTGAACAACATATCGAAATTCTGTCCATTAAATTTTTTTCACCACTCGTCTGGCATCTAAACAGATGGTTTAGACACGAAAGCAAGCCCTTTAATGTAATCCAAAGCAGTTGCCTGATGAATTACAAACTTGAAGTAGAATTTCTGTGGAAATTAACGTGGGATTTGTCCTGATAATTTTGTGTAGCACTTCGTCACTGGGACATCTGACGGTCTTCCTCATCTGGGTTCCTCTTTCAAAGAAAAATCACCCAAGAGAAATTTCAAATGCCGTCTTTGGCATATTCGAGCTGTTACTGCTTCCTCTCCAAACACGTCGCACAAATTCTTTTTTTGCCTCCATCGTTTTATTCTCATTTTGGAGCTCAAACAACGTACAATGTCCAATACAGTGCACTTTTTCTTCACTCATGTTGACAATTTTACAAGTTTAAAAAAACTGACTAAAATGCGAAAAAATGTGTATAAATCATCAATAGTATACTAATCTAACTGTCTAAACCGGTTTCAGTTGGATCCGAATTCTTGCTAAGGCATAGAATGAACGGGTTCAAAAACGACGTAACTTTCCCTTATACTTAATAATTGGTTTATCTAAGGTGTCCTATTTTTTCGCAACTGTATGATTCTGTTAAATGATTTTTTTTGCCATAGTTTCGTACTAAAAGGGACCATTTATTCTTTATTTTTGTATTACAGAGGGAGATCGAGAAAGAACATGCAACCATGAACGTGCTGTACATTTGTTTACCGATTCAATTTTGGATCCCTTTCCTTGCAAATATGTCAGTTACTCATGCAGTAATTATTCCGACTTCGAAACTGGTAAATGCCTTAGTTGTGATAAAGGATGTGGTCAAATGGGTTACAAATCTAAAGGCGAAGGCGTTTACTATCTGATGACTAAACCGAAGAAACCCTTTTGTGGTAAGTATCTATGTTTTTTTTTATACGCGTTGCCTAAAAAATATTTTCTTAAAATTTTATTTCCTCAACTCACAAAAAATAATGTGCTATTATTGTATAATTAAGAGCAAAGAAATATCTAGAGACAGTTAGAAATTCAAAACTTTATCAAGTGAATTATTCATTAGATATTATCCTTAGAGAACAACCTTGACTCATTTTAGTCTGCAAATGGCGCAAAGACGAAAAGGTCAAAACGCTCGAAATTTGAATGACACTAGGGTTGATAATGGTGTGAAATTCGAAGCGATTTCTTTTTTCAAAATTCTCTTCAGAATTTTAAATTTTGTATTAAAGCATATTTTTTCAATTTTCTTTTCATTCTAGCTCTCAAATAAAGTCTCATAAGATTATAGTTTGTGCACCATTTGAGATTCAAATTTTTTCAGAAAACTCATTTTGTTTGGAAATGAGAACTAATTAGTCAATTTAAAAACATTTGAAAATATAGCTAGAAAGCTTCAATTTCTAAATTTTAAGCTAGTTTCATCATTATTCGATTTAATTGTAAGGAGCTTTATGATAAGTGTATATTCCAAAGTATAAGATACAATAATGGTGATATTTTTAAGGATGTTGTTATAAATGTCTTAAGTGAGTAAGTAGAAAGGAACTTTTCTAAAAGTTTTAAGGGGAAAAAAATTTAAGCTAAAGGAAAGTTAAAGAAAATTTTTGATTGAAACACATACTTTTAAAATAGTTTTTAAGGTAAAATTTTTAAAAGTCGTGGATTTCGAAATCCATTTGCAATTGATTGCTTTTAAATTAGAGGTGATTAGTGTGAATAATAATTGCCATATATTTTCAAGATTTCTGTATGTATTTTCGGAATTTTAATATAACAAGAAATATACACCAATGTACTGCAATCTGCATGTACTATTATTAAACGTAAATTCCAAGAAATTAAGGAGGGAGGAGGAATTTTAATTATTGCAATAATTTTCCAATAAATAATAATAAAAAACAAATTTCAATAAATAACAATACAAAACAAATTCCAAGAAATAACAATAAAAAACAAATTCCAATAAATAACAATAAAAACAAATAGCAATAAATAACAAATTCCAATAAATAACAATAAATAACAATAAATAACAAATTCCAATAAATAACAATAAAAAACAAGTAGCAATAAATAACAAATTCCAATAAACAACAAATGTAAAATATTTATTGGCAATTACAGATGATGAAGATTGAAATGGAGTTCCAAATTCTTCATCGTCGTGACTTTCAATGGGGAAAAAAATTACGCGTGTGCTTAATTTATATTTACTTAGATTATTACGGAGTGGCAACAACACACACGATAAAAAATTATACATAAATGGATGATGTTCTTAATATGTTGTCGACTAAAATCTGCCAGTTTGTTGTTTTTTATGCATACATTTTGCATATGAGTCTGGAAAGATTTTCATAATGTCAAAATAGATCTGTGTTTCTTTTTTTAAAAAATTTCTAAAACTAAATAAATATACATAATTTTAATAAAAACCGTTTACTTTTTAAATCAAAATTCTGCTTTAAAGTGTATAATCAAAATCAGTATTATGGGAAAATGACTACAACCTTAGGATGATATAAATGATTTATTAAACAATGAAGGATGAAATATTTAAAGATATATTAAGTGTGGTTGCTCCACTCGACGTAATAGGGGGAGAGGGATGTGATAGTGCACATATCCAACCCTACAGTATTTCGCTTTAAAAACAAAAATAAAATACAATAAAAATGTATAATGCATGCAGTCCCTTCATAATGGGAATACTAAAATGTTTATAAGAATATTGGTGAGCTCACTGTTCCTTATTGTTGTTAACATAAATGGCTATTAAGCTTATGAAGCAAAATATTAATACAAATAATGAATAAACAAAAATTCCCTCTAGGCAAAAAATTTGTAACTTGTTTCGAATATTTTTTTATACATCACTTATCATTTTACATCAATCAATATTTTTCGTGAAATGTGAGGTATCTTAACAAGCAAATAAATTTAAAAATAGGTGTCAAAAACAGATTTTTTACTACTTCATGCACCGATGCATTTCATTCTGATAAAAGAGTCTATATCCCCTAGATATTGAATTGCTGAATAGGAAAATTCACACAAGCATACGAAAGATGGCCGTAAATTCCTTCGTTTTATTCTTAAGACGTCGGAAAAGGAACGCACTCATACATAACGTCAGTCTGATTATGATAAATAATCCTTTTCCCACTTATTTCACGGCTTGCGAGTAGAATGCTTCAGAAGTTATTCAAATTCGTGAAGAATTCTCAATGGGGAAGAGTGGAAAGCGGGATTCTTTTAAATATGAGACTGCAGCTGACAGGATAGAATCTTCGGCATTTTAATTAAAATCGTTTGCGTTACTAACCAAACATAAATTTGTAATTTTTATGTTAATTTCTTTACATTCAGTGAAATTATATACACGGACAGGAAAAGAGTTGTATTTTTAATTTGCTCTTCGTGTTTTTTAAATTGAACCATAGTTTTAATTACAATACATTTTCGTAAATTATTCCGTAATAGTTTATGCGTTTTTCAAAAAGTTAAAGCAGCTCAAATTCTTTCTCTCAAAACTTCACTTTACTTTGCCAAGTCCTAAATAATTTTAATAAGAATTGTAACAAGTTGAAATTTAACATTTAAGGACTATTTATATAAAAATATTTTTATCCCTATTATATAAATATTTCTAAATTACCGTATTTACTCGAATCTAAGGTGCACTTTTTTCCAATGTTAATGCTACTGAAAATTGGGTGTGGCTTAGAATCGAAGGGGGAAAAAATTTGTTGGATGGGGCATTAACGCAATTACAGGTTCATGTATGTATTTAAAAGTTTATAATATTGATAAAATAACTAATTGTTCGTTTCTTATTAGTTTTCGATTTAAACTATTTTTTTGTTTCGTAAATTTGGATATCTCGAGGAACCATTTTACACTATGTTTCATTTTTCACAAAATCTTGTTGAGAATTTGGGGCTAGGTTTAAAATCGATTCCGGCTTAGATTCGAATACATACGGTATTTCAGTCTAATAAAATTCTCGAAATGATTAAAGGAAATAATTAATTTAAGAGTCAGATTCGCTTTTTTTATAATAATTTTCAAAAATTAACAGTATGATTTATTTTCTTTAAAGCTCTTTCGTTATTGCTCTGTGTTTATCTAAGAAAATTCTAAGCAAAAATTAATGAAACCTGAGTTTCCAAAATCATTAAATAGGCTTAAATTTTGTGATTTTGTTTGATTTATTTTTCTAATAAATAATTACTTAAGAGTTAAGATAATATAAACGTTTGATTAAACAACTAATCAATTCTTTAATTTATGATTTTCAAATTTAAAACTAATTTATAAGAAAATCATTTCATGTGATTTTAATTCTTTATTGACAAATAAAAAAGATAAAAAAAATAATAAACTTACTTTGCTTTTAACTACTTGTCAATAAGAATCTTCGAATGCGAGGAAAAAAATACTCTTACATTCATTGTTTATTTATTTATTTGTAAATTGGAGAAATAACTTTTTTTCTTTGCTTAAATTTTCTCAACTATGAAAGTAAAATATTTTATTTCAATAATTATAATCAAATGTAATAAATGTATAAAACTCAATGTGCCTTTTACAACTTTCAGAACTTTCTTGTGTTATTCTCTCGCTTTCATTGCAAATCTTCTTTAAACTCGCTTTAGCAAAATATCAGAATTATAATTCCAGTTTTTAAGACGCTTTGTTTCTCAGTAATTTCGCATGAACAGCATTTATAACACTAATTACAACAAAATTAACATAACTGTTGCTTTAATTGTCAGAAATTTCAAAAAAGAAAGTTACAAAATGTTAGAAAGAAAACTATGAAACCTCCCTCATCAATCTACAAACTATCAATCTTTTATTTGAATTCTCTCATAATCTAGGCCATAGGTTCCCCAACCCCCTGACCTCGGACCATTAGCGGCCAGTAGATCAAATGGTCCCGGGCCGCCCAAGGAACATTAAACTATTACTATTTTATTTACAGTGGTGTATTTCTCTCTGGTTTGTGTGACTTTTTATAGAAATCCACTTTATATTCCATATTAAATCATTTAATATTCATTTTTTGGTGTAACTGCATTTTATTCTGAATTCTTGTTTAAATACAATTAAACTAAAATTATTAAATCAAAAACATTTAAAATATGAACAATTAACGCCCTCTTCCCTCCCCCTCAGCGACCTGCGGTAAACTTATCAAATGTTTATCTAGATCAGTGATTCTCAAACTCTGGGGTGCACCCCCTAGAAGGAACGTGATAATCCTACAAAGGCGGCGAGAGCATACTGAAAAGTGAAAAATAAAAGATTATTTAAAAAAATTATTAATTTACTGGATGGAAGCAAAGAGTAAAATACATTCTGACACAATAAAAAATAAAATACACTGTGACATCTGTGCGCCCCCCCCCCTTTGGGACACATGTGACTCCCTCCCACGGCAGGATCAGTATTAGGAGAATTGATCACCACATTTGCAAAACACCTGCAGTCGCTAATATACTGCGACGGACGTGTCTTGGTTAGCCCCGGCAACCTTTGACACGAGGAAAAGCCCATTCCGCCCACTGCCTAATATAGGGAGAGAAAAAGACGCCGACAACGGTCAACCGCAAAGATGGAGAGGGAGCCGTGAGAGAAAGAAGAGTTGGGAGCGAAACCTTCGCAGTGACCGGACACCAAGATCCGTCTCTCACAAAGCTATAGTAATTTGGGACTCTAAAATTATCTAATAGTACTAAATTGTAAATTAATGTAAATAATAGCTGTGACTTAATTAAACTAAATTATTATATTTCAAATGACGCAACCTTTATTGAATCAAACATTACAACACCTTAGCCTGTTTATCGCAATCTGTGAGAATTTAAAAGTTAGAAAGAAAAGGTAACACATATAATACTTATTACTTAAAAATAACATGCACAAATTTTAATACTTTTCCTGATAATTTGTAGTGTTTATAATTGATGTCGTATTGTAGCGTCAAAGTACATTATTGAACTCAATGGCACAACAACCCATAAGGGCCAAGGCCTACTCTGTGCCTATATCAGTATACGTGACCTTAGGCACTGGGGTGCATGTGCAGATGTTTCGGTCAAGTGGTCAGTCTGACGCAACACCCCAGTGTTAAGTTTCCAGACAAGCTTGGTACTCATTTATCGACCGTTATCATTATTCACTTGGACACATTTATCATTACTCATTTGCTGGGATGAAAGGCTCAGTCGACCTTGCCCAGCCCAGGATTTGAACCCCGGACCTATGGTGTAAAAGCGTGATAAACTACTACTAAACTACTCAGCCACTGGGCTTCTCAAAGTACGTTATTTTTACATTCAAAACGCTGTTATTGTATGGGGGGGGGCCTCAGTGAAAATTATGATTGAAAATTGGGTTGCAAATATTGAAAGTTTGAGAAGCACTAATCTAGACCATTGGTTAAAAATATGCATGTTGATGAAAAGAAATAATTCGATTGCATACTTGTAAGTATAATTCTGAAATTCAAAAACAACAAATGCGATTTTTTAAATTTTGTTTTCAGCCGAAGTTGCCAAGCTGACAGTTCATTTTCCAAAGAATATCAAGAAATCCTACGGCTCATTGATATTGACTCTTACTGGCCGCAATGGCGATAGAGAAAATGTAACCCTCTCTCAGTAAGTTAAAGATTTGGCGAAGATTATAAATTTACAAATAGTTTGTATATGTCTTGTTTTTTTATTCTTTCTACACATGTCGTTAAAAGAAATGGCGTTGCGCGGTTGGGTTGACAAATTAATTAATTTATAGGAAGGATAATTTGTTTTTATTATGGTTATATTTATGAGGAATTTATAAAATGAGGAATGGATTAAGTCAGCTAAATTTAACTTACCGAATGAACAGAAGTAAGATAGGTTAATTGAAATAAGGGATTCTTTACTCCTCGTATTTATTTATATAATAAGTATAGTGTCAAACATAAAGTATTCCATAAAAATAATTAGAAATATGGAAGGGAGAACTATTTAAAAAAAACGTAAGGGATTATATGTATTTTGAAAAATACAGTAATAAATAACAAACCATAAAAATACCTAAAAGGAAATACAAATGTTTTTTTTAATCAAATGTACTGATTTTAATTTGCTCGTCTAATTATGAAAGGGGAGGAGAGTTACTTTTAATGTAATCCTTTGACAAAAAAATGCTCTTTTTACTCAATGAAGTAAAGGATGGGGAAAAGAAGAAAATATTAATGCAAATGAAATTATAGATAATTTTTGGTCTTTTGCTGCTCTTAATAACGGATTATGATAACTATAATAAGTGCTGTAGTTTTTCAAATATTTTTTTAATTTTTAAATAAGGTTTCTTCTATAATGTACTTTCATCAATGTGTATTAAAAAATTTACTTTTTTTACATTTATGCTTTAATATTTTTCTGTCACACGTAGTTGATAAAAAATTAAATAAAACCTTTCAATCTGAACGTTTAGGGATGCATGGTATTTTATTGATATATCTCACACAGTGATGAATTGATTTGATATTTGATTATAATAAATCAATAGTTATCCACAAAAAATGAGCAACTCAAAGAGCCTATGTTTTTTTGGAAACAAGCTGAAAAACATTGAAACATGTTTGTACACTAGTTTTCAAAAATTAAAGAAGCTGAGAAAGTAGCATATCAGCGAATCGAACAAATCACGGATCAGAAGACCAATCAGAAGAATGACTTAGATTAGGTATGGTAGGGCATATATGTGTAATATAGAAGATCGTTTGCACTTTATGAAAACGATTTTGATGGCTAATTTTTATTAATAAATACCATCAGAAATTTGCTTCTATCTGATATCCAAGGTTCTTGACATTAGCTCTAGCTCAAAATTTTCATGAAAGTAAACTTTTTCTGAGTACTTTCATGCCAATTTTACTCCATTCTTCTTTCCAAAGTACATTCAGTGTTTTTGGATGCCGTTTTCCTAAGGCTTGTTTTAATAAACCGAAAGCACAAAAGTCCATTGCAGAAGCGTAGAGTGATTTTACACTTATTTCATCAAATGGGATACATTTTATTTCTGTTTCTGATTCATTCTTTGCTAAATAAGCGGCAGTTGACTTAGACGTATGACTAAAGGCTTTGTGCATATGAAGCTCAAATTTATCAATGTCCTTTCCATATAAAGTTGGAATTGCCTCTTCAAAAATTGGTTTCAAAATATTCTGCTGATAGTAGAGTGAATCAAGTTTGGCTTTACGTGAGACTTTTTGATTTTCTATTTTCCGTTGTTAGAAAATCCTACAACTATCATGAATCTCTTAGGGAACTTGACTGTACACTGACGAAGCCATTTTTTACGTTCATTCCCGTCAGTTGAGTAATAGAAAATTGATCTTCCTTTACTACTGTCGCTTTAATATGCCCATGCCTCATCGAGTGTTACCATAAATTTCCATTTTTCGGCAGCTAGATATTTTCTATAGAATTTTCTACAATTTGCTTTTCTTTCAGCAATATGTTTTGGAAAAGGAGATGAACTTAAGGTTTAAACATCTGTTTTAACTTTAAATCCTCATGAATAATTTTAATTACTGTGCCGAAGCATTCCTAGTTTCGATGCAATGAATTTTGGAGTCAGCGAATTTTCTTTTATGGTCAGTGACTTCACTTTCTTGATAGTTGTCTGCGTTTGAATCATCTTAGGAGGAAGTTTTGTGGTCATGTTTTCATTTTTACTTACTGCTAGACGCTCTTTTCTCCCTTCAAATTTAATATATTATAAATATCTTTTATTGAAACGCAATAACCGAGACTTTTACACTGCTTTTAAATTTGATACAAATATTTCTCCTCTGAAAGCGTAATTACGTAACCTTTGAACCATGTATCATTTTAGGAGCCATTTTTTTAAAACAAATATTTTATTTTACATTCCAATCTAAAGATCCTTAGCAGACATTTATTCTGAAGTTGACAATGTTTTTATCTCAAAATGCAAACGAGAAAAGGAATTGCAAAATCGTTTCAATAGAGTGCAAACGACCTTCGGAATATGTTACTTTACTTACTGGGTGAATGTCAGAAAGACATAAAGCTCGCTAGCGGTATATGCTCATCATTTCTACGAAATCCTTGCAAGATGTGCACCATTTTAAACAATGTCGAATTGTTGTGTGTGTACTTTAGGTGAAATCTCTAACAAAAAAACTTGTAGATGACATCCGGAGGATTTTACCCATGAAAGGCATAGGAAATCTGAAGTGTGACTAGTATTTTTGGGGAGTTTGGGTCACTTACAGTATCATCTTAAGAACTTGAAAAGCATTTCAAACTACACAGTGCCGGTTTTACTATCTACTGGGTGCTTGGTGTGGGCGCCCAGGAGCCGGGGCTTGGAAGGTCCCATAAAGAGCCCCGTATAAGCTGGACTTAATCAGGTTTTCTGGTGATAAATTTCGATCCACCAGTGCCAAAGAGGTCTGTAGATGTTCTGCATCCAGGGCCCTAAATTAGCTTAAATCGGCACTGAAACTACAGGAACAGTTATCTGAGGAATCAGTCGTGGCCGCCCATGAGCAAGCAGTATGGTGGACTACCAGTATATTTTCCTACAGGCGAGAAGTGATAAATGACAGACAACACATGTACGATAGGTAAAAGAGGATGGCAGCTAATACGTTATATCATGGCTAGGAGGTTGTACAATGGTGGTGAATTGAATAGAATGATTTTATTGGAATAAAAACAATTATGGAGTGTATCATTAAGGTTTGCTCATCCGATTCAGTGGTTTCTAAGGTTTAGGAAATCAACAGATCTGACAAATCAGCAATCGAGCTGCTTTTTATGGATGAAAGCAGATTTAGTCTGATTAGTGATTCTGGACGTATATATATGTGGGGATTTGAATGGTTGCTCATTAACTACTTACTACGAAGCTATTGGCAAAGGACCTTATAATTATTTATATTTCTTATTTTATTTACCTGATTTATTTTCTTTATATTTGCTAGGAAGGTTGTATCTTAATAATTATTACTTAACTCAATTACTACTAATTACAATTATTAGTAAGTTACTTAATTACTTAACACGATTATATGCTTATTTTTTTATTTATGAATTCCAGTAAAATATTTCTACAATTAATATTTTTCAAAAAAAAAATGCTAATTGTTCGTTTCAGGCAATTTTACGTAAAATACATTTTAGTTATTGGTAGTGTGTGTATGAAAAATATTAATGTGGATAGATGTTCCCCTAATAAACTAGAGCATGATAAGGTAACAGATGTTTAACAATTATTTTTTTTTAAAAAAAGACACCTCCAAATACCATTTTATCTTCTTAATAAATACATTATTACGTTAAAACCGTGCCAAGCCGTACACTTAACATTGTAGAAACACCGCCATTTACATGGGATTTCAAGTAAAAACTGGATATGGAAACGATTACAGCCAGTTAAATGTCATTTCTGTCAAGAATAAATTAACAATTTTCTATCCTGAGAATGTGATCAAGTAATTGCTAGGAAGGCTGAATCTTAACAACTGTAATGATAAGTTGAAGGTCAAACGTTCATTATCGCAGTTACGTCAAAAAGGCATCCATTTTCTGCTGTTCTGCTAATTATTTTTTCCTTTTTTTATGCCTCAAATTATCTAAATTTCCAATAACATCCAAAAGAGATGTAGTTTTTTTTTTAATTTGATATCATAGATTTTTTTAAGCTTAATTTTAAATCGATAGAATAATAACTTAAAGTTATTATATAAATTAAAAATTAGGATATTTTTCTCTTTAAAGATTACTTCTTTCAATTGATTTTATCCCGAGGAAAAATTAATAACTGGATAAATTTATATATAGATTGTATTAAAATCTACTATGTGTCAATCGCACAGCTCTTTATAGCTTTAAAAAGTCTAAATTAGAAGAACAGATATCTAAGTATGAAAAGCCAAGTAAAATCGTTAAAAATGAAATAATTTAAATAATTTCCGTTCTACTTAATGCAGTTAAAAAAATAGTCGTAACATTCTTAGTAACTGAAAATGAGCTAATTATATAATGTCTCTGTTAACTTAAATAATGTAGTTTATGAATTATATAGCTTTATAAATACAGTCTATCAATTTCTAAATATCAATTAAATTTTTCAATTATAGATGGTGTTGTATTTTCTTGTGTGTGTGAAATTGCTTCCTTATTAAAGAATAAATCTAAATTTTATTTTTCATAAAATTCTGTTGAAATTTCTGAATTTAAGAAACAGTCCCTTAAAATTAAGAGCGTTCCGATTATTTATTGATTTAAAACTTTCATCAAATTAACTTTTCCTGAAATTTAACATCAATCAACAGAAAATAATTTTCTCAATTCTAAAAATAGGAAAATTTAAATTCAATAAATATTATTATAAGAATTTATAGAGTTAATAGACATATATATATATATACGAAAATTGTAGTAAAAGCTTATAAAACTTTAATTTGATTAGTTACGTTTTAAAACTCCCCAAACCAAATTTTACACGATTATCTTCAATAGCTTCAGAAATAAGAAGAAAATATTTAGATAAATGTGTTTTAAAAAAAAAACACTTGATCGTCTCTTTCAAAATTATAAAAAAAGCTCACTCTGGGACATCAAAAAATAAAATAAATTAAAATAACCCCTTCTTTTTTTTTTCTAACACTAAACTGCTTAAATACCATATTTATTTTTGAGCATATTTATTCTTAAATAGTATATATAAAACTCTTTTCTCCTCTTTAAATTACTAAGAATTTTCCGTTGAAGTTGCACATGAAACGCTTCAGACGAAGTAAGTTTACTTCATCCACCCAATACATCGAGCGATTCCATCAGCTGCCACCGTGTAAACACTAATAAAGAGAACATACTGCTATTAAATATCATATTTCTCACAAAAGTTTGAATTGTTTGGATTCTTCTTATGAACAATATAGTCAAATTAAGATCGTCATTGTTGTACCGTATACATAATCATATCTTGAACAGCAAATATTTTTATTAAAAGAAGTTTAAATGTAGAATATTACTTAATGTATTCACTTCTCTCTGTATTATGTTGTTGAAAAGAACCTTGTTTTCTGTGTTTCAGGAAAGACGAAAAATTATCTCCCGGTGGAGAAAAAAATTTTGCTATTGCCATCAGTGATGTGATGAAGCCACTGAGCACGATCCAAGCCCTGTATCTGAAATACAATGGTTGGTTTACAAAGGGCTCTGAGACATTTGGTCTTCATTCCGTCACACTCCAGAACAGCAACGGTGAATACATGTAAGTTGCTTGAAAAACTTTTAATACGATCACATAGGAATATGTAATACGAGAGACGTTCCAAAAATAAGTTTCACCACTTTTTTTACACACGAAAACTTTACTGCCTAAAAAAATTACATCATGAACTGTGAACCGTGAATTACTTTTCGATATAGTCACCACCGACATTGAGAAATTTGTTGCGTAGTTTGAAGAAACCATTCCGGTTAAACTCTATGCAATGAAATGCAAATAATTGTTGCACAGACTTCTCCATCTCAGCACTGTTTTTCAAGGATTTTTTCTTCACCAGTGATTTTGTATGCTTCCATGTCATTAAGGTACACCATGTCCTGTACTCTAGCAATATTGTTTTCATTTGTGGATCCAGATGGATGCCTGTTTCAACCTTTTGCATTCTTACATTGATAAATCAACACTAGTGGCTAACCATTGGGCGAGACATAAGCTCTTCATCATTCACAGTCTGTGGGTTGTTATGGATGATGGACACACTAGTTTCACGTGACTATTCATGCTGGATAACCCCACTCATTTCCATTGGTGATCATGTTGTCTTATCGTGATTTATACTCAAACCTCGGATGAGCCGGTATGATGCAAATCTTTCTTCTTCGATGCTCTGCGCATGCTTCATTCTTCCTACCCTGACGTCTAACCAGCATTGAATGTAGTTTCCTATGAGGAGTTTTTACTTCACCTGGTGTACTATCTTATACTTAAAAAACGACGAAATTTTCTTCAGGACCATCCCTTGTATATACATTTTATTTTGCTAACATTATATTCATCATACACTATGATTCATTCATTCAGTTTATTAGTATAAGTTATAGCTAATTACAGCAAACAAATATGACACATAATATATATAAGTCAAAATATATACAGAGTGTATCAGTACAGCGTTTATAAACTTTAAGGACAGATTGAGTTCACCTAAATGGCACGAGAATCCCATAGCAGTGCATGACCGGAAAAGCTTTCCTAACGCGGTAGTGACGACACAAATTACAAGAAAGACAGGATACAAACAAGAGGAGGAAACAAGTTTATTATCCTTAGTACAGTAAAAATGCCGGGAAGTCTTTGACTGGTGTAAGCGATTGATGGCGCTACATAAGCCGAAGCATTAAAGGTCCAGTGCATTGGTTCACTCAATCGCCAGACCTCATTTGCTTTGATTACTTGGTGTGGGTGTACGTCAAGTCACTGGTGTAAGAAACTTCCGTAACGTGGCAGCTGCTGGGGAAGTCCAGGATATGCCCGGTCTTTTCGATAGTGTTCGATCTACAGTGCACTGGAGATAAGGGACCTGCATTACGAACCAGGGTTGTAATATCGAACACTTACTTTGACGACGACCGTTATCTCTTTAATGTTCTATAAAAAAAAAAATTTTTTTTTTGCTTTGCTAGGAATAATAAGCATGTTTTCTCCTCTTATTTGTGTTTTGTCTTTCTTTTGTTTTATGTCGTCACTATCACGCCAGGAAAGCGTTTCCGGCCATGCATTGCCATGTGATTTCCCCTCATTTTGGTGTACTCTATCTGTGCTGTAAATTTGTAACAATTTTACTAATAAACCTTGTATATACTATTGTTCACAGTTTACAAATGAAACACAAATTCAGTTACTGATATTTTATTTAAAAAAAATGTGATACTATTATAGGTAACTTCATCGATGAATATTACATTAATTGATGTCTAGTTATATAGGTAAAAAGAGAGTGGATTAAATAAATTTTTAAAGATAACTTATTCTGCATTCAAGCTCTACAATAGTAACATGAAAACCTGTTCGTGTATGAATACCTAACTTGAAATATAAGCAGATGCAAAGACGACAGTTGGGACATTCTTATAATAACCAAATATATCGCTACTTTCGAAATGAGTGGAATTGAAAATGAAAAGGCCTTTTTAGAATGAAATGGTGCTAATGAAGATTTGTCTTAGTTATGAAATGACTTGACCTGAAGTGTTGGCAGATCCTCTCTTTATATAAAGAAGGTGACTAGACTAATAGTGGTTTAATAATTTTTTATTTGAGTACTTGTTGGAAAAAGCGCCAAAAAGGTAAATGCTGATTTACTGTTTGAATATTAAGTGACAACTATCTAATTTAAAAACGTTTGTTCAGCATCTAGTTGTCTTCTGCTTCAAAGGTTCTACGATGAGCAAACAGTTTCTTACTATGTGTGATATATAACTTTTATTCCTTGAAAAACAAACTCCAAGAAAATAAGAGAGAAAAATGAACTCACAGAATTCAAATCAATTGATCAACACTTATTCAGATTCTATCAAAAATAAAAGATAAATATCACTATTTTGGTACATATTCGAGACTGTGCCATAAATTGAATTTTATGTAAAAAAAATTTATTTGGAATCTTCAGTTCTTATCAAAATTGTTTGATGGGCTTTCTTCCCCATGCATTTTTAGGGTGAGGCTAATAAGTTTAAGCGAAAATATATGTTTCTAACGTTTTCGAGGACAGTAAAACAAAAATGACAATTCCACATTTGTTTAAAAATATATGTAATTTGTCTATGTAAAGTTCAATACACTTTGGACTGTTTTCTTATGCATTCTGATGATTCGATTATTCGAAAGATTATAAAAAAGTTTTTACTTTTTGAAATGTGTCTTGCTAAAAAAGCTACATGCAAAAGGGGAACATTTTATTTTCAAGTACAGAATGTTACAACAAAGATCCTCACATATTCAAAACACAATTGGATTTCTCAAAAATCTTTTTGACTTCAAAATCAATTTCATAAAATCAGTTAAATTTAATGTGAGAGAGTACTTTGAAGTTATCATATTCCCACTTAATGAATTATATTATTTAAAAAATAAACAAAATTTTTAAAATTTATCAAATAATTTAAAGCAACATTTTAACTCTAAAAAACCGATACAATGAATTTAAAAGCATCAACAAATTCTCATGGTGTTATTTTCATCGACTTCGTCATCGTCAAAAAAGAAAAAGAAACAGTATAAGAATCAAACAAATCTAAATATAACTTTAGAGGATACCACAGACACACAAAGTACATGGCTCATTATCAAAATCTAAAAAAATATTTTACCCACTCAAATCTGATAATTCGAAGTGTAATCTGAGAAATTCAAAGTTAAGAATGTACGAAAAATAAAACATTTGATGGAATTCAGTTTAAAGGTCTAAAATCAAAAGTACTTAGATGAACTTGTATCTGATTATATAAATTATTTGTGTGTCACATATCTGTGTGTGTGATCATTATAACATAAATAGATCACAAACATAGCTTATGAAGAAAAGCATTTGTAATGTACTTAGAGAATATACATATATATATATAAATATTCAAACTTTTCAAAATGTTATAATCGTGATAATATAATATGTTATGCATGTATATATATACATAAAAAGTTGGGGGCTCTTTGAATGTAGCCAAATCTGAAAGGATTGAGGAAGGCATGCTGATCACACTTTCCTTTACTGACGATAAATTTACGAATCTATTTTGGAAGAAGTCATATTTGTGTAGAAGTAATATATTCTCTAAACACATAAAAACAGTAACGGTTACACGAAAATGAGCGAGTGAAGTTTAGGACAGTCAAAAACGCGCGCGTTCTTTTTCCTATAATTTATTATTGCAACCTAAGCAACTTCTAGCGTACTCTAAAATATCATTTTATTTAAGCAATTCATACTAAATGGTCAAATTCGGGGATGAGGCAATATAGCAGATCACTAGAAAAATTGATGACTTGAAACTTTTGAGAATTAAGATATATATATATAATTTAGAATTACCTTTGACATAACAATGTGTGCATGATTGGAAACGCTTTCCTGGCGTGATAGTGACTACACAAAACACAAGAAATACAAGGCACAGATAAGACGAGAAAACATGTTTATTATCCCTAATAAAACAAAAAAACTAAAAAAAAAAGAACATTAAGGAGACAAAGGTCGTCATAAAAGTAGGTGCTCGAAATTACGACCCCGGTCAGTGATGCAGGTCTGACATCTCCGGTGCATTGAAGATCGAACACTATCGAAAAGATCGGGCACATCCTGGACTTCCCCAGCAGCTGCCACGTTACGGAAGTTTCTTACACCAGTGACTTGACGTACCCTCATATCAAGTAATCAAAGCAAATGAGGTCTGGCGATCGAGCGGGCCAATGCACCGGACCTTCAATTCTTAGGTTTAAGTAGTGCCCTCTATCGCGTACACCAGCCAAAGACTTCCCTACTTTTTTGCTGTACTAAGGATAATAAACATATTTTCTCCAGATATACGGTACACCTTGAACACTTGGAATCGAATAACAATGTAGAACTAGAAATGATATGTGCATGCGATATAATACATAGAAAACACAAGAAAGAAAAGGACACCATGTACGTAAATTTGCAGTTTATTGTTCAAAGTACAAAAATTACACAACCTACTCTACATAGGTCAAAGGTGATGTTAAACGTCCATGAGCTTGGATGTAAACCTCTGCTCATAGAACTCTAATATTCTAGAACAGCGGTTCTTAAACTTTGATCCGTGGACCCCCCGGAGGTCCTGAGAGTCTTTCTGGGGCTCCGTAAAGGTCTTTCATCTAACGTTATTCTCCTTTTTCACAGATTATGAAAGGCCTCGAGAGAGAGGAAAAATTGAAAGATGTGCCATCCTAAATTTGATCACCAAATTGCCCCCGATGAAAAAGCTTTGCTAGAACATGTATTTCGAACAAGAATATTAAATCAGTTTTTTTATTGTTTACAGCTTAGTTATATAGCTATTATCACAACGGATTTTTTTTTATTAGATGTTTACGTTTTTTTTTAAAGAAAAAATTAGAAGAGTTAAAAAAAAAAAAAGTGTGTATAAGTAGTAGAGGCAGTCTTAGGACTATTAAGGAACCTTCAAATGGGATTTTTTTTCATTGGGAGTCAGGGAAGGGTGCTCAAAATCTTGAGGGTCCATGATGTCAGGTTGATACATAAAGAGGGTGAGACCGGGGTGATAGAATGTTTAAGGACCTCTGTTCTAGAAGAACCCGGGGACATCTAGGACTTCTACAGCAGCTACAGAGATGCATTCAACCAGGTAATCGGCGCTGTCTTATACCAATGATTTGATGATATGTCTTCAAGAAAAATAGTCAAGATGATTAGTACAACATGATATGTCGGGCGATCGAGAAGCCAATGCATTGTACTACCACGCCCAATCTACTATTGGTAATAAAGGGCTTCAAAATATTTCGAACAACACGACTGAAAGCTAAAAAGCATGGCCAGTGCCCCATTGATCTGGTCTTTCATGGAAAGTAGTATCAATATAGAAACTTGTTCGTTATCCAACAATTATAGTAACACTTGTGCCTGGATGAGCAAGTAGTTTGTATATGTACGACAACTAGGCAACGCGGTATGATACGACGAGATGATCCCTTACACCAGCCCAAATATTTTCCATAAAACACCTCTGTAATACATGCTTTCCGGTAGCATAAGTTTTTACCTTTGACGACACATGGTCGTTATTAGGAATGAAGATTTCCTCTCTTGTGAACTGCATCTTATCTGTAAACAACAGAAATGTTGGGAAACAGGAATCGGCGGCGTGTTTTGATACTATGCTCAAGTTTTCCAATAGAGGAAAATACATAGACACCTTTAAGTGCTTAAATGTGATTTTTGAGAAAAATAGTTTTCCTTTACAGTTCTGTCGTTTATATAAGAGATATATATTTTAAAATTTATCGAAGGATGAGTAGCACAACGTAATTAAGTTTATTTAATCGTTATAGAATTATACTTCTATTGAATTACTACGAAATCACAGCCTTCGAAGTTAAAAGGAGTATTATGGGATGGAAATATTAAAGTTTTGAGCGGTTATTTTTATGTGATGTATCAAGCAGTTTCAAATATAATCTTAATGAAACAAATTTTAATTATAATCTCAACTTACAAATGAAATTAGTAATATATCGTTGAATTTTAATGGAATTGAATATATATATCTAATATATAAAATTCTCGTGTCACAGTGTTTGTAGCCAAACCCCTCCGAAACGACTAGACCAAATCTAATGAAATTTTGTGCGTATATTCAGTAGGTCTGAGAATAGGACGTAAACTATTTTTCACTCCGATATTGCAATTAGTTGAGAAGATATTAATTAAAAACCTTAAAACGCCTGATTGTTTTAATACTGAGGGTTGTTTATTTGGCTAAACTTCAATTCCATTACGGCCGAGCGACGATCCCACTTTTTCGACCATTTTAAAATAGCCATCCAATTTTTGCTTTTGAAATCAGACAAAAAATAATTACAGAATCTGAAAGATGATTTATTTCACCACAATACGGTATAATTTTTTTACAAAATAATTTTATTTTCTACGATTTTTTTTAAAAAAAAAGTTAAAACAGATGCGTTTTTATGAAAATTATTTCTAAATCGTTGCGTATGAATTTATTTTCGTGTTATGAAAACGATATTCTACACTAAATAACTTCAAGCCTTTTTCTCTTAAACCATTAATTTAAAAAATAAAATGCCCCAAACTTTTTTTTTACGATTTTTCGATAAATCGTCAAAATATTTAACTCAACATTGAATAACTTCATTATTTATTAAGATTATCATACGAAACCTTTTTTGCATATGTAAAATAATGTTATCAAACTTCTGTGGAAAGATTGAAAAAATTGCTTCAAAATTACGGATTTTAAAAGAACAATTTGTGATTTTCGTAAAATCCCGTTTTTGCGAGAAATAATTTAAACATTATTTTTTGCATATTTTTTTATTTAAAAGTACTTCGTTTTTTAAATTAATGTGTGAAGTTTAAAAGCATTAACTTAAAAATCAAGCCCTAAAAATAAAAACTTTAATAAAAATACGCGATTTTACAGTCAACCAAGCCTTGGCGTCGATAAATGGTTTCGCGCCAAATAGCTTTCAACTGTTTCACCGTCTACTACTTCCCATCTAACTCAAAAGTTACACCCAAAAGTTCTGACTTAAACATACGAAAATCAGCAAATTTGGCGAGTAAAAAAAATGCAAATGAAAAAGTTATTTTTGCTTCAATTTTCGTCATTTTTTTAAATATAATTTCCAAGATTTCTTCTAAAATGAATAAATATCGATCAATTTAAATGAAAATGATTTTTAAAAAATTCATTGATCATTTAGAATCAGTGATTACAAAAATAAAATGCCGAAAACTATCTTTTTTTTAAAAGAATTTTTAAAAAAAACTTCTTTTTTTTTTACAAAACAGTGATATTTTGCATATTTTATGATTTTTTTCTAAAATGAATCAATATTGTTGCGTTTAAATAAAAATGATTTTTAGAACTTTTAGAATCAGTGATTTAAAAAATAAAAAACCAAAAACTTTTTTGAACAAATTTTAATAAAACACTCAAAATGCTTAAATCAATCATTTAATAATTTCTTCTTTTATAAAGATAATTGCATGAAATTTTTTCCCGTGTGTTGAACATTTCAAAAAATCCTCACAATTTTACTTCAAAATTTAAAATAGTAGCAAAATTTTGTAATTTGAAAAATTTCTACTTCTCTGTCTTTTTTCAACATACAACTATTTTTAAAAAAGCTACATTTTCGTTTCCGGGGCCTAAAAAATTGCAACGAAAGAATTGAAAAGTGAGTGAGGGATTTTTAAATTCGCACTGTTCACCTACTCCAGAGTTTTTGGCGACGGACTTCGAAATTTTCAACCACGGTCAAGGGACGAGGACGACACCTAAGCTTTTACCCACCTTTCCTAAGTACCACACCACACCAACGCAAGAACAAATTTCGAAAAAGGGAGTTTTAATGTCTTAGTTAAAGAAATCACTCACATCGCGCATACACACACAAAAGTGCTATCGTCGTGAGGGAAACAGGAAATTCCCATGGGGATTAAGTTATTCACTGGTAAAAGATCATGCAACGCCGGGCTAAGCGGAGAGGAAAGAAACAAAGAAGTAAAAGTAATTTCGAAAAATAATATTGGAAGTGCTAATTTTGTGAAGAGAAGGGAAAATGTTAAACGAGAAAGCCATGATACGCATTCACATCGTATGCGTCACACCCACACAAAAGTGCTGGTGTCAGAAAGAAAGGAGGAAATTAAGATGGGGATTAAGATATACCCTCGGTAAAAGCCCGTGCAACGCCGGGCCGGGTCAACTAGTATATGTATATATTTGCAATAACAGTTTGAATATTTAAAAAAAAACATTGAAACTAAATATACAAATAATGTAAGTGCACATTTGGTAATCAGATGTTTATTAATAGTTTTAAATATTATATGGACTAATAATATTTTCTAACAACGTTTTTTTTTTCTCCTTTCATAGTTTCAAGAGCTGTGGCAAAGACGTGATTCTGAAAGATAACCAATATCAGATTCTGACCGAAACGACTAATGCTTGTTAAAATTTGCTGTTTCAATTAGAGACAGAGAAATGAAGCAATTATGATACAATCTGATTGATGCGCATGTCAATGTGTACATATATTTCAGAAGACATGTTCTGCTATCCTGTAATAAAATTATATAAATGCTAAACAATCAATGACTAGTTCTTTTGTTATTATATATTCTCAATCCCAATTAAAATAAAAAACAGTGGACAACTCCTAATGAAATGGGACAGAACTCTAGCTGATCATTAAAAGGAAGAGCAAAGTCAATTTTGCTTGTTTGATTGTTAACACGTCACGCTCAATTTTAAAAATATCAATCGTAAAAAGACTCAATCTTGGTATTGTGATACAGTAGGACGTCGTTTATCCGAATCAATTGGGATCGGACACGGTTCGCATACGCAATTGTTCGGATAACCGAAAACAGAATGCAATCCATGCAGTATATGAAACCGGACACTATACGAATATTGAAAATCATCAGATGCGGGAAACGTGCTGGAAGAAAAAGTAAAATAGGTGCAAAATGTCGCAATTTTACCTTTATTGTGGAAAATAATCACTTATTTTTCGCTGTACCATTGTACACCTTCGTTTTTCCACTGCAAGGTCTCTGATTCTCTTCAGCAGCAGTAGTTGTGTATGACAGCACTCTGATTATTGTTCATACCACTCCATAACTGTCTCTAAAGCAGAAACGCGTCACCATTTGATGGACCCTTGCTACTTTCGTTGTTGTTGTCCTCGTCTTCATCCGTTTCATCGTCGACAGGGTCGGATTCTTCTTGCACGGAAGTCACAATCGTCATCATTTAGCATTTGAAACCCATAGCCTTCTGCATCACATGCCAACCAGGTTTCTACATCAACAAAACTCAAGAGCATGTATACACCTCACTTGGAAACAAACTGACCTAATATTCCGCGCAGATGTTTACCAAATCACTTTTGGCCTCACGCGAAACAACTGCTGAGCTTTGCACTGTTCGAAAACATATCCGGACTTTGGCCCAGATATTTGACGCTCCGGATAATAAACGTTCGGATAAACGACGTTCTACTGTAACTAGAACGTCTATGCAGAGGCTTACACAGACAACTTTCATAGGAGGGTTTATATTTTTTGAAAAATGTGGACTCCAACACCGTGATGTTATTCTTTATGCTAAAAATTAAAAATTTGATGGTCTGTGGAAGGAGTTAGAATTACTGAAACCCCATTCTTGTGTAAACCACTGAGGCTATGTAAATCGAAGTTAGTGAAAAAATCTCTGAGAAATTGTTAAGTTTTATGGTCACAGTACCTAAGGATCCGATGGAGGGTATTTTTTCCACATTTCACAAACATGCGCTTAACCAAGGGACAGGGACTTTTATTTTATTTTCCCCAGAACTCACATGATTCCCCCCCCCCTTTCACCTCGTACCTGTTTGGCGTTGAGTTTTAAATCACCCTGTATACATGTTTAATGTCTCTTTTCTCCCTTTTCCAATTTCCATAATACACTTCTTAAGAAATTTGACGATCAATTCTATTTAAAATACAGCATACTGTTATATACGTTACAAAAGATATTTGATGAGATGAAGACTCGTAATTATGCCACGATTGGAAGCCCCCTAATCATGATTATATCCACCGGACTTTCGTAATCCAAAAATCAGATCCAATGTAAAAAAATAAATCTAAATATTACAATGTAAACAATGCAAATTTACAAACCTGTTTATTTTGAGTGAGATAATAAGTATGAATTGTTGGTTAAATTATTAAACTTATATGAACTAAAATCTTTATGATGGCAATATTATGATAATTAAGGAGGAGAATTATAATCTTTTACGATAATGAGATACAAAAATTAAGAGATGGAAAGGGAGAATCTTACTTTTTTAGTAGTAAAATTGAAAATGTTGCGACTGCTTACGATTGAATGTAACAGGGAAAAAAAAATGAGTTCAAACTTTATAATTAGTTTATTAATTGGAGTGAAAACTATTGTATTTATTTTTAATTGTAAATACAAGAATAAAAATGTAGATAGGTACAAACATTTCATATGAGTATCCAAAAAATTCAAACAAAATTTTATTCGTTGCTAATTTAGGAAAATATATAATTCTTTCAGACTCAAGTAAAATGCATGCTCAAATGAAAGTGATTCGAAGCTTCGCATGCGAACAGTTTTCAATGTATTTTCATGAAACAAAAGCGATAGTGAAAGTGTATTTACCACGCATTCGCGTGCGTAAGCAGATTTGTGATAACTGAATTCGTAAGAACTGGCATTCATTTAATAATGGCTGGTGTAGATGCAACTGCGTTCAAAACGAATCAAAGAGCTGTCTTAACACTGGAAGTGTGTATGCCGGTGGATGTTCATCGCAGAATGCTGGCTGTGTACTGTGAAACGTGTGTGTCGAAGACTACGGTGATGAGGTGGGAGAGAATGCTTAGCGACGGTCGACAGGAGACAAGGAATTTGCCGTAGCCTGGTCAGGCGCACAAAATTGTGACAGAGAAGCTGATCACGAACAACACTGCAATGAAGGGAAATCGACATCGAAACATTAGTGACTTCGCAAACAAGTTCAACGCTTCAATCGGTACTGTTCACATTACTGTCATCAACATTCTGAAGCATAGAACAATTTGTTGCTATCTGAACACCACAAGAAACAGCGAATGGGCCTGATTTTAAGGCATTTTTTACGCTACAGGGATAACAGTGTCGACTTTCTGCAGCACATAGTGGCAGGGGAGGAAATCTACTGCCACTACTTCCAACCGGAAGGGAAGTCCATCAGCCTCCAACGGAAATATCCCGACTCACCTAGGCCCAAAAAACTCAAAGCTCGGCAGTCAACCGAAAAGATGGTGTTGATGACATTTTTTTGACATGCAGGGACCCCTATTACTGGAGTTTAAGGAGACGGACGTCTCCATTAACACCCAACGGTGCACCCAAATACTTGATAAGCTGCATAAAGCTATCAAAAACAAATGCAGTGGCGTAACATATAACCCCGCATCGCGGTGAGGGCCCACAGCCTGACTGGCGCGAGGAACGTACCTTTTGTGAGATCCGGCTTGAAGCCCCAAACCTGATTGTGCAGGGGGAGGGCCTAATGTTCTCCGTTACGCCACTGAACAAACGATCAGGTAAGCTGACGTCAAGAGTCATGATTCTGCACGACAATGCAAGACCGTGTTACTAAGGTGTGTGACGAAGCACATGGTGTGTGAAAAGCGCGAAGTCCTAGGAGATCCAGCTTACAGTCCAGATCTGTCACCTAGACACGATTAAATCTTTGGACCATTGAAGAAAAGCCCGATGAGTCAACGATTTCACTCCGACGATTATATAAGGGCTGCAGTTCTGAACTGATTCCATGATCAACCGACATCGTTCTTCACAGAAGGAATTCGTTACCTTCCTAAGCAACGGGACACCTGCCTAAACGTCATGAAATATTTCTTTTAACAAACTTTGTATGAGTTTCACTCATTAAATATTGCTGTTTCTATCTATATATCTCCCTCATTTCTGTCCCTACGCATGTCATGGTTACACACCTTGAATCACTTTCATTCGAACACGTCTTATATATTAACTTTTGTTTGGTCGACTGGATGGCGTAGTTGGTTTGCCGCCGGCCTTCTGCACCTAAGGCTGCGGGTTCGACCTCGGCCTAAGTCGGTGGATTTTCATGATGCAAAAAATCGACAGCGTCCATGTCGTATGATTATGCACCATATAAAAAAATCCCTTGAAATGTACGTTTGGCTTGGGTGCTCTCGTCAAAACTAAATTCCTAAGTTCAATTTCGCATCGTCAGAGCTCAGGTGCCTCCATCTAGGGAGGAAACTGGTCGTCAAAATTACGTGAGGCAATTGGTATCGTCTATATGGTGTTGCACTAAAAAGTGATACCAGCTCCTGGGGAATGAACTAGATCTGCAAAGGTAAAAAATACCACAATACGCAGCCCCATTAGAAAAAAAAATATATTAACTTTTATCAATTTCATTATTGAACTCTGTCTACAAAATCAAACGAATATAAGTTTCTTAGTAATACACATAAAACGTAATTGTATATAATGTGCTATTTGACATTGTATATGATGCTCTACATTAAAAAGTTATTCATTTATATGTGTGAGTTTTAAAAAGATATGTTAGTATTTGTGCTTGTTGTAGAGTCCTGAAATGAACTTAGTTCTATTATCACATTTTTATTGGCCTTGAAGTATAAGCAAATTAAATCCAGCATCAATTAAATTATTCCTTTTTTTTTAGTTTTACAAGGAAAAAAGGGATTTCTTAAAAATCTACTTTTGAACATTTTCACATTCTTAATTCTAAAAGCTTTCCTTCTGATACAATATTCTGTGTTTAATACTATTAAAACATTTTTAAAGTTAGATCGAGGATTTTTTATTTGAGTACACATTTTTTAATGTTAATTCATTTTTTTTAGAAATGAATGGCTATAAGTAATTTTTTGTATTATACATACAATGAATAGATTTTAGTATTTGTCCTTTGTGTATTGCATGTCTGTAAATTCTATATTAATTTTTACATGGATATTCAAAATATGTAAATTGGTATTTTTTCCTTAATTTTGGTTAAAGTTCGTTTAATTACTGAACTATAAATTTGAGCAAAATAGAAATTCACCCATTTTTATCTAAAAGAATTCTGATACCTTATAGCTCTCCACAGTATAATTTGCTTAGAAAAAAAATTAACCAACTTATATATGGGTGAGTGAATGAATATTAACGTCCCACTGTTCAGCTACACGAGGGCTTTTGGGGATGGTTCGCGTAATTTTGAACCATGGTCAAGTGACGCGGATGACACCTGAGCTGGCACCACACCAACGGGAGGACGTTTGAGCTCTCGACAGATTTAACGTGTATCGCTCCCCTACAGGGCTGGTCTTCAGTGGTACTGGGCTCGAACTCGTGACATGCAAGCCACGATCCGATGTCTAGACCACTCGGCTACCGCGGCCACCACATATATATGGGAGGGATTCTCTCTCTCTCTCTCTCTCTCTCTCTCTCTCTCTCCTCTCTCTCTCTCTCTTCTCTCGCTCTCTCTCTCTCTCTCTCTAAAAGAAACAAGTGTTTTTCTTAACATTTTTACAGTTTTTACAATGTAAAAGAAAATAAGTAAAATAAAAATAAAAAATTGATTCGATTCCTACTTAAGTCAACAATGGATTAAATGGTTACAATTTTCTAAATATGTAAAAACATATGACAAAATCACAACACGACAAAATAGAAAGCGATTTTCCTTGCAATTTTCCATTTTCCTTTCTATATATGGTGTTGAACTATTTTTGTTTGTTTGTTACTATTTATTCATTAATTAAATTTAATTATTCCTATAAAATAGTATAGTAAAAAAAACACATTCTCAATAATTAGTCTGCACCAGGTTTGATTCGAGTCTAAGACCTTTGGATTAGAAGTCAAACGTGCTACCCATTGCACTACAGGGGCACAATGTGTGAACGAGTTTCCTTTCTATATATGCTGTTGGACAATTATTTTTGTTTACTACTATTTATTCATTTCTTAATTTAATTAATGAATTAATATTTGAAAAAACTGTATTAACACCAAGTGTCATCCACTACAAGTTTAAAGAAATCTTTTTGAATTCGAATGGATGAATATAAAGTATTTTATTTACGATTGAAAATTTGAACAAGATATATATATAGAGAGAGAGAGAGAGTGAGAACTAATCGTAGGAATTGAAAAAAAGTCAAGTTGACTGTTTAAAAAATTGAAGATATTTTAAAGAGGAAATAACATAGTGAAAATATACAATATAACATAAATCTCAAATTTCTAGAGTTTAAAAAAGAATTGCGTAAAGTTGTTGAAAATAGATTGCTAAAATTAAATATGCTAACATGAGATAAATTTAGACTTCAGTAAGATTATTTTCATTCAAAAGATAACTATGTGTTTATCTCTAAAATAATTTTTTATTGGTCAATTTTTCATTTTCTGTTTATTCAGATTTTTTAGATAACATTCAATTTTTACTCGCCTGTTTCGAAAAACCCTATTTTCAGGCTGTTGCGATCTTTTTTTTTGTTTCTGTTGTTAAAAATTCTGGATTTATTACAAGCGATAATATTTATTTTCAACAACTCCCCGTAAGGGATTTTATAATCTTGTGCAGAAGAGGAATTTTTTCCATGTTATTCATTGACCCAAACAAGATCTGTAGAGGAGTTCTTTTTATGTTTCAAAAATCCGTTTTTATTCATTTATTTTTATTACAAATTTTTTTCTTGTAAAAGCATGAGCTAAAAAAAAGAGTTAATGTTATGAAAAGGGGTTATCTTAGTAAATTATGTAGTTTGTTATGTTAATGTCATGAAAAGTAATATGTAATTATATTTACTTCAAAATTTAGTCTTTAATAATTGATTATTATATTAAATTGATAATAATTAATAATCAATAATATAATAATTGATTATTATATTATTGATTATTATACAGTATTGAAGAATCAATGTTATGCAATAAATCAGTTGTTGTTGTTGTCGTGTCCTTCCCGCAGGGGGAAGGAATGAAAGTTGCCATTGCCTGTGAGACAGGTTGGACTTCTTAACGATAGATGGTGACACTACCTATCTCCACCTCCACAATTTTAGCATGGAACTGAAGGGAAATATTCTCCAGACCCTGCACTCGTGTTTCTGCTGCGACCGCCCACAGTACTTTCGGACCCACTGATTTAACGAGCACGTACTCCGTCTGTTCTCGGTGGTATTTAGTGGCATCGGCATCGAACCCAGGCCCTCGGGTCTGGAGTCCGATGCTCTAACCCAGTGATGGGCAAAGTACGGCCCGCGGCCAACTCCGGCCCGCGAAGAAAGTATTTAATCCCGCCCGCCGAGGGTTTATCGACATGGATAGTACATGGCCCGCTACAATTACGTTTTGACGGTCGATAAGTTTAAAGTGGATTTACTTAGTAAAAATAATAGATGCACAGCCTACAGAAAGAAGCTGAACTAGCCACGTAGTTCATGTGTTGCATAATACGGTGTGTAAAGTGTGGTTAAATGAGAGGCGCGGGCGAGTGAACTCAGTAGCCACTCGCCAGCTGTCACTGACCAATAAGTACGTTTTACGTTAATTTTGTCTCTTGTTCTTGCTTGTTAGCGTAACGCTTTACATTCATAAATTTTTTGGGGGAAAAACACCCCTTTTAAGATAAGGGAGTATAAAAAAAAGAAAAGTCGATTTCGAGTATCTGATTCATAGATTCCGATTGACTGATGAACACCTTTTCGCACTGCTGAAAGTTGCTTCGTCACAGCTGGAACCTGCTTTCGAAAATATTACGGAAAAACAATTTCATATGTCTCACACGTCAGGGCCTTCAAATAAAAGTTAAAATAATTATTATTTAAGGTAAAAAGTGTAATTTGTAACATTTGCGTGTAATGCTGTAATGTTTTTATAACATTATGATTAAAAGCTTTTTAACACAAAATACATTTTTTCTATAATTCTGGTCCTCCTCTAGAATTTCTTAAACTTTGTGGCTCCCCATTAAAAAAGTTTGCCCACCTCTGAACTAACCACTAGGTAACCACGCATAATTGAACAAAATTCTGTGTGATTTTTTTTTTACAAATACGAGTGATAATCTCTTTTAGTAAGTAAATAATTATCAATAAAAATTTTAATTTATTATGAAGATAATAAAGATTAAGGTAATTGGGGGAAGTCGCCAGTTTGTTAATAGTACTTTTAAGCGTCGATTACGCTGTTGTGTGAAGAGAGTCTGTCCGACATTGAGTGTGACTTGTGAATTTATCTCAATTAATCGTCTTTATAGAGTACTATTTTTCGATCTTTCAGCGTTTAAAGAGAGTAGAGTACAACTTTTAGAATATTCTGTCTCATATTTAAAGTTCATAAAGGCATGAAAGTTGTTTTAAATAAGATGTTAGGAGAAATATATGAGTTACGGTGGACAGCATGTAGAGACAGCCATAACACTGTAGCAAATAAGGAAATAAGCGTGTGTGACATTTTGCCTCTATACTGGGGGAGGGGGAGACACCACATGATTCAGAAATAAATTAAACAAACTTTGAAATTTTTTTTTAAAATTTTGTAACACGTTTTCTTTTGTATAAAATTTAAATGCAATTAATAATAATAATTATTATTATTAATACTTAAATGCAATTAATCATAAGTGGCCTCTATCAGTACCGAACATGGGAGGAGAGAGCCCTATTCCTCTAGTCAGAAAACGCAAACCAACCCCAACGCAAAAAACAAACATCAGAAGTCTTAACTGAATCAGAGAAGAGAGCAACTATGCGAAAAGGCTAGTTGCTAGAAAAGGCGGGTAAGGTCAAAACAAATAATAAGAAACCTTCGAAGAAAGAAGATAGAGAAGTGTCAGTTTGTTATCCTCAAGCAAAGAAATTCCTCTGAAGAGTTATGCTGCATGATTCCTCTGTCTGGTACAACTAAAGGACAGGATATTCTTTTTTCATTTATAAATCATTTTGAAAGAAAAAATATTAATATAAATAATTTATTTTGTCTAACTACTGAAGCGCTCCTGCAATGGTTGGCAGGGAAAAAGGATTCGTCAATCTTTTTGAAAATCATATTGGAGATAAAATATCGAACTTTCATTGCATAATACATCAAAAAAGTTTAGTTGCCAAAATTTGTCTCAGCGATTTATTTCTATAATCTCTATTTCTATAATACTGTTGTTAAAATAGTTAATTTTATAGTGTCTCGATCTTCATTAGTACATAGACAATTTAAATCTCTTAGAAGAAATGGAAAGTGAATATGGGGATCTTGTACTGTCATGTTCGTTGGCTTAGTCGGGGTAATGTCTTGAATAAGTTCGTGAGACGTGCATGGAGCACATTAAAATTTTTCTTAATGAGAAGGGACATTTTCCCGAATTAGACTATAAGGAATGGTTATGTAAATGGATGTTTCTGACAAATATAACTAAACATCTGAATAAACTAAGCTTAGGATTGCAAGGAAAAAGTCACAGTGCTTGACAGTGGCGTAACGTAGAATATTTGGGCCCCCTTGAAAAGTCAAGTTTTGGGTCCCCAAGTTGGATTTTACAAAGGCGGCATGTTGGATTTTACTTGGCAGCAGCTAGAGTTTGCCCCCCCCCTCCGCAGTGTGTGGGGGGGCGTGGGTGTACGTTACGCCAATGGTGCTTGAACTTTTTGAACATTGGAAATATTTTGCTATAAAATTAAATATTCCCCGTGATATTAATACTAGTTCCTTCAAATACTTCCCAAATGTTAAAGCGCTTGCAGATACATCAACCATAGACAAAGATGAACTTCAAACCTACATTGAAGCACCTAAGGAGTTTTCTGAAAGATGCAAAGACTTTGAAGCTTATATGCCTATATTTTCCTTTAAATCAAACCTGATTTATAATAGACCCTTTAATAATCCCATTCGATTTGTCAATTTTTGAGTGGATGGAAATTTATAATTTTGAAATGGAACTTATTGAACTACCATCTTCAGAATTATGGAAAACAAAATTTATTGAGGGTCGATAAAATGTGGAAGATAACTCTAGCAATAAATCGACAGCTATTTTAAATTGCTGGATGCCATTGCCTGAACGATTTAATTGTTTGAAAAAAAATAGTATGTGCTCTGCTTTCCGTTTTTGGTTCCACATATCTATGTGGACAAAGTTTTCCTCATATAAAATATACTTTGAGTCCACTATAAAAAGGTTTAACTGCTAAGCATTCAGAATCTTGTGTTAAATTATTCCCTGATTTGCGATATTAAGTAGAGCTCTGCAGGGACAAGGTTCGCATTAAAATTTTAATTTTTTATTCAACTTCGTTGCATGAACACTTATATTTTATGTTGTTTATTTCTTGTTTCATAAATATTTTTAAGAATGCATAATATACGTACAATTTTAATTCTTTTATTTATGTTAAAGAATAGTCATATTTTAAGTTTATTCTTTATCTTAATAAAAATTCTTAAAAGATGCATATTTAAGCGCACAGTTTTAATTTTTTTTATTTATATTGAAGTAATAGTTATATTTTAAGTTTTTATTTTTATTTCAATAAATATATTTAAATGATGCATAATTAGCATATAATAAAACTCTAAATTTGTATTTTTGACCTCTATTTCCTAGTTCTGCATGTATTGTCGTGAGAATCGAATTATTTCAAATATTTCCTATTGCATGGCATGTTGGTAGGGATTGTTTGGACCGCCACAGCTGAAAGGTTGCCGACCCCTGCTCTAGATACTAGTGGTGGCAGTTTTGATGAGGATAATAAATACGATTTTTGTGCTGTGTATAAAGGGTACTTTTATCATAAAAAAGTTCCAAGCGTGACTGTATTCAGAGCATCGAATGCAAAAAATGGGTGCACGAAGATTGTAATGATAACTATTGGCTCTAAGTGAAATGTTCTGTAGGCTATCATTCGAACCTGTACTGTTATTACTTTAAGCAAGCTAATTATGAAAGCATTTTTTTTCTGTAGTTATTGTTTCTTCAAATTTAATTTTGTAATGTTTGCCCTATTTTTTATTTGCTGTGGTGTTGCATCTTACCCCATGACTGGGTGGCATATTCCCCACTACATGGGGGAACATACCACAATTAAATGAATTTATTTAACATTAAATTTCTTATTTATTTTCATACTAAGAAAAGAATTAACTTGTGTACATAACCAAATAAATATTGAAAAATAAAGTGCACTTTTTTCATGGTTTTGTCATTTCAATTTAAAAGTACTAATCGAAAAATTCTTAAATGTGGCAACTCCCCCCCCCCCCCCGATTTACCTTAATCAAGTCATGCGATTTGAATACCAAAAGATATGAAATTTTTTAAATGGTTATGTCTTGAACCATTAAAAAAATAATATGTTTTACTACATATTCAGGCTTTCTTCTACTCAAGGGGAAAGGTAAAAACCGATTGAACAAAACTGTGCAACTTCTTTATATTAAAATTCAACTTATTTCTACTAACAATTAAGAAATTCACTTAAAAATGTCTCTTATCTTTTTAAACAGTTCATTTTTTGATAGTGTTTTAATAAAACACCAAGAAAACTTTTCATACAAACATATTAAATCGAAGAATTCTAGGATCTAGGTATTCTTTGCGTCTATTGTACTGAAATGCGAACCTTTTCAGAATTACAAGCAATTATTTTTCTTAGAAATGGCAAAAAGGTCAAATCAATGATATTTATGTTTCATATTTTTTTTAAAAAAAGATAGAACTATACTTAAAGTGTTGAAATTCTGTGATGTGAAGGAGGGGGGAGGGGAGAAAAGTTTATTTGATTTTAAAATAATATGTTTTTAAAAAAAAGAAGTGCATTTGAGATTATTTAAACTATTTTTCAATCTACACCGATAAATATCATAATTATTATATTATTACAAAATTAATATAATAATTACAAACAGCTAACTATAACTAGTTATAACTATTTAATTGAAAAGCATTTATTGAGGAGAATTATGTAAAATTGAAAAGAAAACTCAAAATTTCTTGGTGACGTGGAAAACATCTAAATAGTAGTTAGTGCATTTCACACCATTTATTTTAAAGCATTTCTGGAGTCCCCGACGCAAATGCATTAGAAATGCGCACCCTGCGATTTTAAGTTATGGTAAAGAAATAACGCTCACAAGATTTTTCTCATAGCCACATAGAAAGAAAGTGCAAGGCATCAAATCTGGAGAATTCAAAACACACATTTCTAATATGCTTGAGTTAGGGACTCCATATGTGCTTCAGAATGTATGGCATGAAATAGATTACCACTACGTTGCAGTAAGTTTTACAAAGGGGAATCGCATTGAACCTTTATAAAGTATTTACGCAGAAAATGTTTGAATTTTCTTTTCCATTCTGAGCATTTTTAAGGATAAATTCTTTTTAATTAAGTAATTATAGCAGTTTGTAATCGCTATATTCATTTAGAGTCACTCTGTATTTTCCGTCTATCCGCTTCCGTTCCGATTGCATTCTTCCATTTCGATAACATTCCATTTTATGGAATAAATGATTGATTGTTTGTTCATTTACGATGCACTCAGAAACAACCAGTGTTTATTTAAGCTCATTTCGGTCCCTGGGAGCAGAAGATTTACAGGCCCCTTAGCACTGGAAGATCGAAATCTATAACTAGAAAATCTGGTTAAGTCCAGGCCCTGGGCCCCTGCGCACCCATCTCAAACGCCCGATGGATAAACCGGCACTGGAAACAACATAAATGCTATTGGTGGTGGACTCGTAATTTTTAATCAAGTTCTAGTACGCAGCTATCACTCAACTTGCCAAATTTCAAGCCTTTACAGATTTAACATACATTAAGCCCATTACACAACTTGTCTGTTTTAAGAATCAGGACTAAAAGGGTTTCAATGCACACATGTTTATGCACAAACTCATTTGAATGTTACTTTCTAACTCTCAATTGCACGTATCAATAAAAAATTTCATTGATTAGGAACAGTACTAGAACCCACGACCCATCCGAAACGATCAAATGCCATGAACTGGTCATCATGACCACTTGGCTGTAGTGATTTTTTTTTTATGCTCCAGAAAGATTTTCATTTGATATTTATCGAACTGGCAACATCATTTAGGGCGAGTGTTGTGCATTTAAAAATTTTTTGTTTCGGTCTTCGATATCCTCATAATACATAATATATATAATTTGTTTACTCTTCGGATTTACTAATCAACAGTAAAATTACAAAAGAATAATTGTAGAATTGTGTAATTTTCATTATTTGTGAAACATCTCTTGGTTTAGTTATTTAAAATGGAAGAAAAACTGAAATCCATTGAACCGGTGTCGATCGATGCAGGAACTTTTAAATATATCCTTGTTAAAGTCTATGATCCTGACAATGAAGAAACAATTGGCAAATTCATTGTAAGAGGTCTTGCCAGTGCTGAATATCATGGTAAATAATGAAGATGGCTACATTATTTATTCTTGTATATTTAGTCAGTCTTTCATTAAATCTTTTTAAAAAAAATTATCAGAAGTAATTTGAATGCATGGTTTTCTCTTATTATTGGAGATTTTTTCATTATTGAATGTAAATATTATTCTAAAATAAGTCTTTTTTTAAATTCGTAGTTAATGAATGATTTGTTAACTGTTAAAATACCCAATATATTCTCACAGGTTTATTATGATTAATAATTTATTTTGTAAAAGTATATTTGAAATTTTTTCCTCGTGACTTTTTGTATTATATTCTTTTGAAAAATACAAGAACTGATAATTCTATTCATATCATTATATTTTTCACTTGTTCACATTGTAAAATTCAATTTATAAGTTTTGAGGATATTTAGATAGCTTAAGACAGTTGCATACACAAGAGTGGGGTTTGGGGGTTCAAACCCTTACCATTGACTAAAGCAAAAATTACATCTCAGTGCTTTTGTCAATGTTTTTTCAAAATATAACCCCTCCCATGAAAGTAGTCTGTGTATGCCTTTGATTTAAGATCAGTTATGAATTGTCTTACTATGTACTCTTGTTTTTCAAAAGGTTGCAATAATTTATCCACAATCGAATTAAAGCTGATTTAAGAAACTGCACTTCTGTGTTTTAAGAAATCCACATAATTATTCATGTTAATTTATTATTCAAGTTTTTGATATGCATTTCAGTTTCTTAAAAAAAAAGGGGGGGGGGGTTGATTCTATGAGTAATAATCATGTAGGTAATTTTGTTCAAGAGTTATTACATGAATATATCATCTAATTAGGTTTAAAATGGAGTTAGTGGTAAAACTTAACAGTTTCTAGCAAGTAGAAATCTTAATAGTGGCTGATAACCTAGAAATATATTGTTGAAAAATGAAAAATATTTGAGAATTATTAAATTTTTTGAAAATTTTTAATTAATTCAAAACATTACACTTGAAAGATCAAGAGCCTTTGAATGGATATCATGAATAAGTCTGATTCTTTATCTATGGTATGGTGGGGGCTTTAACATTTTTCTCTTCCTGTGCTAGAAATAGGTAGCTTTACTTTAAGGAATTTGTTACTTGGAGGAAAACAATTAGTAGCCATACTATGTATTTAAATTTCAATTAACATCTAACATATGTATTATTTTACAAATTCATCATAAAGTGCTTAGAACAAATCCCTTCATTCAAATATACATCATTCATTTAAATGATTATTATATATTTAAATTCATGTAATAAATTATTAAATTAGAATTTTAAGAGGTTTAAATTATTAAAAGAACATACATCATGTTTTGTGAAATTTATTAGAAAATTTTACTTTTTTTTTTTACAAAAGGTGATATTTATGAAGTAACAACACCAGATATTGAAAAATTAGGCTTTGAATGTGAATGTGTTGGAGGTGGACGCATAAAGCATGATCCAGATGCAAAAACAATTCATGTCTATGGTTATTCACAGGTAAATTCTAATACTTATTACTTTGTTATGTAGTCTGTTCAAAATTTAAGTACTTATTCATTTATGTTTTACTCCATCAAAACATTCAAACTTATTCTATATATGTAAATTAGTATTTTAAAAAAGCCAAATTGATTGTAATACTGAGTGCAACAAAAGTTAATTTTAACTTTAAAAATTCATAAAAAAGGATGAAATGATGATAAAGAAATGCAGTTTGCAAGAAATGCTCACAAGAAAGTCTGATTTTTTACAGCTGAAATATTTTCAGCCATGCTTGCATGAATTTAAATATTTGTGTTATCTGTAATAAGCTTCATGCAGAATGGCGCACCTCCATACTATGCCAATGCAGTAAAATGATTCCTATTAACTGCATTTAGGGAGAACTGTGATTAGTTGGGGTTGAAAAATAGCATGACCGCCTTAATTGTAATGGAGAATGTTCTGGAGGTATGTTGAATAGTTGTTATTGGAAGAATAAATTAATAGAGCATACTTTTATTCTGTACATTATGTTTGAAATTGTCAGAGCCCTCTACCAGTGATATTTTTAACTAAAGGGGACACAGTATGATTCAATTGACAAATATTGGTCAAAAAATCAAATCTAATTTTTTTAGCCTAAATTGTTTTTTATGTACTTTTCTACAAACTCACAAAATTTGGAAGCCCTAAGTTTAAAAAATGCAGAGTTGTGATAACTTTTACATTTGTTTTCATTCACATCTCAATGGCAAATCAAAACTTTAAACTGGCTTATCTCGGAAAGATAAAATAACTAGTTTTTCTTCATTTAAAGTACTAAGGCTTTTTTTCTATTGTGCCTAATACTTACAATTTTTTTTCACTTGTTGCTAATAGTACATGGAACAAAAGTTGGTATGCTTTTTTTCAATCAAAGCAATACTTATTTTTTCAAAAATAATTGAAATTAGAATTTACACATTTTTTAAGGAATTTATTTAAAGCATTTATAAAAAGAAGTATTGTAGGAATACCAAACATGTTATCTCAAAACCCATACCAACTTTTTTATACATAGTTTAACGTACTTATAAATCAAATGTTATGTGTGTATGTAAATTTTTGTAGGAGGAGTAGCATTTTAAAATCACTTCCTAAGTTTCAAGTTTTTCCCTTAAAAAGTTAAATGGTTAATTTTTTTTATGAAATTTTGAGAACAAAAAATCTGTTTTACATCAAAGATACACATTGGAAGCAACCAAAAAAAAATTATGTAAATGTCCCCTTGAAATGTTTTTGCCACAAAAAAAAAACTGACATTTTTTTTAGTACTTTCTTGCAAACTGCTCTTCTTTATCATTTTTTCCTTTTTTTATGAATTTTTGAAATTTAAACAAACTTTTTAATGCTTTGTTTTTATACTAAAATACCAATTTTAGTTCATGTCTGCATTTTTATATGTATGAAAAACTTCAATAAAAGGACTTATGTTAAGTTCATCAAATTTATGTATTTTTTCCAAAAGCATTTTTAAAATTTTGAAGTTGAGTGTAAATTCAGTAAATTTAATTAAAAAATACATTTTTGATAAGAATATATTAAGACATTGGACTCTATAATGAAGTTTAATACATATATTTATTTACCATTGATAAAGAAATTTTATTACTTTAATATAATTATTTTTCGTATTTGTATTAACATAAAAAACATTTTTAGGGATATGGAAGAGCTGATCACTTTGTAACTTGTCGACTATTAAAGGAAAAGTATCCAGATTATGTCAAAATTGATTTTTCAAATGATGGATATTGAGGTTGTTTCTTTCCTGTCTGTTCAAGCTTTGCTGGGTAGATGCATCTGAAAAGGTCATTGTGCTATAGCAGTGCCAAGTTAAACCATCAGTATTTTGAGCAAAAAGTTAAAGTCTCAGCTTGATGAACTTGTATGAATATCTGGCAAAAGCATTTCTTTTCTAAAGTATTTATTGGAGCCTAGTGCTATTTTGCATTTCTGGCTTTTTAACTCATGTATTGTTCTGTTTCTACCATAAATTTAATGAAAATGTTTCAAATTTTATTTTTTTTAAATCTTTGAGTACATTACATAAAATATTTACACATTAATATAAACTCTTGATGAATTAAGAACATAATAAGTTTATTAAATTCATAATGTGTGTGAAATGTGGTAATTTAAAATATCTATTTTTATAGATATCATTATTATATTCTAATTCGTTTTATGGATTTTACTGAATGTTTTGTTCTTAACAGGGAATCATATTTGATCTATCAAGAAATAAAAATACCATATTTAGAAAAAAAATTTACACAAAATTTCTACAAAACATCAAATATTTTCATTGCATATAATTCTTCTAAACAATAAAAGAAAATAAGAACTGCAAATTTAGAAAACAACAATGCAATGGAAAATTCTAAGATATAGATTTATAAATATAAAAATGATATAAAAAGCATGTAGTAAGTATTATCATTAAAATTCCTTTTAAAATATTTCTCCTATAATCATACATGTTGTTATTGATACAATCTGAAGTGTTGTGAATTTTTTTAATAAGGAATATTTTGATCTAATTTTAAATTTAAGATTCAACAATTACATTCCTTAAGACTTTTTTTTCAGGGGGGGGGGGAGGAAAGTAAATAAGATTCACCACACAAAGCATATAACCTTTGTAAATTAATTATTGTAGAAGTAATTGATGTTAACAAGGAACATTAATGCAATGGTGAAATACTCTCATTTCATAAACTGGCATTTAAGCACAATTTTTTAAATATCTTTAAAACATTCACTGTTTTTTTTTTCTTTTTCTGTAATATAAATTCTAGTAGATTGCTTTAGTATGAAAATCACAAATAATAGCATTCTTGGGAGTAGATTTTAATTAATATACAACCTCTTACAATAGGGTTCGGTGAATGAAGTCAGAACAACCAATCTGGCAACACTGGCCAAACAAAATGCTGCACATGTATGGCCGCAGGTGTTGACAATCTGCCCCAACTGTTGTTCAGTTGTGCATTGTTTGTAAGACTTGTTTTACTAAGTGCTTGTTCAGTGCATTGGTTTTTAACTGAGAACAGGAAATTGAATGAACAAAAGATCAATTTAAAGTTTTGTTTTAAGCTTGGCAAGACACCAACAGAAACTTATTCAATGCTAGTAAATGTTTAGGAAAATCAAGCACTGTCCATGAAACATGTGTACGAGTAGTTCGCCCGTTTTCGAGAAGGCGGGAAAGTGTTTCTGACAAACCCCATAGCGAAAAATGTTGACCTCTGTCATTGACGAAAACATTAAAAAAGTGAGTAAATTAATCAAGAAATATCGAATAACTGTGCGCATGATAGCTGGACGATGAATGTTGCAAGGTACATTGAAATGTTGACCTGTTTCATGAAACGTCTATGCAGGGTTTACCCTAGTACGCACAACAAGATTCATGGTTTTTTGCTCACGATGATGCTCGCTCTCACATAGCCAATATCATGAAACAGTTTCTGGCAAAAAGGGGGGGGGGGCAAATTGAACATCTACCATTCTCATCAGATCTCAATCCTCCAGACTTACTATTCTCAAACTCTCTTTGAAAAGAAAGATTTGACAATATTTCTGATATCCAACGAAACGTGACGAGACTTTTGAACTCCATCTCAAAAGTTTTCTTGCAAAGTTTCTAGGACATGTATAGAAGATCTCAGTTTTGCATAGTTATGGGAGGTGACTATTTCAAAGGACAGTAATGTAACTTTCATTAATATTTCATCTGTGGTAATGTTACTGGACTATTCATTCAATTTTATTGTCTGAGGTTGTAATACTTTTGGATAAGGAGTATTTATGATTTTTATTGAATTACACATTTCGTTCTTATGAAACTTCTTACATTAAAAAATATCAACTTTTATCATCAAAATACCTTTGGATAAATTTATATTAAAAAAGACATTTTTTAATATCTTGCTTTTTTTCCTGATTTGCAAAATTACATACTACTTGTAGGTCATTTTTGTTACTTTAACATAATATACAAAAATCATTTGTGTGTGGCATTAATACATACAAATTAGAAAATATTAAAATTTGTTTAAAATATCAAATTAAGAATTGTAAAAATGAAATTTTGCCTTGCTGAAAAATTGTTTTGAAGGGAAATATTAAATAATCAAAATATCAACCAATCTGCTAATTTTATTTATGCTAAAGAGTGCATTATAGAAATGTACCTGGAATCAAAAGCTTAATAGCAAAATAAATTTAACAGATCCGTTTTAGCATTACTAAAAGAAAACAAATGCACTACTTGCTACTAAAGCATTAAAAAATTCATTTTGTGATTTTAAATTGTATGACACTCTTATTATCTTATATATTTGTTTATTCAATTGTAATTGTAACATCCATACAATTATCGCTTTTTCTCCATCACTGAAGGTTTTATCTCTTTCGATGTATAGATTCAATTAAATAAAAAATTTTAGCTTGCATACAAACTAGAGTGCAGTAGTTATATCAGTAAATATGAAAATTCTAGAAATCCATACGTTTTTTATTACACTTTTTTAATGTTGTCTACTGTATTCTATAGACATTCTCAATGCTTTTAGATTTGAATTTGTTCAAATTGAAAACGAAAAAAAAAGTTATATTTTTCTTCTTAATATGTTACATTTTTAAAAAGGCAAAAAAATATTTTCTAGCAAATGTTCTACTTTTAAACCACAATAAAGTAAGATTGGTTCATAAATAATTTTTATAGATCCTAGTATCAAATTTCATTCTGTATGTACATAGAATTCAATTAGAACTTTAATAAACATTCAATGGAATATATTTGGTGTTCAAAAATATTTTCATATAAATGATTTTCTTTTTAATAAATATTTTCAATTGAGAATCAGAATAGAAAATTTTACATTAAAATTTAAAAAATGTTGAAGTCAATTCAAAGGATATTTGATCTAATTTTAAAATATTATAATTTCAGCCATGCATTTGATAATTTTAAAACAAATTTATTATTTTTGAAAATTTTTCCTTAAAAAATCTATATGATGCATGTTTATTTAAAAAATTATTTGGGTTTTATAATTTACTGTTATATAAATTTTATATGCATATTTTTTTTTTGTGCAAAATTAAAGGAATTTACCTATAAACACAGACAGAAAAGATTAAAGAGTATGGTGCAGTATTTTCAGAAATATTTACATGAACATGACCAAAAATCAATTTCATGAAAGAATTTATTGCTCTAGCCATACTTTGCCCATGTATTAACAATAATGACAGCAAATACACAATCTTCCAAACAATGCAACAAGAAACAATTTTATAAACAGGTCCTATGTGAAAATTCAATATAAGGCTCGTTTACTATAGAGCAGTAAATTGAAACAATGTATTTTTCACACACATATATATATATAATAAATATATGTATATAACCATCACAGATACAATGAAATATTTTAATAGTTATAGTCTTTAAGAAATGTGGAATAATATTCGTTGTTGTTTATCACTGGAGGCAACAAATTCCTGAAGTAGATTTTTCTAGGATATTTGTGGCACATTTTCTAGAAGCAGAGCTGGTGCCAAATATATTTTTAATTAAAGCTCTTAAAAATTGAGTTACTAAAAGTAAATAGAATTTTTACCATCATCAGTTTTGTTATTTAGTCATCAATAATTCAAAACTTTTAAAAAGAGGTAGATAAATAATGCTGTAATTTTAATATATGCAGAATGTTCAAACTGGATATATCGCAATTTTCTCTAAATAACTTCTACCTGCTTATAGTAATATAAAAACACACACAGATATGTTAATACTTAGTATGAGAAAACATCAAGTAATGCATCATTCTTGCATATCAATAGAATTTTTTCCTTTGAAAATTGTATACAATTTGCATTATATTTATCCCATCGAAATTGCAGAGATAAAGTTATTGAAAAGAAATTCATACATTTCATCCAAATACAAATTTACATTTATCTAACATTATTAAACTTGGCAAATTAAGAAATTTGTATAAAGGTAATGCTTTTAACTAAATAGATCAAATAATTACCATCAGTTTTTTTTTACATCAATATTTTTCAAGTATAAAATAATCTCCATTGAATAAATTTATGAATTCTATTCTTTGTGAAAATTTGTGTGATAAACCAAATCCTAACTATACTTACAGAAGAATGAATATTGAATCAAAACCTTTAAAAAAGAAAAATTTTAGTGTTTAAATAAAAAAAAGTGTTGTAAAAAACTTAATATGGAATGCATAACTAGAAATACCATTTTCTTTTTAATTATGCTTTCAACCAATATCTAGTGTAATAATATAAAGCATATCAGTTGAAAAATTCAATATTACTAACATACATTAACAAAAACTTTTTATTGATATAGGTAACATCAACAAATAGTACATTTAACAATTAATTATGCACTACAAACTCATCCAATTTCAAGTATACCTAATCTAAAATATATGATTATATAAATAAAATAAATAAAAAAAAAAAAAAATGGCACCAGCACTGACTTAACAGGACTCCATGTTTTGTGCTTTTCTAAAATGGAAAACTAGTCTGCATATATATTTAGTACATGACATTTAAGTACTCAACAATTCTATAACCACATTAAAATAGTTAAAAAGAGCCATTGTGTAAATTTATATGCATAGTTTTAAGATTTAAACTTTTATATTGGAGTGCTTGGAAACTTAAGGCATGTGAATAGATAATCAAAAATATATATGAAAAAATATTTATGTAATAAAATTTAGAAGCATTGCTAAAATAGCTTTTATTCAGATAACTGCTGAATAATAATTTTTAAATGATTACATTTAAATCTAAATAAATCTTGAGTGTTTAAAATTATATAATTGAATAGAAAATTAATATTTTACTTGATGATAAGAGAGCAAAATAAATTCAATTTACAAAAGGAATCATTTGAAGCTAAATATAAACTATGTACATTCTTTTAACAATGAAGAATAGACATCCATTTAACATGTACATACACGAATAGACTTGAGTAGTTTTATACTTCACACACATCCAAATACACTGAAAAATATCAGACAATATTTGAGGTGTAGAATAATCAGAATACACTGAATATATTACGATATATTAAAATGTGCACAAAATTTGACATTTATGGCACGTACACCAGATATGAAATATTTGAAAACGACACATCAAATAGTAATATCTTAGAGTTCAATGTTTTGAATCACATCATAGAACACTACAATAGATTACAACATCCAGAATTACAGAATAAATTTTTACAACTTGAAACACAATTTACAACATTTAAGCTATTATACCACATATTTTAACTACTAGTTTCTTTTCTTGATATAATTTAACAAATTTAAAAGCCTTGATAATCGCAATCTGTTTGATATAACACTTGTTGACATCAATGTTGTTTATATAACAATTAAATCTATCAAATAATGTTGTTTAAAATAAATATATACTTGGATATATTCTAAATTTTTGATACATGATTGCATGTAATTGGTAATAATTTTAGGTACTATTTTACTAAAATACTATTTTTTAATTAAAAATCCAAGTTAGTATAGAAGTAAATATTTTTTACTCATTTATTTAATATACTAAATCACTATAAATGTTGGCTGTGTAAGAAAAAATTATGTGTCGCAATTATAAGTTCACAAATTTTAAATGTCGCTAAATCTTATTTAACTAAAGGCACATATCCATATCTAATATCTTGTTTTAAATGCAATATAATGCAAATTTTTTCATTTGGAAATAAGTTAATCTACATATAGAGTATATATTATTAATGCAACTACACATTAAATAGAATTTGGAGATGAATTTTATAAGTAATTTACATTTAATATAAACAGCCAAATTACATTTTTCTGGGCTGAAAAACTTTTTCTTACTAAGGTACAATATATAAATTTAATGTATATTTCATCTAAGAAATATAACAATTGATTTTTTTATTGCAAAAATCTATGCACTTCATATTTTTCATTTTCAAAATTTCAAAATAATACATTATAAACAATCCATTACTAACAATGCCACAGTGAATATTTTATCTCAAGCAATTTAGAAGAAATGACAAAATTCTGAAAGAGAAATAAAATTTGGCACTGCTTTGTACAGTTTTCTTCAGCCATTTATATTTCATTCCCATTAAATTAAATTATATAACAAAACATTTAAAAAATTAAAATTTGCTGAAAATTAACAAAGCCATAAAATACAAACTACACAACAAAAATGAATCAATATATTAATTCCAAATTATTTTAAAAGTATCCAAATTAAATCTGTATGCTGTGGTTTTCAAAAGTAATTAGCAAAATCTGATTATTATGAATCTCTTTCTTACAGCAGTAATTCAATTTAGTGTATTAAATATAATCTATCATTAAATAGAAATACTTCAGGTTCAAATAATGTATTTATCAAAGTTTTAAATATCCAGTCTTTAAAACAATTTAATAACTAATAAATACTTTTCAATATAAGTAAACAGTGTATTAAATTTAAAGTTGAACTTTAATTCAGCAAAGAATTTATAAATGGAAAACTATATAATAATTATAACTCACAAGCTCTCTCAGGGTTAGAGTAAAGCATATTTTTAAGTAAATAAGTATGTGATATTCATGACAAAAATCATTTTATTTTTAACACAACTTTAAATGCTAAGCAGTTACAGTTTCATGCAATGTTTTAATTTGCAAAGTTATTTATATATTAGTAAAAATTACAGCAAAAAATACAGTCAGCATTAGCTAACTATTAGGGGTACATTTTTATTTATTTATTTATTTATTTTTAAAATATAAAATATTGGAATTTTTTCTTTTCAGTATCTTGTATATTCAATAAGTCATCCCCAAAAAACACAAACATATGGCTCTTTATAAAGTTGACAGAAGTCTTATTGCTTTTTAAGTACAAGTATTTTAGCATGTCAAGATAAAAGTAATGAAAATTCTGCTTTTCAATTAAAAAGTAGTTCAGGAAGTAGGGTGCTTAAAATTGTGTTCCACAGTTTATAGTTTTTATACTTTTAAAGAAAATGAATAAAAAATATAGAAGAAAAATAACATTATCCCCCCCCTTTTTAAAACATTTGCGTTCGCCAATATAAACATTTTTGTACTCAAAATATAATTACAGCTTAATCCAGATGTACATGCATAGATTTCCATCTATTTTAAATTATTCAATTTAAACTTAAGCATTTATTTATAGCCAAAAAATTCAATTGATAGCAAAACTATTTAACTTATTCTGATAAAAAGAACTAAATTAAAATTTATTTATTGGAATAGTAACACTAATTCAATAAACATTTTTCAAAAAAAAAATTACTTTTAGTAATAATAAGATATGAAGCATCAAAAAACTATTTTTGAAAAGAATGATTAAAACAATTATTTTTAAAAAATGTTAAACAAAAAGTTATTCATCAGCTTAAGAGGAATGGATACTAAACCATAGAATTCTTCCTTATAAAATGAGGCATAAATATAATACCTTATTTTTTAAAATTGAAAAACGAATCAAAATCAACAAAAGAGTAGTTTTATAGAACTCTTTTTAAAAATTGAATTTGTCATATCACCCAGAAATTTAAAAAATTTGCAAAATTTTTTTTGAGAGATTTACTTTTAAAAAAGATTTAAAGATATTATTTAAATGAACAATTATTTTTTACACCTTACTTTTTGAACATTTTTTAAAAAATACATCTGAATACACTGCATATAAAATTTGCCTCACATAAAAAAAAAAAAAATCAATTACACAGAAAGCTTCAAACAATATTATAAATTAATTACATGAAAATGCAAAAAATTAAAAATGTTCTCTGAAAAGATATCTGAATAAAATTTTACAGAATAAATAAGTATTGAAATAACTTCAACTTTCAATATCCAATGCACCTAAACACTCAAATTTAAGTGCAGGAACTACAACACTGGAATATCAGTATATTAACACGAACATGAATAAATAACATACAATAATGAGAGGCAATGTAAACATGAAATTAACAATAAATATATTAGTTATAACTCATGTTTTTCCCATTACTTGGAGGAGTTACTTGGACTTGATACAGAATATGTTTGCGTCGACACCAACTGAAGGAATTATCAAACTTTAAAATATCTAAAAAAAACAAATATCAATAATTTATAAATGTATAACACCACTCTTTCTTACAATAATTATATTGCAATGTCAATTTTTAAATAAACATAATACTTAACTATCTTTTAAAACAATTCAAATCTTATTTTTAAGTAAAATGTCAGCTGTCATTTATGCTGGAATGAAACTACACATCTTGGCTAAAACTATACATATCAATTCTTTTAATGTAATATTTTTCCTGTGATGAAACTCAAAAGTTTTACATTATTATAGCACTTTATTGACAAAATCAAATATTAACTATTAGTAATGATAATGTAAGAATTTTTATATTGATTTAGTCTTATCTTTCAATATTTTTGCAAATTTATTTTAAAGTAAAACAAAAGGCAAACTTCTATGCAAACACATAATTCTTACATTTTTAGTTGATATAATTTCACTTGACCAACTATCAAATTTTCAAAGCTTTTTAAAAAAAAAAAAATAAACCTTGAGTATTTACACATTTTTGGAAAGCACTCACATTTAGCATTCATAGCTTAATGTTTAATATATCTTGACTACTCCAAAAATTTCAAATCAATAATCAATTAAGGAACTGAAAGGTAAGATTTTAAAGGTAACTTTTTAAATTCTTATCTCTTAAAAGTTATGATATTATTGTGTAAAATCAAAATCTTCAAAGATTTTAAATCTGAACATTGTGAAAAGTACAGCCGTTATCTTCTCATCCAGATATTTGATACATTCAATCTTAACAAATTGTTACTCATAACTGAGCAATGATGTGTGGTAAATTTTATTTTAAAATATTTAAGTATACTATTTTGTTACTTGTATCTTCAATTAAAAATTAAATTTCAAATACTTCTCGTATATTATGACTCTTATATCATTACATCAGTTCTTTCAAAATTTATTATTTACTTTTGCATGTGTTTTATATTTTCATTACAAAGAGTTAAACATCACAAACAAGGAAGATTTTGATTCATCTGTAAGAAATGTTTTACAAGTTTTAAAACCTTTAATACTCATTAGCATACTTCAGATTTCTTAAAAATTAGAACAAATTTTCATTTTTATATATGAAAAAAAAGGAAGAAAAAAAAAGAAGAAATTTCCGTATTTGTATATCTAGAGATTGAAATCTCTAAAGAAAAAAAAATTCTGAAATACTTAAGAAATACTTAAGAATTCTGGTAGTTGAAGGCATTGTTTTCTGTCAACCATGCAGATAATTGTTTTGAAAAATGGAATATTCATTTCCAATAGGATTTTGGTTTTTGTATTTTGATAAAATCCTCCAATTAACTGCTAGGTTAATTTAAGAGGACTTAAATTTGGTACAAGTCTAGAAAACCATTTTTTAAACATTGATCCAGTTGCAGAATGCAGCTAAAAATTTTAACAAAATTTGAAGGTTTTTAGCTGAGTACCAAGGAGTATATTAAGAAATTGCAAGCTTAAATGAGTAATAAATTCATTTTTGCAATAATCCCAATACCTCAAAAAAATTTAGGAAACAGTTCATTCACTCAAAATGCCCATTCAAGGATGAAACTCTTCATTGGAATCAGATAGTCAATTTTTCGACAAGGACAGCAATTTTTCATCTTGCGATACACAAATGTGCATATTATCAAAATGTAGAGACAAATAATAAATATTTTTTCTAGTATTTGTAATTCATAGTTATGATTTTTAAAATGTGTAAATGTAAATAACGATTTAGAAAATAACAGTTCATTTTTTTAAATCACTTTAAATGGTTTTTCAAAGTAAATAACCATCTTATACAGTTTTTGGATGCAAAATGCATCACCTTTTTAAAACAAACCATCTGTTTTGCATATCTTTTGTTCAATGGCTTTTCAAGAAATATAATTTTTCAATACCTATCCCTTTCGAAGTATTAGGTGTACTTAAATTCATATAAATTGTATTTGCTTGTATATTTTCTTGTCACAGTACCACTTGATCTCTCTTTTAAAGAGCAAAAATAGCAAAAACAAATTAAAAAAGAGAATAAGCAATTTAAATTTTAATGCACCATTTTCATTAAAATTATTCTTGTTACAATTTAACTTAACTCAGTGACACAACAGTACACGAGGGCCAAGGCCTACTGTGCCCAACTCAGTACATGCGAGCTTGAGCCCTGAGGTTCTCGAGCAGATGTTCCAGTCAGGTGGCCAGTCCGACACAAAAACCCCAGTGCTAAGTTCCTGAGTAAGCTTGGTACTCATTTACTGACCTACTGAAGAGATGAAAGGCTTGTCAACCTTGCTCGGCCCAGGGTTTGAACCCTGGACCTGTGGCATGGAAGTGCGATATGCTACCACTCAGGCTACTGGGCTTCGTTATAATTTATAATTATTATTCATAACCTCATTTTAAAGAGCCTCAAAGCATTTCTTACATACTGTAATATTACAAGCTTTGAATTTGATAGTTTTTCCTTTTTTCTCTTTAAAAAAATGTATTATTACCTAGAGTAATAATGTGCTTCCAGAGCATTATATAGCTCCCTGTCATTTACTAAATTCAGTAGTTATGCTTTAACTGTTCTGTGATTTAATTTTACTAAAGAGAAAGCTACACTATCACACACTCAATTACTTAGGAAACTTCATCTTTTTTAAAGTGGAATATATACTTTTCTCACTGTAGGTGATTATAAAATAGCAAATCAATGTTGCATAAAAAATTATCACTAAGATTAAAAATTAATAATAGTACTAACAAAAATTGAGATTAAAAATTATTAAAGAGTTAACCACTTACATTTCCCTGGTTTGTCACATACTAACATTCCATCTTCAGGCACCAAATGGCAATTGACACGTTGCAAAGGAACCAACTCTTCTGCAATCCCACCTTCTGGTCTGAACCATACACTGAAGCCAATATCATAGTTTTCTGTTTGAAATTCCCAATGCAAGGTTGAACCAACATCAGTTACAGTGAGTTCGACAGGAAAGACAGATTTTTTCTCAACTGTAATTTTTGTTAAATCAGTGTCTGTAGACAAGCGTCGACTTGGAGCAGTATAATAAGAAGCTGGAACTTGCCCACCCATAGCAACCTGAAAAGATTGGGTATTTTAATTTAAATATTTATGAATGTACTTTGCTTATAATATTTTGCAATTTCTTATCTTATCAAATGAATACCAAAATATTAGACTTTCAAGTTAATGATGATTATAATACAGTATAGAAGAGTATTTCAACAATAGATATCCTGTTAGGATAAAATAGAAAATAAAATGGCAGTCATTTCCATAAGTTTAAAATTAAAACTATTTTTTAAACAATATTAAATTACTAATTTTCAGAATAGTACAATGACCAGAAATATGAAACTTATATATCAACACATGGCAAAATACATACTAGAGGTCGATCTTCAGGATCAGGTTTAGTTCCTCCCCATTGGCTTGGTAACTCACTTGGGTCTATGTCCTCAAAAACGGCACTCTTCCATGTTTCTGTGTAGAATTATATATTATTTTGAAATAAACATAAATACTCCATAATAATTTTTAAAATTAGAGTTTCAATTATAATTAAAAAATATCCTTCTTAAAGAAGATAATTCACTTCAGTATTTACTAATTTATTACTTGAAATAAAAAAAAAATGAATAAACATTTCCTTCAAATATTCATTTAAAAAAAGATACCATTTTTATATGGTTCCAAAATTTCTCCATATTTTATCTATCATTTTCTTGGATTAGTAATATAATTGAAAATGCTTTATGGTATCATAGGGTAATAGAATATAGAAGTACATTTTGGAAGCTTGCAACAGATATCTAAAAACATCAACCTTATAAAAACATTGAAAAAATTGGTTTAAAAATAAAATTATTTTAAGTAATTTGCATATGAAATTTAATACTGATAAGGTATTAATTTTGAAAAATAAATGCATAATTATTACATATTTAGGTCTTGCCTTCACTTTTTTAACCCCTTAACTACCAATTAGAAGTTACACGATTCATTTCCAAGTGCCACGGTTTTTCACATAGGCATGCATATGTAATGTATTGGGAGAAGAAAAGGCACAGGTAAGCAAATTTTCTCTGAAATAAGTAAACCTTTCACAAACACTGTCTAAATCATTTTATTGCATTTCAAAGCCTTTGGAATTGTTTACTGATAGTAGCACAAAAGAAAAGAATCGCATTTTGGAAAGACTTAAACATATGTCCAGGGCACTTAATGCACAAGTTGAACGAGACCATTATATATGTCAACAATAGTTAAGACGTTAAAAGTAAACTGACTACTTTGCTTAGTTTAAAACTACAACTTGAAAGGTATCATGATGTAAAGTTCTAAACAGTATTTAATGTATATCATGTAATAATGTGTTTCATTATTTAAAATACATTTTATAATAATTTTATTGAATTAGCTTATATAAAAACTAGGCAAGCACAGAGTCAAGGATAATAAAAGTTCTTTTTCCTCCTTAAATAGTATCTAGCACACTTTCAAAAAAGCACATCCATTAACTAATGAAATTACACCTTAAATCTATACTACGCATATTAAACTACACATGTTCCCTTTTTGTCCCTAATAATGTTTAGTACATCATTCTTACTTTTAGTTTATTACAAAAGCATAATGATTTGTTATAATTTACCTCAAAAGTGAATCAATTAGATGATTTTTCAAGTATAATATTTATCCCAAATGGCCCTATGAAGATAAGTATGTAGATAATTAAAGTTATATGGTTCCTTACCTTTTCATTGATTGTTTTGTCATTTAAAGAAGTCAGATGTTAAACATTCTTGAGCAAATTTTATTCTCCAGAAAAATGAAAGCAAACAAAAGATAAAAAGCTACAACAAAAGGCAAATAAAAATTAATTCAAAATAAGTATGGCTAGATGAAATAAATGTATAGACAAATTAAGAAATAGTTTAAAAAATAATGCTAAGTCAAATAAATTAAAACATCTAAATTTGCATAACTACAAATAAAACAGCATACATATTTTATCGATCAAGCAAATAAAATTGAAACATATGGATGCAATTAGAAAGTTGAGAAAATTCTCATGTGAACAACTGACTGGGAAATAAATCTACATTCTATGTAAACAACATATATTACTTTTCATTACACACTTATTAATTTTAAGGAATTTCTTTTTTAAAATAACAAAAAATATATTTTTTCTTTTGAAGTATGTCATTGAAAGCAAATCATTGAGTTTATTTAAACTTTTCAGAAACATTACAAAATTAACAATAAATACAAAAACTGAACATGTTACCTTAAAGAAATTCTCAGAATTATATCAAAAAGAGCTACTGTGTACCTTTAACATAAACATGTATCTTTTTTGCAGTTTCTTCACTTAAAAATGGTTTTATCATTGCATAAGCCATTGGAAAGAATGCTGGAGCTAAGGAAACAGAATAAAATTAATGGTAAAATTTTAGATATAAGAAATTAAAATAAAAATTTTAAAAATAATAACTTACCATTAATCACATAAGTCTTTTTCAATCTTTCTGGATAATTATCTTCAAATACTTTAACAAGCTGTGTCATCATATCAACGGCTAAACAAGTAAATTAATTAAAAAGCAAATAAAAAATTTAAACTTTTTATAAAAAATATTTGTAAAAATAGTACAAAAATTTAATTTCTAATTTTAATGCAATTTTTAATAGATTATAGGTTTTTAATTTTAAAACATATTGCTGCACATTTAGAATCTGTATTAATGCTAAAAAAATATGAATAAATAAAATGAGATTTTAAGAAAAGCCTATAAATCCCTTTTCTATACTAATAAAAAATGGATGGATGAAGAATTTTTTTAGGAACAGAATAAAATGAAGCTTGTTTGAATTTATGATTTTTAATAAGAATCATAAAAATCATTAGATTATCACACAAAAAGAATTGAGATGATTTTTTTTTTTTAAGAATCTTATTGACCACAGAATAGATAATACAAATTTAAAATTATTGTAAAATTTTCAGAAAAATACTGATGTAAAATATATATAATAGTCAATGATATTTCTCATAAATATCAATACAATTTAAAATACTAAAATAACTATTATGAGAATGTATACATTTCTTTATAAATGCAGTGAAAGAAAAATAAAATGAGTTTATAATACTAATTAAAAATTTTTAAATAGTTTTAACAAATCTAAAAATTATGAGAAGTGAGTATTTTAAAGTGTACAATTACCTGGTTTCCATGCTACTTGTTTCATGGTGAAATTATCCATATCAAATATAATGCTATGAGTTTCAATTTTCTTACCAAGCTAAAAATAAGTTAGGGAAGAAATCAAAAATTAAAATTAATTAACTATCTAGATAAATTCTTTTTGAAATATAATGATCTAGAAACTTCTTTTAATATATTTAAAAATGCAAAAGTTATTATTAAGTAATATAACAGATACGTTAATTGTACGCTGATTTAAACAAAATAAACTAAGATTTTAATTGCCGGCCAGCTGAGTGCCTGGATCAAATGGTTAACAATGGATTAAGGACGTCAGGTAATCCAATGAACGTATGATCCTACCCAACAAAGATTATACACTACTTTTATTTTTGTATTAACATAGTGTTATCAAACAAAATAATCTTTTTAAAAAGACTACCTGGTGTTATAAATGCATATGAAAGACCCGAGGTTCGATGCCCTGCACTTCCATATTCTGTTAAGCCACTCAGACAGTATAGAAATTAGTGGCCTCCATTGTTGTGCCATAAGGCCTGAGTTTGAATCCTGGAGAAGGCATGGATGTTTGTAAATATATAGAGCCTGTGTGGCAAAAGAGGGGAACTCTTAAATATTCATTGAACCTTAAGTCCTCTTGAGAGGTTGGTGGAAGGGGAAGAGAAGTGGCAGACGCTCCCTGTGACCCCTACCCCTTAGGATATTATTACTCAAAACTGAGGTGGAAGCAAGACACAAACTGTCACCAGTATGGTACTCGAAGCTGTAGCTAATGGCATGTAAAACTAGCCCCTTGTCACAATGAATTTTGTGGGCCTCAATTTGACACCATTGATAGGGCAGCATTAGAAACAATAGCGTAAATGGTCCCAACTTGTAAAATTTCCCATTTGCCATCAACATACCTAATTGTAATTTAGATGATATATTTTGCATTGCTATTCAACAGATTCAGAAGTCTACTTAGTGGTCCCTTTTCAGGAATATGTACGATTGTCACAACACTTTTCCTACTGGACACTATAGGATTGAGAGAATTCACGATAGAATATCCTAAAGATACTATTTTACTAAAATGAGAATATTTTCAGAACTATATTAAACAGTGTAGTGAATGCAACATGTATAAATCCAATGAAACTATCCATCTTGTTACAAACTCCAGTTGACAGTCGGTGCTTTTAGGTTTTTGCATTAGACATCTTCATTCTTTTTACCTGAAACTGGTGGGGGTAAGAAATGGATTCCAATTGTGAAGGATTGCACTCCTAAATTGGTAGGACTTTTCACATTACCCGCCATGGGAAAAGAATAAACTATATAACTCAGACTGAAAAAGTTTTCTTGAGGTACAGTCTACCCAGACCTTTTATCACTGATAACAAAAGACAATTCATTAGTGCAGTTATGCACTGGTATACTATCTCAAATGCAAGCTAGGAGTTTACACCAGTTTATTAACCCCAAACCAACCACAAAACTGAGAATTAAGGCCTTGATTGACAGCCCTAGTAGGAAATGACAACATGAAATAGCCAGCTTCCAATTATACCTATTGCCCAATTTACATGGAAGATAGGTTCCTTAAAAACTGTATAACTCAAAGATTTTAATATGTAAATCAAAAACAAAATGGGAGCGTGCATAATTTAGTCATTCATTTCAATGTAAAATAATACTAAATATCTAATTATTTGTTTTATTAACCATGCCACCTGAATCAACTTCAAATCATCTCTAGTTCTTTGCCCACCAATGATTCAACATCTGCCTCAGCAAAATCCTTGAAACCTCCTCCTTCCATTGTATGCCCCCATTTCCATTGTTTTAGAATATTCACTTACCATAACAATCTAGAGTTTTCACCTTCAATCACATATGTCCATAATTTTTTTCCAGTAGGCAATGAATGTTGATAGCTTAATCTTGGTATATGACATTCTAACACGCTTAACACAACCTAATGGTTGCAATAAAGAAGTAGTATTCTTGAGTAAAAATACAACTTGCATTTTTGTGTTGTAAATCTTGAGAATGGGAAGAAAAGGCCTTAAAAGGCAACACCTTCTCACTTAAACACCTTTGATGCCTGGGAGAAAAATATTGGAAAATCATTCATTGAAAAGTGTGGTAGTAACCCAGGTCTTTTATTGGCCCTCCAATAAAGGGGGAAAACATTGATGTTTTTTTATTCCTTAAACTGGACATGATACTTTTTTTCTTTGTTAATAACAAAAAGTTTCACCATATGTATAACCTCTTAAATTTGAATAAAACTATAAAAGATACAAACACTATTAATGTTTATCCCTTATCAGTGAATATGAAGAATAACAAACTCTGCACAGAAAAACAATTATGTTATACACATTTCTACCATTAAAAATGTACTGTATTAAATCCACTGGCACAGCTAGTCCTTCCTGGGTACAGTATTAAAATTCTATGACCCCCCCTTTTTTTGTGGAAAATAAAACTTATTTATAAATATCTAAATATTATACAGATTGGGGCCCCAGGAGATTGCGGCCCATAACATTCATACGGCGGTAGCTACACCCCTGAATAAATCACCAGAACAGAAAGCTTGATTTTTCAAGCAAAATGGGAAATCTGCCTTTTTTTAGATTAGAATAAAATTCAGAATAGAATGAGAATAAAAAGAAGAAAAAACTGTAGAATATTTTTTTAAAGCCCCATATTTAAAAACCAAGTAAAAGAAATACTGAAAAAAAAATTGCGTGTATTCACTTTGCAATGAGCACCCCACAAGAATGATACTGCAGACCAAACTGCTACTTTTCTTCAACTTGGCCATGAGTTTTGAAAAACTGACATTGCTCCTGACGTAAAAAGCACAATTCAGAATATAATTGTGTCAGAGTTATCCTTTATCTATAAAAGCTCACCTCTCTTGTCAAACAAGTTAAAGAGCAATGAAATTAAACAGGACTACTGGAAATGATGTCAAATTAAGTCAAAAACCTGAAAATGCCTTCAATTGAAGTGATCATGCTTGGGTCACAAAACATCCAATGGGTACTGCAGCCAAACAAGGACCCCTAAAATTTATGCTAACAGGAATTGCCTTTTTGCATATGAAGTTCCCAATCCCTAAAATCCTGACACTCCTATTGGTGTCTATCACACTTAGGTCTTAGTCCTCCCCTTGATTCAACATCAAAGCTTCTTATTTTCTCTGGAAGAGGGATCGACCAAAGAAATCTGCTCCTGGCTCTTTACTAAGAAGTCATCTGAGCCAGAGGGAAAGGTAACAGATGCTTTAACTGTATACTGTAGCAAATGGTAGAAACTGCAAATTTAACTCCTGCAACCTGAATTGTATTGGTCAAACAGTAAACAATGGAGAGAGAGAATGTGAGGTGGCCAAAAGACACAGGATTTTACTCAACAATGTTAATACACTAATTTTTAATTAGCATACAAGTTCCTTATTTGTTTTTTTTTAGAATGTTAAGTGTAATAAATATAAATAATTTTTAAAAAAAAGACGCTTGATGTAACAATACTAAATTTTTTGCATGCTATTGATATTAAAAAATTTTAAGCACTCAAAATTATTTACAAATAAATTATATACTTGCCTCTTCAGTCTGATCTTTCATATCTTGTTCACTAATTTCCATTAATTTTACAACATATTTGATGAATTCTGATTTCTTCACAGAGTAAAACATGCCTTTAAAAAAAAAAAAAGAGAGAGAGAGAGATTCAATATAAGACAACAAAAACACCATCCATACTACAATTATTTTCATCCATGTAAAATATTTAAAGCAAAAGAAAAAGCACAAAAAGCAGTAACATAAGTTTTTCTAATGGATAATTTATTTATACAAACTAAATAAAAGTTGAAAACTACAAACTAAATAAAAGTTGAAATTACTTAAGTTTTACAAATGCATAATAATTTTCAACATAATAATAGAAAAATTTACGAAAGGTTTGAGTATAATAATCACTTATAAATAAAATTCAAAGTAGAAATTTGACAGATTTTTAGGAGGAGAAAAATTCCTCCTTTAAACTTAAAACTTATCAAAAATTTTTCCAAGAGTATTTACAGTCAACCAAAATTTGAATCAGATTTTTGAGTTATTAACTATTATAAACTTGAGTTCTAAACATCTATCTATAATCTTTTTCCCCCCAATTTAAAATATTTATGTTTTAAATATGAAAAAATTGAACTCTTTAATAATTGAAATACCATTTTGAAAATTTGAAAAAAATCACCTTTGATATCCATGTGACCAAATGGTATAATCCATACAGGACAACCTTCTTTATCATGTCCAACTAGACCACCAGGGAAGTATTTTGTTAGCACCTAAATAAATCAATTTTATATAGCAAATATGTTTAAAATGAAGTTTTCTTTCACAATTTCAAGGGTGGGAAAAAGGGAACATATCTATTATGAAAATATGAATAGTATAATTACGATAACTAAATTTTTAAAAGAATGTTAAAAGTAACGAGTAGCAAACACACACATATATATATTTAAGGAAAGTTGATTAACTAATAACTTATTTTAAAATAGTACAATTATGAAATTAAAAAAAACATTTTTTTTTAAAGTTTCAAATAATGTTTAAATAATTTGTAATACTAATAAAATGGAACATTACAACTGAATAATTTTAAACAAAGTCGAGTTTGACAAAACAAAATAGTTTATGCAATTGGCTTACTTCATGTGGTTCATAGTCATCAATTAAGGATTCAGCCCCAATCTGTTTACGCCACTGTAAACTCTAAAAAAATATTTATAATTTTAGAAAAATTCTTAGCAAATTAAAAATAAATCCTTTAAAATAACACACATTGTGCAAAAACTTGCACTTAAAACAAAACCAAAGGATATATTTTGAGATATTAACTTGAGAAAAATTGTACACTGAAAAGTAATAGAGTAGGCAATTGCTGATTTAAAATAATTTAGTAAGATGATGAAAAAGGAATAATGCCTCATTATCAATCAATACTGTTTGATAAATGGTTTTGGAAGTGAAACTTAATTATTCTGAAAGAAAAAAATCTGATCATCAATCACTCTTTATACTGCACTGAGCAACCATTTGTTTTATAACCCTAAAGCAGATATTTTAGTGGTTAATGAGAAATGTTGCATCAAAAGGTTTTGTTAGAGGTTGGAAAAAAAGTTCCATTTTTTTCTGTCCAGATGAATTTTACAGTTTTTACTTTTTCATTCATGTCTTAATAATCACAAGCATATCAATTGCAAATTTATTTGCCAAATAATAAGCAGTCTTCCATTCATTTATTATATTTTCATTCAATAAATACAAATTAAGAGTTATGCAAATATTTTGTAACTTTATTATACACAGTTTAAAAATAGAATGAACAATTTGTTTGAAACCAAAGCAATTTTTCATACTGCATAGATAAATGTTTAAAATTGCAACTACAGCAAAATATTTAGTTACACACTATTTGAGCATATGTTGTTTACTTGCATTGGAATAGAGAATCCTGACCCTCATACACTTAAATTGATGATAACATGTTCAAAAACTGAACAAGTCTTATGATATTTACTGAAGTTATTAAAAATATCTCACCCTGCAATCCATTTCATCCAATTCTAAAATATTTGATTATTCAAAACATTTAGATGTATCCGAGGAAGATTAAGTATAATTTTGATGTCTGTGCAATAATTTCTGAACCATGTATAAGGAATTCTTATAAAGTGCTCGAATTAATTAAACAATTTTCACAGATTCTACAGTTCTAAAAATAATTCTAAGGTATTGTTTAATCCATTGAATAAAGATTACACTATAACTATAAGAAAAATAAAACTGAATATGTAAACTTGGAAGTTCTTACAGTTCTTAACATCTGCACAGCATCCGTCACATTGAATTTTCTAGCTGCAAAAAGAAATAAAAGAAATAAACATAAAATTTAGAAATTTCTAAATCAGCAATATATGTATGAAAGAAAATTAATAAAAACCATACCTCCTTTTGCATGATAGATATTTTTAAAAAAAGCCAAATTTGATTTAAAAAAATTTAATTTAATTAAAATTTTGAAGTTATTTACCTCGGAGCCATCTCAGACAAAAATAATCATCATGCTCAGGTCTTAAGATATCCTCCATAGAAGATCGAAACTATAAATTAACAAATGAAACAAAAATATTAGTTTCATGTTAAAATGTAAATTACAAAGTTTTAAATACAGTTATAAATTTCATAAACAAGGTTAAAATTTTCAATATTTATAGATCCAGATGAGAGATTTAATGAATTTAATTGGTTAAAAACTACAATTTACTCACAAAAAACATTGATTACAAAGGCAATTTTAATAACTAGTTTGTTAAAAATTAGGTATCTAACCATTGCAAACATTTTTGTAATATGCAGCATACTTTGTAAATCAGCAGTCTCAGAAAGCAGCACTTTATACATATTCAGAAACTAATTAAAACAGAGCACTAGCTAAAGAAATATATCTGTTCAGTGGCATACACAAAAATGGATTTGGGAGGTTCAAACCCCTCTCGTTCATTGAGACTTAATTTTTATTACAACGATTACCCTTAAAAGCTTTTTCTCTTGTCGTATTTCTTTATGCAAACACTCCTCATAAAAGTAATCTGCATACATCACTGTATGTATTCCAAATCAATCTAATTGTACTCATAAATAAACAATCTATTGTCTACATTTACTTAAGATGAACAAGTTTCAGTGCCATTTTCAGAAGAATTTTTAGTTCTTGTGTATTAATGTAACTGCAGCCAAATTTGTGCCATTTTCCCGACAAAATCTCTGCCTATATTTATTTCTTTTTCAAATAAAGCAGGCAAAAACTTGGCTGTTGGCATGATTTGAGTGGTGCAAATTTTGCTGTGGTGATGCTAATATGCAAGCACTGAATTTTTATATATACCGCATTTACTCGCACTAAGACATACTCCTCCCCCCAATTTTAAGGCTACTGAAAATCGGATGCCGCTTAGAATTGAAGGTAAAAAAATTGTTGGATGAGGTATTCAGAGCAACTACAGATTCATGTATGCAATGCCGGATTACTCATTAGGCAGAGGAGGCAATTGTCTATGGGCCCAGCACTTTTTAGGGGCCCACAAGAGCATGTTCTGTTTTCATTTAGTGCTCCAAAAACAGGCTACAGGATCCCAAGAATTTGACTACCTAGGGGCCTCCATGTCGCTTAATCTGACACTGAATGTACGTGTTTAAATGTTTATAATACTGATAAAATAACTCATTATTCACTTCTTATTAGTTTTCATCTTCAATTTACTTTAATTTGATAGAGTTTGATATCGATAAATCATTTTACACTACTTTTCATTTTTCACAGAATCTTGTTGAGAATTTGGGGTGTGGCTTAGAATCGAGCAAATACGGTAATTTAATTGCATATTGTCATTATGCTGTTAGATTATTTAATTAAAATTTTAAAAACTAAAAATTTGTTTTATTTTGAACTTATCTTTAGTTTTTTTAATGAAAATAAATACTAGAGTAAAATTTTAATTTTATATTAAACGATTTCAAGTTATAGAGATCTTAAAAAGTATAAAAGGGATTGAAAATATAATATTCTGTACTACTTTCAGCTAAATGAACATCAAGTATGAATTTCTAACAAGCAAATTTTATATAGTTTAGGTAATCGAAACAAGAACGTTTTTAGTATCCTGCATAAACTATCTCAAAATATATAGCACTTTTCTGTGCACACACAAATTCTCAAAAATAAATCCCCCCCCCATACTTTATTATTTAATTGAAATAGATTTCATATGCTTTAAAAGTAGAATAGGGCATTTCAGAGTATTATATTTGCAAAAAGAAACTATTTCCCAATGTAACATCTTTTTAAAAATTTACAATCTACCAAAATTGAATAAATTCTATAGTTTTCATATTACTCATTCATCAAATAAATCTAAAAATTATGAAACAGCCTAGTTCTAATTCAGAACTAGGTCAGAAATGATTAATTTTTTTCACATAATAATAAAAGACAATTTTGTTTGAGTTTTGGAGACAGGCATCTATTTTTTTAACATCCATAGTGATAAAGATTACAGAAGCTGGACAATAGAAGGTATAAAATATAAGTATTTTATTACAGAAAAAACAAAAATCACATTACAAATGCTTAAAACCTTTAAGAGCTTCATGCAACAATAATCAAATCATATTATGTTAGTATATGCATACAATGTACTCAATTATAAACCTTTTAAAAAGGTTTTTAACAAGTTTAACTTTTATTTCATAATACAAAATCCATGAGATTAATAAATCAATAATATTATATTTAGAACATTTTATACAATTCCCTCAGTTGTGTTGTTACTTATGCCACCTGATTGACAGTAATATCAGATCAAGGTCCAAGAAATTCCTCACAGTGAAGGGTTAGTTTTTTTATGCCTGTCGTAAGCCTTAGCTTTGAGCACCATACAGGTGACAGAACGATTTTGCTTGGTTCCACCTCAATTTTGAGGGAGAAAACCTAGGGATGGTCAGGGGCTTCCCACCTCTCTTCCCCTTCCACCAACCTCATGAGAGGACTTTCAGCTCGACGACTATTTAGAGTATCCCCATGCCCATGCATAAAGGCTCTATACATTTACAAACATCCATGTCTCCTCTGGGATTCAAACCCAGGCCCTATGGCATCGCAGTCAGTGTCACTAACCACTATACGGAATGGGCAGCATTCCCCCAGGTGTAAAAAAAGTTACCACAAAGAATAATCAAATTAAAGTACCAGTCCTCTATAATAATTATTCTAATTTTTAGGTACCTCATACACACAATAAATCCATTGTCACAACAAAATTATGTAGATTAAAGTTAATACTGTATTTTTTTATGAGCTTTTATGAAATGCTTGGCAAAAGAAATGCCAAAATCTTCAAATATATTGTGTGATTTAACGAGTATTTCAAAAAATGCAACATACACCATGAATTATCGATCATTTATATTCATCATATCTGACCCTTTGTTCAAAAAATATGTTCTTGAAAAAACATCATGCAATAGAATATGGTCAATAATTTATAACTGTTACGAAATTATATATATATTATAAAATGTCCACAAAAGTTTAAAATCCCCCCCCCCTAATTTAACATAAAATTCCTTAAGACTTAATCATCACAGAAAAATAAATAAAAGTAAAAAAGTTATAAAATAAAATATTAAAGTTTTCCCTTTGTTTTAATTCCTTTTAAAATCAATTCAAATGCACACAAATTTCTCTGGATAGATTTTAAAGAGTTTTGTATGGATCAGTTAACATTTCAAAAATATTATGAATAATATATGAATAACAGTTACTGATCTACAAATGGGACATTTATATAAAGTTTTATACCGGACCCAAGACACGAATATGATAATTAAGAATATGACTTTTAAATGGTATTATCATGTTTTTTTTTTAAAAAAGAAATTGGAATTAATTATAAAATGAGGTTTACATGTTTTTTTTCTATTATATGATAAAAAATTTCCTTGCATATAGTCTTACTGCATTATAGATTACATTAAGAAATATATTTTTCCTCAATGATTTAATACTATTTCAAAATCAATGAATCATTTTTTATCAATGAATTATAATTCATTTTTTTACTAATATGCAAGAAAAAGTTTTCTTTCTTCTACAATCCAAATTCTACTTAAAATACAGAAATAATCAGCAACAAAAAAAAATTATTCTTACACTATCTAAGGCATTCAATTGCTCTTCACTCAAATCTCCTACTCTACCACTAGAAGTCATTTTGATCTTTTTACAATTAGAATATCAAATTTCAAGTATTTTTTGGAACTAAATTAGTATGCCTTCTATTTCGGACACACTTTTAATTGCCAGCGTAGAAAACTTTCTAATGCAAGCTGAAGTTCGTCCGCTCAGGGAGAAATGACCTCGAACTCGAAACCAAATCTATCTGATGTTAAGTTGAGCTACGCAGATTAGCTGCTGCAGAATCAAATAAAAATGCTTAAAAAAACTATGCATTAAAATAATATTTCTTACATATCTTAAAACTATTTTTCGATCAAATTATTTAGGATAGACTAAATTTTGAGGATGTGCTTCATGGTTTATTCATAAAATTTCACTTTTCGGAAAATGAAATAATTATGCAAGATTCTAGTGTATATTATAAAATATAATCCAGCTTCATTTAATTTACATTTAGAAAATAGAGTTCTTAATTTATACATATTATAGTCAACTTATTTTTTTTACAGAAAGTTTTTTAGGACATCTAAATTAAATTAAGATATGACGTTGACAAGTTTGACGATTCAACAGCATCTTATAAGCCAATGGCAACAATAGAAATGGCTTACGAATAATAAACAAACACGTTTAGAAAGTGAAGTCTTTCCGTACTGGTGAACATTGGAAGGTATGCTGCAATTTTTCTTCATTTGAATATGGACCATACAGCTCTACTTTCATAAAAGTTTTTTCTAAGTTTTGCATAAGTTATAATTAAAAAATGAAGCTATAATTTTTCGCAAAAATTAATTAGTGAATTGTATGCGATAATTTCGGTAAAATATTTAATTTCTTAATAAATATGTTAGTGAAACTTTTTTTCTTTTAATTAAAATATGTTTGAATTGTCTAGTTGATATTTTGTTCTGTGGATAAATAATAAATTTCAGGTTAACGTTTTAAAAGACAAATTGCACTTTTAGTGAAAAATTTCATGTGAAAACCCGAGCGTAATTTATTTTTTCCTCAACAGTTAGTGTTCAAAAGTTAAGATGCATTTTTTACCTTTGAATATTAGCACCGTATAAGTACATGCAAGAGAGATATTTGTTAATGTCTATAATAAAACATAAAATAATTGTTTTTTAAATAACAAACGCCGTATTAGTGATGAATAATTTATGAGCTATCATCAAATGTTCTCTATTTAATGTTATGGGTTTTTAATGAAACGTAATTTATTAATCTTCATTGTTTTAAAATTGTGCTTTTTTTTTTTTATGTTTTAGGAATTTTGATGTGATAATGGGGAAAAATTTGATTTGGCCAATTTAAATGCACAATTTAATACATTTTTAATGGGGTTTATTATTTATATGTTGCATGCATAACAATATTAGTATTTCAAAAATTTGCTGATTGTCTTTTTTAAGGCTTTAGGTGAAATTTTTCACATAGAATAATTGTTAAATTAAACTACTTGTATTATCCTGTCTAAATTAATATATTTTAGTATTGTCTGTAATTATAATTTTATGAACATGAAACATATGAATATTTTTTCTTTTTTTCAGTTTTAAGTATTTTTGCTCTTAAATTTAACTAAGTTTGTTTTTAAAGAAATAAAATGGAACACTTCTCGTGTAGAAATGATAACTATCGTAAATTATCACCCTGAATGTTATAATGGTCAGTGTTAAAATTTCAGATTTTATAAGTTTTAAAAATCAAACTAAATTTGTTTTTTCAAATTATTGAATAAGCACTGTTTTTGATTCTGAGCAGTCTTTAAATAGCTTGGTTGCTCATCTAAAGGTATTAAAAGTACTATTTACACTTTAAAATTAAACTAGTAGTATAAATTAATGAGGGAAATTTAAAAAAAACTGTAAATAGTCATAGATGCTTTTAAGAATCATTGTATATGGAATTTTGTATTTCAAACATTACCTCAACTAGACTGTGAATTTATGGTTTTTAATTTATGATTACCTATGGCCTTGGGGTAAATAAGTGTTTTTAAATTTCCTTATTTTTCTTGTGTTATATAATTTGAGTAGTTTGGTATTTATATTAATATAATAAACTTTAGCTAATATTTCATTATAGAAATTTTTTTATTTTTCCTTAGCTATAAAGATTTCAAAAATGTTTTCCAAGAAGCAGAATCAACTATTAGCCCGGGTGAATTTTCCTATTTATACAGTACATTCCATAACTGAACGTCATATTCTAATTGCTGGTGGTGGTGGAGGTGCAAAGACTGGTATTCCAAATGTGATAGAAATATATGAACTGATAAACAATGGATCCACATGTAGGGCTGAATCTGTGACGCATTTTGAAACTGGAAGTGAAGCTATTATGAATTGTACAGTACATGATGCAGGAAAATACTTCTTGTTGTTTGCAGGAATGGAAGGCAACTGTCATGTTTATAAAATAAAGCATTCAATTTCAGATGAAGGAATAGAAATTAAAGAGAAGAAACCTGAGAAGCAGAATAAAGTTATCCAGAGAAAAAAGAAATCGGTTCCAGATGAAAAAGGTTCAGACAGCAATCATTCAAGTTCAGATTTGAATTGTGAGCAGCCAGATGCAAATGCTAATGTTATTCATTCAAGATTATGTTTTGAAATTAAACATTTGGAATCGTTTCAAACAGATTTCAGTAAGGATCCATATCAAAAATTGGTTAGATTCTCAAGTGTGGCTAATTTACTGGCAACTGCTGGAGCAGATGGACATATCAGAATCTGGAAGCATCCTAAATTAAACAGGATTTTTGATATTGAAGCTCATACAGATGATGTGGATGATTTAGATATTTGCCCACTTGGCAAACGAATGGTTAGCATTTCCAGGGATGGTCATGGTAAAGTCTGGAACCTTGAAGATAGTTTACTTTTATCAGAAATTAAATATGTTTTACCTTCAAAATGTAGTAATGTAAAGTATACATTTAGAAGCTGTAGGTTTGGAATTGTAGAAGACAAGAATGATTTGGCTCTTTTTGCAACTTTGAATCCTGCTCGAACCAAACCACCATCTCAATGCTTTCTATGCAAATGGGACACAAAACATTATGCTCAACAGAAACTTGTTTCGGCTGGTACGGATTTGTTTTCTGCAATGGCTGTTAGTGACGATGGCCACTTTATAGGACTCGGCACTCAAAGTGGTAGTGTTAAAATATACATTGCTTTTAGTTTGCAACAAATTTATAACGTAGACTATGTGCATGGAATATTTGTCACTGGGTTAGAATTTTTGCCATCTCGTGAGGAATCTCGAAGAATCACTGGTGGTCATGAAACTTCTTTAATCAGTATATCAGTTGATAATCATGTAATTATTCATCACATTCCAATGAGGCCCTCGATGGGAATTTTATCATTAATCTGTTTGTTCATTCTGACATTGTTCACAATATTTGTAATTATGGATTACTTTAATTTGTGAAATATTCAGAACTATAAATTGTTTGACAATTATAAATGTAGAAATTTTATGAAATTGTATTTTTAATTGTATATTTATTTTCAATTTTAAGTGTATTGTAGAATTTTATTGTGTACTTATTTTAAATCTATGTTTTGACAGATATATGTGTAGCTTTAATTGAAAAAAAGCTGTACATAATGAAGAAAATTATGAATAAATTTATGATGTGAATAAAATATTCAAGATATACTAAAGTCTATTTTATTTTAATTGTTTTTTCCCTGGAATATTAAGAAATTCTATTGGACATTTAAGTATATTTAATTTTTATAAAGATCAGTAATGTATTTATTTTGTTGATTGATTTTGTCTTGAACCATATGCTTTAAGAGAAATGAATATTGCAGATCAAATATTATTTATTGTATAAATTTAATTATATTTTTTTGAAAACTGAATAATTTAATATTTTTATGCATTTCAAAATTATTATCTATATATATATATAAAGGAGAAAAGCGACTGACTGACTAATCACGATATCTCTGGAATTATTCAACCTACATACTTGAAATTTGGCAGACATGTTAATTTCATAGAGTAGACATAAGCTAAGAACGGATTTTCCGAAATACGAAACGCAAGGGGCGTTATAAATAATTGTTTCCATGTTTAAACTACTCGATGTACAATTTTTAAATTGGGTTAGCAGATTCCTTTCATACAGTAGAGATCCGCTACAAAATGAGTTAGGTGAAAATCGTCCCCAAGTGGCGTTGCAGGGGCTTAGGGGGCGTTATAGATAATTATTTCATTTTTAGTGCGTCAAATAGTTTATCTTTAAATTTGATAAATAGATTCCTTTCGTAGAATAATGATCAGTTACAAAATGAGTTTTGTGAAAACAGACTTCTAAGTGGCGTTGCGTAATAGATAAATATATCTGTTTTTAAACTACTTCACCTACCTGCTTGAAAATTGGTAGGTAAGTTTCTTTCATGGAGTAAATATCCGCTACAAAATGGGTTTAAAAAATTGACCCTCAAGGGGTGTTGCGGGGGAGGGGGGTTTAAGGGGCGTTATAAATTCCAATTTTTTTAACTATTAGACGTACAGTCTTGAAACTTAGTAAGCAGATTCCTCTCGTAGGGTAGAGATACGCTACAAAATGGGTTTCGTGAAAATTGCCCCCAAGTGGTGTTGCGGGACTTAAGGGGCGTTATAGATCATTATTTCCATTTTTAAACTATTAGACGCACAGTCTTTATATTTGATAAATAGATTTCTTTCATAGAGTAGAGATCAGCTATAAGGTTTTGGGAAAACAGACCTCTAAGTGGCGTTGCGGGGGATTAAGTGGCGTAATAGATAAATATTTTCATTCTTAAACTACTTGACCTACCTGTTTGAAAATTGGTAGGAATGTTTCTTTCATGGAGTACATATCCATTACAAAACGGGTTTGGGGGAAATTGACTCCCAAGGGGGGTTCAGGGCAGATATAAGTAATTCTATTTTTAAACTATTAGACGCACAGTCTTGAAATTTGGTGAGCAGATTCCTCTCCTAGGATAGAGATACACTACAAAATGTGTTTTGTGAAAATAGACCCCTAGGTGGCGTTGCGGGGGTTCAAGGGGCGTTATTGATAATTTTTTTTGCATTTTTAATTGGACGCACAAATTTCGCTAAGTAGATTCCTTTCATAGAGTGCAATTCCCCTACAAAATGGGTTTTGTGAAAACAGACACCGAAGTGGCGTTGCGGGGGCTCAAGTGGCGTTATAGATAATTATCCCCATTTTTAAACTATTAGACGTACAGTCTTGAAAGTTGATAAGCAGATTCCTTTCGTAAAGTAGAGAACCGCTACAAAATGGGTTCTGCGAATATCAACTACCAAGTTTAATTTTGGGAGATTAAGAGGCGTAATCGATAAATATTTCCATTTTTAAACTTTTTGATCATCCTGCTTGAAAATTGGTAGGCATGTTCCTTTCATGGAATATAATTCCTCTAACAAAGAGTAAAACGAAAATTGACCCCTAAGGATGGTTGCGAGGGGTCAAGAGGAGTTACAGAAAAATATTCCTGTTTTTAATTGTTAGACCCATATACTTGAAATTTTTTAAGCATGTTTCTTTTGTTGAATAGGGATGCACTAAGAATGTATTTTAAGTAAATCAAGTTCTGCGGAGGGGTGCAGGGGTTACTGGGACGTACTGACACAAAAAAAAATCCTTTTTTCGAGCTACAAGGACTATAATAATGAAATTTGGTTTGCATTTTTCTTTTGTTGATTTGAAATCCGCTAAGAGAGGTTATTTTGGAAAACGGCTCTCAACACGGGATTACGGGGATATTGATAGTAAAACTTTTGTTTTTTTTCTGTTTGATTTAGACTTGAAATTTGGCTTGCATGTTCAATTTACGGAGTAGAGATCCACCGCGAAAATTGGTTTTGCGGGAATCCACTTGGTTTTTGGGTTACGAAAGAGCAAACATCATTCTATACTTCAATTTTAGAGATTTGTAGAAAATACAAATTAGATGAGTTCTGCCCTTTTTATTTATCAAGAGGTGACAGTTACAGGTCTAAATATATTTTTCAATACAATCGAATTCTTAATGCTAGAACTTATATATCAATAATTTATACATATATATAAGCAGTAAAAATTTATAAAACATCATGAAATACTCAGCGAAGCGGGCGGGTAACAGCTAGTATAGTTATAAACAAAATCACTAGGTTAAAATTCTTCCAAAATTAAGAGCAACAATTTAACATTTTAATCCTTAAGAAAGGAAACTAGAAGTTATGTGTTGAAGTTTCAGAGTTGAGTACCATCTAATTTGTTGCAAAAATATAGCATGTTCAGAAGTTATGAGTACTAATGAACGAGTGCATTTATCAAGAAATATGCATTTAGCGTGTCTTTAAAATTGTGAAATTTCTGTACAGATTACAACTTGGATTTCAATGAAATTTTAAATTAATTTTTCTAAAAAGGAATCAATGTAATGTATATTAAGATCACCTGAGAAATAAGCTTTATGTATTACATGTGTTATTATTACCTGTAAAGTAAACATGAAAGTTTTGAGTTAATTTATCTGAAGATGCCGCAGAGTAAAGGGTTACCAAAGTATGAAGAATTTTATTTTATAAGAATGCTGTGGTAAATCTGAAATAGAAATATCTAGGTTAAGGAAGCATCCTAAAATTGACTTTCAAAATGTCATAATTAGGGAAGATTCAAATAAAATGACCTGGAAGAAAAGGGATTTGGCATGAGCTGTGATTGACAGATTTTTCACCTAACTAAAAGTCAAAATTTATGAAAGTGAAGGAAATGCTTAAGTTATTTAAACATTGAGAAATGTTAAAATGGGCAGAAAATGTTGTCAACTTAGGATATCAAATGGAAACAAACATTTAAATCTTGACAATCTGAATGAGATAAAAGGAACAAAGAATGCTTCAATTGACAAATAAGAGTAATTCTTAAGCGAGCCTTTACTTGGAATTAATTTATGGAGATTTTCAAGGTATGGATTTTGCATAATATCAAACAATTATCAGCACATACTGTTTAGGCCTTTATTAGGTGGTGTTAACTGGATGTTTCTGTAGGACATAAATCTAAATCCTTCCCTTTTAAGAATAGTTTAAAAGAAAATTCAAGCCTAGAATTCCACTCTATAGAAAACCTGTGGGGTATGTTATATTGTGAAGTTTTGCTAATAAACTGTTTTCATTTGCTAACGAATTGAAAGTAGCCATTATAAAAGAATAGCACAACATTTATGAAATTAACATTGAAGGGACCAGTTCAAACTGTTTGAGGACCAATACATTAATTTTCATGCTTTTAAATAATGAGACCATATGGTTAAAATCAAGAGTATAACAAAAATATTGGAAATAAATGAAAATCATTTACTGTGTGTGTGTGTAATATAAAGTTATTGAAGTTTATTACTATAATAAGCTATATTACTATATAAAGATAATTTAAACACATGGAATAATTTCCAAAATTAAAGTGGTCTTATAATTAATTTCTTGAGACTTTTTGATCATTTTCAAAATTACAGTGCCTCTTTAAGTGTTTATAAAATGTATATATTTGAGTGTTATCAGATCATTATAAAATTGAGAAAATTTAACAAATTTTGTCCCCATATCATAAAGTGGATGTTTGACTTAAAAAAATTTTAAGAAATACTTTAAATGTAAACTGAAAAATACATTCAACACAAAGATTAATACAAAATAATTTTATTAATATATTATATATCATTGAAGTAAACACAACACATGATTTAAACCAGGAAAAAAATTAGGCACATGAGACTTCTTACATTAGTGTATATAAAGAACAGCAGCGATCATGACACACAATTATAACATTCTTTAGTTGAAATTTTCTTGGACGGAGAGTTCATTGAAATAAATACTTTTTGCAAACATTATAAACCATCCTATTCTTGTTAAAGCAAAATTATTTAACATTTTTGCATAAGATGTAAAAAAATGGAGGTAGAATGTTCATAAATTAATAGCTGTTTTGTTAAAAATTTAGAAAAAAAAGTTCACAAATTTTTCAGACTTCGAATGAACAATGAAAAAAACATTGCTTTGTAGAAAGGCACAGTTTTGATCAATATTGTGAATAAACTTGACATCAAACAAATCTCACTTATGTAGAAATATGCACAAAATATATAAATATTTATAAACCACCCAGGAATTAAACACTTGGCACATAAGTAAAAGTGTGCAGGGTATATAACTAGCAAAATCTCTAGAATAAACCTTATTCACTTATTTAAACCTTGTTCACTTGATATCTCATATCTTTTTCTTCTCAGTAATAGATGCAAACTAAATCTGGATTTCATTTAAAGCTTTCATAAATAAATAGTTTAGCCAAACCATGTTAAGACTTACACCTTCACTGTACAAAAAAATTAAGCATTTTCAAGCAAATTTATTAAACTTGCAATTTTACCATTCAAGTCCTGATTTTATCAAATAATCATATGAAAAATTAATGGAAGTAGCTACACATTAAATTGAACTAGTGTAAAATAAAGTTTGATAAATGATCTAATCACAAGTTCTGGCTTTCTTACCATTTTCCAAAATTGATTTTGTTAGGCAGTTCCATAAAAGGGATCATAATCTTCATTATTATTCGTTTAAAAATTGACATCAGAATATAATAAATGCTATTATGCTCAGTTTCAAGTAAAAATATATTATAGTATTTTCTAATAATTAATGGTAGGGCATATAATCAAAAAGTTATCCCAATTATTTTTTTAAAAATCTTTCTTTAGCTATGACTGAATTTAAGTGAATGAATTTATCAAGAAAAGCAGAAATAAAAATTATTCCAACAACCGATTTTAAAAAGTATTCAATGGGAAAAGAATATAATTTTCATCATAATGACAACTAATTAAAAAATTAAGACCAATCAATGAGTCTCAGTTTATCACTGAACCAAAAAACTTTTACAAAAATGTAGTATCTGACATTTTTCTAAAATATCTTGACAATAAATATGAAGATATAATCCCCCCCTCCCCACAAAACTGTAAATCATTGAAATATTTATACACATATATATACAAGATATTTTTCAATTATAAAAACTTAACTATTCAAATTTTATGGGTAGATTATTCAAGACATAAATGCATTACTCTCCATTACAACATAAAACAATGTTGATACATTAAAGGAAAATATCAAGTTTAGAGTTAAAGATCAAATTTTAAACCAATATATATAAATAAGAATTATATCTATCATAACTTTAAGGTGTTACATATAAATAATTCTCTGATTGAATCTATAAAATATAAACAGAATTATAATTATATGTTTAAAGATAGAATAACTTTTACTGCAATTTTTTGTTTTTCTTTATAAAAGAAAACTAAATATACCTCAAGTTGAACTTAGTGTTTTCTTAATACAAAAACTTCCAAAGCAAAAACTGAAAAATAAAAATATAACCCATTTGATGCATTAAAATAAATTATTAAAGGTATAAAGTATGTTTAAAATTAATTTTCAAAAAATTCAATTCTTTCTTTTTTTTGCAGTCAAGGGATTAATTTGAATAAAATAAAGGAAAATAAAATACTCAATTTCCAAAAATATTATTTCTGCTCTTGCTAAGCATCTGATATTTTGTTTCTTACATAAAGGATTTAAATTAAATTAATATTTAATAAAAATGTACATCACTTCAAATAATACCCATTAATATGGTAGCATAGGTGCAATATCAACAAAAAACATTGAATAGTGTTCTTCCCTTTCTTCAGATTCCTCTGAACCAGCACAATTCTGGACCGATGTTAATAATGCCAAGAAAAAGATGAAAACTAAAAATAAATAAATTAAATAATTACATTTTACAACACACACACATTTATATACACAACTGGCCATTAAAATTGCTACAACAAGAAGGCGACATACTACAGATAGGAAATTTAAATGATAGGAAGAAAGTTCTGTGATATGCAAATGATTAGCTTTTCCAGGCATTCAGATAAGCAGGTGTCAGTAGCAACACCTACAATGAGAAAATTGTTCAACTGGTCTCTCATATGCAAATTGCATTTGAACATTGTTGCCAGGGGAAAAGTTTTTATGATGTCTTGTGTAAGATGTGGAAAAGCGTACCAGCATGCTTTCCACTTTGATAAAGGTCGAACTGTAGCATTGCGGGATTGTGGTTTACCATACCACAGTATTGTTGCTTGCCTCAGTAGAGATCCAATGACTGTTAGCAGAATATGGAATTGAATGGTTCAGCACGGTAATACAGAATGCCATGATGGATCTCAACGGCCCCCTATCACTAGCAACCGAGAAGACAGGCATGTTATCCGCATGGCCTTAATGGATCATGCAGCCACGTGACAAGCCCTGAGTCAAGAATTGGGGTGGTTTGCCAGAAACAAGTATCTGCATGAACAGTTCGATCATGTTTGCAGCAGCATGGACTCTCAGCTCAGAGACCATGGCTACCCTTGACACTGCATCACAGACAGGAGCATCTTCAATGGTGTGATCAACAATGAGTCTGGGTGCATGAATGGTGAGACATCATTTTTTCAGTTAAATCCAGGTCCTGTTTACAGAATCAAGATGATTGCATCTGTGTTTGGCAGTGTCGGGGTGAATGCAAATTGGCAGTGCACATTCATCATCGTCATACTGGCCCATCACCTTGAGTGATGGTATGGGATGGATGCTACTGGATACACCTCTCAGTCACCTCTTGTTTGCATTGATGGCACTATGAACAGTGCACATTGCATTTCTGGAGTGTTGCGGCCTGTTGCACTACCCTTTAATTGAGAAATGCAAAACCATATGTTTCAGCAGGATAACGCACAACTGCATGTTGTCAGTATTGTAAGAACCTTCCTTGATAAGCAAAATATTCAGCTGTTGCTCTGGCCTTTATGTTCACTAGATCTTTTGCCAATAGAAAACGTCTAGTCCAAGGTTGCTGAGTGACTGGCTCATCGCCATAGGCCAGTCACTACTGATGATGAGCTGCGGCATCGTGTTGAAGCTGCTTGGGTATTTGTACCTGTACATGCCATCCAATCTTTGTTTGACTCAATGCCCAGGCATATAAGTGCTGTTATTACTGCAGGAGGTGGTTGTTTTAGGTTCTGATTTCTCAGGATCTCTGTACGCAAATTTCTTGAAATTTTAATCCCTTGTTATTTTTAGTATAATATATTTTTGTCCAATAAATATCATTTTGTTATCTGCATTTCTTCTTGGTGCAGCAATTTTAATGGCTAATAGTGTGTATATAATTTCAAAATTCAAGGTGAAGAAAAAATCAAAAATTCAACATGTGGAAGCAAGAACTATAAGTATTTCAGGCTGAGGACTGCTTTGGTGGATTAAAATCAGTTTTAGCAACTAGCCCTATTCTTCCAATATTTATAGTACTGAATGGAATTCAAAAGATTCAAATTGATAGATCTGAATCCATTATTTATTATTAACTATAGGTAATACATAAAATGTATTTTTAACATGCATAGATCACAAGTTATTCTATGAAATAATGGATTTCACACTTTAGCAGTAACATATATATATTGTTTAGGAAGTAGATGGTACTGTTTCAACAGCTGTGTTATGCAACTGTACCCCTAACAGAGGGGAGGGGGTGGGAAGAGATGAGTTGTTGGGGAAAAGCAAGGAGCAATAGAGAGATTATAAAATTCGTTAGATTGTATGAGGAGTGATTAGTTTAAATGGTTATAAAATAAAAATAGTTATTTCTAAAGATAGAAAATTTAATATAGGTTGAGTGATTAGAAACATATATATATATTAATTATAAATACTTTTACAGAGAATTTATAGAAGATTATGACATCTGATTATGCAATTCAATACCTCAAAGGGGAATTGAAGAAACTAAATATGAAAATTGTATTTTTTTTAGTTTTATTTGTCACAAAAAATATATTTTGTAGGGATTTGGGATTTTCCTCAATATCATTTATAAACTATTTTAACAAAGTTTTGCTAAACTAATTCATTAAAAATAACTACAATTTAAGATTGAAAATAACATTTCTTAATTAACATACAAACTGTTTTTGGTAATTAAAGTTACATAAAAAAATTAAAACCAATAAAAAAAATTTCCCAATAAAAAAAATATTTAAAATTTTAAGGAATTTTAATCAACAAACTTTTCTTATAAAATACAGTTACAAAATGAGAACTTTTATAACAGCACTAGAAGTTCTTAACAAATTATTAAATAAACAAGAATTATTTTTATTATGCATAATAATGGATATGACGTTAAATTGTGTCCATTTTAAAGAGCTAGTTTCTAACTAGAATGTCAAAATGGAAAATATGTATTTATATAACTTTTTGGAAACTCATTTGTGTAATTTTGTTTAATAAAAACCATGAATCGCTATTCAACTCTTAACCATACAACTTTTTCAAACAAATTTGATACACTAGAATAATTAACTGTAAAAACTAAATAATTTAACATATACTTACATCTGCTGAATGCGACCAGCGTCACTTTTATACTTCGAACTTTCAATTTCAGTTACAGTACTAAACTTCTTTTTGTACCTATATAAATAAAGGCATTTTTTTTTACTCTAATAAATATTTTTTCATCTGAAATTTACAAAAGAATCTAAACCAATATCCTGATTTTATCAAATGAAATTTGAATAAAAAAAGAAAAATCAAAGGGGAAGGATTACAAACATTAAGCAATAAGGGAGGACAAGAAGTTACAATGACTCTGATAACTAAATACAGTTGACTCTCACTAATTCAAACTTTTGATAATACAAACCTCTCGCTAATTCGAAGTATATGCTCAGCCCCTAAAAAAACTCTTGATATTTTGAACTAAAACAATATGTTTTGGTACACTCAATATAAGTAAAATCTGTGGCTGGCCAAAATACAACACGCAATATTTCAAAGTGATCTTATAAAACTATCGACATTTGAGCTTGCATGTTTTGTGTTGTATTGTCTCTGCTTGTCACACCTGTAACATCACCCCTTTGATGACCATCAGAGTTGACTCTGATAATTCTGACAGAAGCTAAAAGTTTTACTAGACAAACTGCACAACTTTTCCCTTCAAAATCATGTTGATGCAGACGTTTTTCGAGCTTCATTTATTCTAGAAAAATCTATTGATAAAGAATGAATGCCATAAAACAAAAAAAGAAAACAGATTTTTTTGTCCAAAAAAATTAATTACGTACAGTATGTATTCTTTTAATACAGGACTTTTAAATTCTGTATAATATATGTACTTTTTAAAAGTACTTCCAAAATAATTTCATACATATGTGCAATAGTTGCTTTATTACATAGTTTCAAATTTAAATCTGTTAGAAAAAATTTCTCTGCGTGAATTTTGGGAGATTTTTCCTACCCTCTTGATAATTTGAATTCCTGACAATTCGAAGTTTTACATTGGTCCCTTCAACTTCAAATTACCGAGAGTTGATTGTATATCACAACAATAATCTGTAAAAGAAACTTACATTACATAAAAAAAAGAACGTGGAAAGCCACGAAATAGAAGTGAAACTTCTTTGGCGACGTTGGCCATAAATGTAAGAATAGATCTAATTACATTAAACTGCTGAGATAACTTTAATCAAATAAAATTTGAACTTCATTTATTGTATGAAAATATTTTTATTCAATTTTCTGCATCATCATTTTCCAAGAAAGGCACAATAGGTGTGTGGTAACCAAAGTAGGATATAAAAATCCTCGATTGTAGTCAATCAAGAAAATGTGAGAAAACCGCATCAATCATGGTTCTGTATATTGTTTTCTCTTCTCTAGAATCAGTATTCATTGTCAAATTCAGTGTCCGTTTCAAGAATTCAACGAGTGGTTTTGCTTCTTCAGAAGCAAAATTAACATTTAAGTCTCCAGTTAAGATAATCAGCTTTTAATCATCGGATCCAATGATTTCAGCAGCCTCTGATGTGTACAGCACTAAAATTTTATGGATAAAGATGATAAAAGCTGCGACAGAACTACCTGGTGATATATAGACTTTTGCCAGGAATTGCGGCTAGTTTTTCTTTTTTTTCTTTCACGAAACTCTTTTCCTCTTTTTGCATTTGTTCTAGGCTATCTGACCAGAATTTATTTTGATGCAATGGAAATAAAAATTAAAAATATAAACTTAATGCATCACTAAGTCACTGTGTTTGTTTATAAGTTAGTGACATATACATGTTAGTGACATATACATATACGAACGTTAGTGACATATACAAAATGTTCCAGACACTCCTGTAACAGGAAGAGCCATATAATGGTAATATTTTGGGTGCATTTATTCGTTGGAAACTACAAAAATACACCACGCGAGTTCATTGTGAGGATAGCAAGGGTACCCACTTAATATCACCAATACCTAAGCGCCTTTTGTCCATAGCAGCAAGATATACTTTTGATGTGCAATTCCCCTTTAGCAATCGTTCAACTTTTTCACGGATATGATGCAAGTCACATGGTGTATCTCCCCTGCGCTCTCTTTTCCTCCCACTCGCTATATCTCCTCACCATGGCGATGTTTCAGGGGATGGGGGAATCACTACTTCCGTTCGCTTTTTCACCGTTACGCAAAACTGGGTAAATTTCCCATTCACTCCCGTCTGCAAAGAAGTTTCACTTCAAAAATAGCCAAAAACCATTTTAGAAAAAAAAATTATTTAGTGAATACATTTGAAAAATTTAATTTTAACACACTTAAGACATTTTTAGCTGAAGAACTTAAGCAACAATACCAAAAAACTTTTGCAATATGTATATTTTAGAAAAATTTGCATAAGAAAATAGAGAAAAAAATTATAACCATGAATTACAATATACAAAACATTAGCCTTGCTGTAAATAGCAAAATTTAAACTGTTCATAACATTATGAAGTAGATAGTAATTCATGTTATTTACTTTTGAGCAACTACTAAAAAATACCAGAGTAAATCTTATCAAAGCTGCATACAATAATAGATCCCTTTAAATACAAATTTTGAAAGTCAGATTTTCAAAATACTAATATGCTGATATATTGTTACGTAGATCGGGGTTCGAGGATTTTATGCAAAATCAGTCGTAAATAACAAGGCAATTCTTTAAGAGTGATGAGTATTTATTGGCGTAAATCAATCCTTGAAAATACAGGATTCAACAGCAAAATTCGCAGAATAATTAACAGAAGGATTTCACACCTTCAACAGCACTCAGACACAATAAGCAGTGTCTAAAATTCACGTATGTAAATGACTATTCACAAGCACAGCCGAGCTTATCAAATTCAAGGCAAGTCTTCTAATTGCTAATCAAAACAGTGCTCACTACTCGCTGGTTAAAATCAGTCTCGCTACTCGCTGGCTGAAACCAGACTGACTCTTGCGGCGAGTATCACTCTATTTATAGCAGAGGCCGAAAGTTCCGGAAAGATGCGCTCGTGCCACAGATCGTGAAATTAGTGGATTTCTCTACTAATTTCTAGAAGTATCCAGAGGGTCCCGAATTCGCCAACATGGTCGCCAAAACTGATGCCAACTTGGCTCTATCGCCAATATTTCGCCAAGTTCCCATTGAATCGCTATTATAACGTAAGGGACGGCGTTGCTTGTGAATATTACAATTTTAGCATAAAGTAACATAAATGCATTGCACATCCAAATACAAATTATTTACATAATTTTATACAATATTCGTAACAATATAAATCACACAACATGTTATAATATCAAACTTAAAACATTAGAATATATGTATCTCACAATTCTATTTCAGAAAAACTCTTGTCTCCCAATTAACACATCAGAATGTTAATAATTAATGTTTAAAAAATATAAATATTTTTTTAATTAAATATTTTATTATTATATACAAAATTAGTTGAAACAGAGAGCTAATTTTTAAAGTAAGAGAACTTAGCCTTTTTTTTAAGTATGTATTTGTAATATATATTTATTTCTCAACGAGGAAAAGCAAAGCAATACTCACTCGTCATTTTGTTTTTTTATAGAAGAAAGTTCTACTTGCAATTTTGAAACTTTTTGCTTTAGATTATGTTGCTCTTGCAGTAAGAAATTTAAGCTTTCTTCACTTAAATAATATTTTTCTTCAGGTGGTTTATACTCATTTTTTGCTGAATCCTGGAATATACATAAGCATTTTTTTAATTATAAATCATTTCATGAATCTGATCTATGCTATAGAGAAATCAGTAATTGTATAATGACTGTTTATAAAAAAAAACTAGACATTTACGGGTGGAAGTTAAGTTTCTCCAAACATTTTTTTAATTGATATATAAATTCTATAAAAATCCTATTAAATTTTGTGCTTTTATGAATAGTTTTAATATCATCACTTCTGGTAAAATCTAGCAATTTTACATAGTTTTATCAATTATCTTGCCATTAAAGCCATTACTAAAAGGACATAAAATTTTGGAAACAAATTTACTCCATTCATGAATTTTAAAGATTGATTTAACTCTAAAAATATTAATGACATAATTAAGATTCTTTTAGTAAAAAATACAATAATTATTGCCTAAATAATATTATTAAATCCCATGAATTTCAAACTCTTACTGAATTAATATTAAAGGAAAATTACACCAATTCTAATGATTATCTGTAAAAACAAATTAAGGTTTACCACAAGGTGAACCTAGCAGCATTAGTTAAGCTAATTTACATAAAATTTTTTAAAATATTGTTACGTAAATCGGGGTTCGAGGATTTTATGCAAAATTAGACGCAAACAACAAGACAGTTCTTTAAGAGCGATGAGTATTTATTGGCGCAATCAATCCTTGAAAATACAGGATTCAACAGCAAAATTCGCAGAATAATTAACAGAAGGATTTCACACCTTCAACAGCACTCAGACACAATAAGCAGTGTCTAAAATTCACGTATGTAAATGACTATTCACAAGCACAGCCGAGCTTATCAAATTCAAGGCAAGTCTTCTAATCGCTAATCAAAACAGTGCTCACTACTCGCTGGTTAAAATCAGACTGACTGTTGCGGCGAGTATCTCTCTATTTATATCCAGGGCCGAAACTTCTGGAAAGATGCGCTCGTGTCACAGATCGTGAAATAAGTGGATTTTTCTGCTAATTCCTAGAAAAATCCAGAGGGTCCCGAACTCACCAACATGGTCGCGAAACTCGCCAACTTTGTCGCCAAAAATGATGCCAACTTGGCCCTATCGCCAAGTTCCCATTGAATCACCATTATAACGTAAGGGACGGCGTTGCTTGTGAATATTACAATTTTATCATGAAATAAATATAACATATAGGAATATAAAGGCATTGCACATCCAAATACAAATTATTTACATTATTTTATACAAAATTCGTAACAATATTATTAGATACATAGCTGATTCAATTACTTTGGCAGAAACAGTGAATACTCTTAAAAATAGATTTTTATCCTAATTAGCATAACCTAATTAAAGCATTGACCTACTCATTATACATTACCTTGATATAACTTTGAGTATGACAGATAATATATATTAAATGGAGTAATATTGTTGATAAAAGAGAAGCCCCTCCTTTAATAGTATTAAAGTACCTTTTTAAAATTTTAATATTCATATTTTTATTTATAGAGAAATGTTACCCTTAATTATTTACAACAACACAAAATTTTAGCTAAATACAGTAAAATAGCATGTAATGTTAAAAAATTTATTAATTATTGTTTAAATCATGATTTTTCTTTTAATTTCCTTTGTACAAACATTTGTAATAAGTTTAATATTATTTGTTTTAAGATATTATTAGTTTTTTTTCATTGATTTTTATCTCACTTTTACATATTTTTGCGAAAAGGTGCTGTGGTTTTTATTTAAATATTCTATTCTTCCCCCATCTATTCTTTTATAAATTTATTTAGATCTACCATTGTTAATGATATTTCCCTGGTATTTGGTTTTTTAAATTATTGTATAGTATTTTACAATTTATTCTTATAAAATTTTCTCTTCCTTTCCTTGTAGCGGTATAGACAAATATAAAGAACCGCGCTTAAAATTATGTATACATTTTTAATCTTAGTTTCTAAGACTAAGAGTTTGCCACTATGTTACTGTGATATTTAATGTTTATCTACACTGTCTTATTATAATTCTATTAATAGTTTAGCTTTAAATTCAATTCATGGCAATTTAGTAATATAATTAATAATTATATATTATTTTAACAACAAATTTTAATCTTCTTCTTGTTCATATGTTATTTCATGTGTTTAGAAGCAAATATAATGTAAATATTTTAAAATTACATACATAATAATTTTCTAAGGTCTTTAGAGCTGATTAATGCTTTTTCCTGAGATAATTATTTGTAAAATAAAGATCCCAGAGAATTGTTGGGAGTTGGTTAAAAATGTAAAAGACATTTTACAAGATATAAACAATAAGAATTGCAATTAATTCATATTCAGGATACATATAGTATACATTTTTATGCAAATAATATGTAAAATCTGAAGAAGCATTCAAACTTTGATTAAATCAGAAATTATATCAAGTCTGTTATATTAAAATAAAGCCTAATGATATCTTTTATATGCAAATGTTTGTTCCCCATGAGATAGCAGCACTTTGTGATAAGACAACTAGTTCATAAGAGGAGTTGGTCAATAATTATTGATGCCCTTTTTTTTGTTTGAGTAGCAAGCATTGTTGCTGCATGACCAGTGGCATAATGTATACCCCCGTATTGCAGGGGCCTACGACTCTAGGAGGCTCAAAGCCTTACAGTCGCCAAGTACATAGCCTTTGTAAAATCTGGCTGGGGACCCAAAACCTGACTTTGCAGGGGGGCCCTAATATTCTACAATACACTACTGTGTGTAACCTGTGATTAAAATGATACAGCAACTGGAAATTTACTCCAATGTTTAAATATGTAGAAAAGTATGATTTCTGGGGCTGAAAAGACACATTTGTGTAGATATTCACTGAGAAATATAAGTGGTGCATAGCTTACATGCAATACACTATTCAGCCAAAGTAAAATAAATGGTTCGAGCAGTTTAAAGGAGGTTGCTCACGAGTGATTTGGAAAAACATGAAAGGTCAAGAACATTGACCGCAACACACCTTGTGCAGCAGGTGAATGACATGATTTTCATGAGTTGCAGACTGGGCATAACACACATTACACAGAAGTTGGTAGTGCTCATTCAATCATATGGCATCGACTGGACTATTGCAAATTGTGTGCATGATAAGTTTCTTATTCACTGACTTCCGAGCACAAAGAAGCAAGATTTGATATTCTTCAAAAGTACTAACAGCATTATGCGCAAGAAGGCAATGATTTCATAAGCCTGATCCTTTAAAGCAGATATTACCAAACTTTATTTGTCTCATAGACCCTTTGCCATGTTTTCCAGTTTCAGGTAGACACCTGCATACCTAATATTTAATTTTTGCAAATTTTTCAACTTAAATGTCTTTTTCACAGCTGCTACAGAGCTACTCACCTTAAAAGCTTTCAATTTCTAATTTTAGAGTTGAAAATTAAGAGGCACATGTTAATTAAATTAAAATTTAAATGACACATAAAATAACTGTTACATGAAATAGCCGAGGAACAAACAACTACCTTTAGTAGGAGGGATGAATCTAGTGCTTCACTAACAAATAAATTTTCATCATTTATCATCAGTCTTTTCAAGTTTAATCCTACATCTCCAAAGGTTAGTAATGTCCAGTTATTTTTTTTTAGGTTGGCAACCATGCTGAAACTCCTTTTCGCTAGGAAAACGAATTAAAAACTTTCTTACAATAGTCAGTAATTTGCGATAAATAGTAGGCATGTCTTTTTAAAGCAAATATTGTTGACATCTGTTTCTAAACTTTAAGATCTTTAGTGCCTATTCCAATCAGTTCCTTTTGTTGTATGATGTTTGTTTGCTTTGATTTTCAATGTGGCCATTTGGATTGATTATCTACTGTACAATTACCATAGTCAAAACATTCCCAAACCTAGTTTCAAGATCCGAATAGAAGCATTTAAATGTTGAACACAGGTTGAAACACAATTTTCCTGACAGATTGCCTGTGATCAACTAAAAAACAGGAAGAATTCACGACATCCAATTTTAAACTCTTTTAACTTAATTCCGGCAAGAAATGCTGAAATGGATGGTCCTCGCTTTAATTAAATTTATGCTGTCACCTTGCAACTGCAAATTAACCTCATCAAATTTAATAAATAAATCTGTTAAATAGGTAAAATCTGGTTCTGATTAAGCTTTCTTTGAAAATTGAAATCACGACCTGTGCATCATATTTGGACATAAGTCTTAACAAAAAAATTTCTTTTCAGCACTTGGAAAAGATGAAATAGAATAATTTTCTACTTAATTCTAATGAAGACCATTTTTGATGGTCTATTCTATTTTCTACAAACATGCAAACTACTGTAAAGAGATTTGGATTTAAACTATTGTTGAAGTTTTAAATGATTAAAAGAAAAAAAAATAATAAAATTAAAATGCTACTCTAAAAATAAAAGATCAAATTAATTAACCAAGAAGATTACTTAAACTAATCTTAAAATTTCCATAAAAACACATCAATATAATTTAAAGTATTTTCAAGTAGCCTCAAAATTCTCTGCAATCAGTGTTTCCTACATTGTTATTAAAAGTTCATTTACATATTCTATTAAAAACTTTCTTAGACACTATTCCAAATTAAAATTTAGTTAATTAGATTTAAATATTGGACAGAAGTGTGTATCAGAAATACAGTAATGATTGTAAAATCCCCATTATGTGGTATTCATTCTAAAATATTTATGCGATATATCTATAAACGAACACAAAGAGAGATTGACTAACTTTCCAGCAATATAACTGACAGCCTCTTATCATTTGACATAGTAATATCTAGCCAGTCAAGCTTCATACCTTGACTAGCCAGATATTCTACCAACGAAAAGAATGTTACACTTTTGTTTCCAAACTTATGAAACTAATTCAAATCAGTTTTCAAATTTCTAAATCAAAATTCAGAGCTACAAAATACTCCTAATAATAACATTAATAATATAGTTAAATATTTACATAAAATGTTAAAGCAAAACACTTTTTTTTACTTCTTTAATTTTTTAAAATGTTTTTATTTCCATTATTAACAAACATTTTTTCCAAATTAATTGTAAATATATTTTTTTACAAAAGATATCATAATATAGTTTTTATATATATATATATTAATGTTTTCATCTGCATAGCTCTATCTGTTGGTAATTTAAATATTGAAATAAAAACAATTTCCCCTAAAAAAATAGGTGCATTTCAAAATTTAATAAATTACAATAATATTAATACTTTGGAATTATATTTTTCTTAATAAAGAATATAGGCATTGTTAAATAACATAAAAGAAGGCAGGCATTGTTCACATGCTAAATATTCTTAACTATTTTCTACTACAGGAAAAATAAATTTTTTTAGTACAAGGGGTGATCAAATGAAAAGGTACGAAACGACACGGTGGGTACTAATATAGACTTTATTCAAAATATACACCATAGGCCTGAGCACAACGATCCCACTGATGAACAAGCCGCAGGATTCCTTGTTCGCAGAATTCCTGTGGCTGTGACGAGACCCAGTCCTTCACAGTGTCCTTGAGTACGTCGTCCGAGTTGAAGCGCTTTCCTTTCAGGTGTTTCTTCAGTGGACCAAACACATGGAAATCACAGGGTGACATGTCCGGACTGTAGGACGGATGGTCCAACGTCTCCCATTGGAACTTGTCCAGTTCCATTTGTGTGACTCTGGAGACGTGTGGACGCGCGTTATCATGGAGCAGAACCACACCCTCCGTGAGCAGCCCCGGTCTTTTGTTCTTGATGGACCTGCGTAGGCGTCGGAGTGTCTCACAGTACACGTCGGAGTTAATGCTTTTTCTGTGCTCGAGTAATTCTGTGCTTGCATCATTTGGACGCCGCTTTTTATAAGAGCCTTTGCTCTCTCCTGCGCATGCGGGCACCCGCGCATGATTCGATCCCAGTCAGAGTCTCCAATGGCATCCCGAGATGTCCCGCTACATTCTCCCTTGGCGGAATATGCAAATATTTAACTGTTTCATTTTTATGTCGTTTCGTACCATTTCATTTGATCACCCCTTGTAATAGTAAAAAATATATACCATATTTATTCAAATCTAAGCCACGCTTTTTTTCCAATGCCAATGCTATTAAAAATCAGGTGCTGCTTAGAAGTGAAGGTGGAAAAATTTACTGGATGGAGAAATTGAACATGATATTGAAGGTTAAAGCAATTACAAGTTCATACAGGCATTTAAAAGTTTTTAATACTGGTAAAATAAATAAATTATTCACATTTTATTAATTCACATTTTAAATTTTTAAAATTTCTTAAACATTGGATATGAATAAATCATTTAACAGTAGGGGAAATCTGTGTACCTAGGGTCACTTTTTGCAATGCACAAAAACAGAGTCACTGGCCTCTTTAAAAATGTGAAACTGATATGCACTCATCATTATACTAATTACCATCTAATTGGAGTTAATATAAGTATCTAAAATAATAAATTCTGTGAAATAAAAGGTTTTTAAAAAGTTTCACAGATGCCCCTAGGTACAATGATATCATTGTACCTAAGGCCTTTCCCTGGAAGTTAGTTTTCACTTCGTAATCAATAGAAAACAAACATGCATATATGAATTTAATAAAAAAAACAATATCAGCTAATACATTGATTTTTTATGTAACTATTTAAATTGCGATGCACCAAATTATTAATGAATTACACGTATTTTCATTCAACATAGTTTAAAAAAACTGGTTCCAAAAGTGAGTTGCATACATCGTCGCTTTGAACCACCAACAGATTGTGGTTTGGACAATTTGAACACAATATTTCTTTTGTCAATTTCATAAGTTTCTTCTTTATTATAAAGAAGAAACTTATGTTAATATGCAATATCCTTCAGAAATTTAACACTACAGTGTTTTTTAACATCTATTATTTCTGCCACATAAAAATGTTTAGTTTTTTTGAATTGTATTTTTGTTAAACAAAAATACCTCTTCTCAATAGTATCTCTTACATCAGCTACTATAGAATTTGCATCATCAGTTGAATGAGAATCTTCAATATCTGACAATTCTTCGGCTGAAGCTGCCTTAATTTCAAACTCTGGTTTTCTCACATGATGTTTTTCGATTTCTTCCTTTTCTGGAGTATCAGTCAAGATTCTACATCTCCCTGGTTTTCGGTCACCTCTGTTGGATTTACTTCAAGAATTATGCTGATTAGAAATTTAGAATTATGCTTCTGTTTTCATAACTATAAAGAATTATTTTTTTATTAAATGAATTTTTATGTTTGTGTAAATAAAATAATCCTGAATAAAAACACTAATGGTAGCAAACATATTTTTTATAAATCAAGCATATTGAAAGTTTCAGAACAACATAAACACTCCTCTCATTTAAATAACATAAGATGGTATTAAAGAACTTGACTAAATCAAAATGGTTTAGGTAATTAAGACCATTTTCCTCCTTTTATTATAAAAACTTTTTTAAATAAAGTAATAAAGAAAATTAATTGCAATTGTACCTAGGGCCATGGACCTGGATACAAGGCAACTATGTAGCCAAAAAAGGTACAAGGCTGGATAATTTCATACAAAATGTCTTCTGCAGAAAAACTCACATGTAGAGGGGATTTATTTAAAATCTAATTTAGTACCTAATGTTATAAATAAAATTATGTACTAGAATTCAAAGAAAAGTATTTGTGTGACTTATTTTTGCACAACAATAAAAAGACATGAGTTGCAAAACTTTACTTCAGACCATGTACAAATGTTTTTCATTAAAAACTTGTCACAGCTTTCTTTCACAAAATTTCAAATTGAATGCCGAAGTAGGAATTGATGTAGTCACTTACCTAAGTGGAGTAATAAAACTTAGAACTAAATATTATTCAAATAAAATGGGGTGGCCCTAGGTACACAGGTCTCCCCTACTTTTTATTTTTAATAAAAATATGTTGAAAACTTTGGGGTGTGGCTTAGATTTGAATAAATATGCTATATAGTATTAAAATAAAAGAGATGAAAACCTTCCATACATCTTAAATCCGAAATGCATGTAATAAAAAAAAATGGTAAATTTCCTTCTCTTTAAAGTAAAGAATATCATGGATTTCATACTTCACTTTTCTCCAGCAAAGACTTTTTCAACATATGAAATTTATTTTCTAAGGAATGAAATTCTTGCTTTTGCTGATAAAGTTTGGCTTCATATTCCCTTTTTTCAAAAGTAGAAGCAATTGCTAGATCTTTGGCATGCTGATATTGATTGTGGAGTGTCTGATTCAATTTGGACAAGTCTTCAACTTTTGTATTCAGCTAAGAAAATGAGATAAAATTAAAACATTAAACTGGAAGAAAAACAATGTTTATACAATTATTTAAAATATACAGTCATTGATCAAATTAAATGATCCATATCCTTCAAACAAATCTCTTTTAAAAAAGCATTTGTTCTTTGCATTTGAATAATTATTCAAAAGAAAGAAAAAAAATATTATTTTAAAAGTCTACTTACTGCTTCAATGCTGGCATAGTTTTTTTCCAGTTGATTATCTCTGTGTTTCAAATTAGATTTCAATTTTGATATTATTTTTTCTTGATCTTCAATAACAACTTTATATGAATCACCTTTAAAAAATTTATATATGAAGATATATTAAACAATAAATTGATTGCAATTGTATTGAAATAATTGCAATAAAATTAAAATTATATTCAATTCCTGAATGTAATATTTAAGTAAAAAATAAAATTGGAATCTTTATTATGCGGTTGAAACTTATGTAATTATCACAACCTATTGGCCACATTATATAAAATAAAGCACCTGATTGCCAATTCAGCAAAGGAAATTGGGTTTGCCAACCTTGCAAGTTTTTCATAGAGTTGGCGATTGTTGCGGTAATACGTAAGTACCAAGTGATCAAATGCATACATGTAGAATTAAGTTTCTTTGAAAATGGTTGAAGATTTGTTTGAGAAATTTAAAGTACAGATTGATTAAGAAACACATTAAAGAATAGTTCTTTAAAAGGAATAGTAAGAGGACAGAATAATTCATCTAAAAGAGAAATTCCCTTCCCTGTTAGAAACATAATCAGTAACATTTTTGGGTGAATATTTTTAGAAATATGTCCAGTAGTATAACAAAGGATTATAGGACCTCCCTGCAAAGTCACGTTTTCGGCCCCAAGCTGGATCTTATAAAGGATTGCAAAATCATAATATAACAGACTTTGGGCACCCTAGAATCCTAGGCCTCCAAGCCATGCTGGAGTATACATTACACAACTGAATCTGTCACTACAAGTAAAGAAATAAAAAATTCAAGGAAAATTTATTTATGCATCTGTGTTTCATTCATACACTACACTATCTTAAATGGCCTCTGTATTAATTGAATTTAGCTGCCTCTGCCACTTACCCCTGCTTTCGCAAATGGTTTTCTTGTTTTTTCCTTCATGGTTCTTCCTCCATTCGCTCTATCCTGCACTTTCCTTTGTGTGAGCGCTGGTCTGGTTTCCCCCCCCCCCCTCCTTCATAGGGTGCCACCTTGAGGGTAGTTATTTTTGTCTAATGGTTATTTTACACATACTATTAATGCTCCCTTTATTCTAAACATAAGCATTTAGGCTGGGATTTGATATATCTAATTTTCATTTCATTTCTAATTGTGTAATTTAGACAACTCAAAACAAAACATTTTAAGTAATTTAAAAATATCAATTTAAAAAATCAGTAATATCAATTAAAAACCAGTTACCACATAAATACTCCAAATAATAAACAATTGAGTTTTTTATTTCATTAAGAATTCAAGCATTTTTAACTAAACTATGAGCTGTACTAGAGCTATAGAAATATCATAGCTGATAATCCATTTGATTTGAATTTTTACAGTTAAAAATAATTTAGTTTTTTTTCAATATTTCAGAAAAAGAAATAATACCTATTTCAACTGACACGTCATTCTTTTCAACCAACAAGTCCTGCAACAATTTATTTTCTGCTTTTAACTTATCAATGAATGATTTCAGTACTGATATTTCTTCAGAGTATGATCCTTCTAATTCTTCAATTGTCTATATCAAAAAATAACATTTTGTTTAAAATCAAAATGAATTTTTAGCATATCACATAAAACAAATAACATTTTGTTTAATACATAACAAGCTAAAATTCGATTTAAATAACCAACAACAAACAAATATATATACATTAATGTTTTATGAACTCTTGAATTTTATTCCAAATAAAATTCAAACAAATTTGCAATTTTATCCAGAGATAAAATTTTACCTAATAAACCATGTAAAATATAAATGACATATCCACTGAATTTAAACATATGGAAATGTTATCGGTTGGAAATAACGAAACATATATAGTGTTTTTAAGTAACATGATAAAATGGAACAAATTCCAAATGAAAAGTTTTTTGTAAAATGTTCGTTAAAAAAGTGAGTACTCACAAGCTTTAAATTAAATATCTCATCTTCAGAAATTCTTCTTTCATTGTTTAACTGTAAGTATTTAGTGTTTGAATCAGAATTTTCCTTCTCTAACTGTTCAATTTTTTTCACACTTTGTTCTAACAATTCAAGAACATTTATGACTTTATTGATTAATGGAATCAATAAATCAATATCTAAAAGACTCGTAATTTTGTCAAATTCCTGAGCAATGTCATATGCAAAATCATGAACATCTTTTTCTTGGAGATTCAAGTTCCGATCAATTGAGGACATCATGTAAAAATAAAAGAACTACGTCTATGATACCAAGCAACACATTGAAAACTAAAGCGATTGTAATAATAGCGAGTTTTTTCCTTGATTGCTCAATTTTCTAATTTTTTTTCTCATTTAGCAACAAACGAGGAACAAAACTCTTATTTTTCAGAAACACATTACGCATAGCGTTAAAGAGAGTGCTAAATATGACGTTTCTCCTACTGTAAGCTAACTCAAAATAAACATCTTATTTTTCATTGGTTACAATTTGATGACACAACTTTTAGGGTTTGCTGATTTAGTGTTTTAGCACGATTTATGTTTTAATAATCCTTTCCAAAAAAAAAGGGCAAATAATGCATGATTTTCCAAATTTCTGAATCTTTTCTTTTTCTTTAATCTTACACATGGAACATTTGTTAGTTAAACTAAGAAAACGACGAAACACAATATATATATATATATATAATCAAAATTTCTCTACAAGAGAAAATTAATTTAATTTACAATTAAAAACCAATTTAAAAAAAGGTATCTTGGCCTATGTTGTTCTACATCTCTCATCATAAAACACACACACACGTACTATATATATGTATATATATATATATTGTGTTTCGTCGTTTCTTAGTACGTGTGTGTGTGTGTTTTATGATGAGAGATATAGAACAACATAGGCCAAGATACCTTTTTTTAAATGTAATTGTTCTTCGATTAATGAATATCAAAATATTCCTTGCTCTGCAAACAAATTCTTAACTTTCTTTTATTCGATACTGTTTCTTCAAAAATTCTGGTCTCCGAGGTAGCCAAGATCGCGAGCTCGTGACGAGGTTGTCGAGTCACGGATTCAAAACCTGGTGCAACTGAAGATCTGTCGAGTAGAGGAGCCAGTGCCGGATTACTTTATCGGAGGTTTGAACTCGGTACCTTCCGATTCGTAAGCGCGTAACTTACCGCTAGACAAAAGTGATCACTCCTGTCCGGAGGCTGATACTGGCTTATTTAGATTCCGCCACAACTTATTAGGTGGAGTAGAAAACTGCTTGTGGGCCCCACGTTTTTTAGGGGCCCCCAAAAGCGTGTTCTGTTTTCTGTTAGTGCGCCAAAAACAGGCTACAGAGCCCCGAGAATTCGACTGCCTAGGGGCCCACATGTCGTTTAATCCAACACTGAGAGGGGCTGACGTGCATTAAGTCTGTTGAAATTCCAAGTCCTATTGGCTTGGTGTGGAAGTTTGTAGAGATGGGTGCTAGCTGAAGTGTTGTCATCATCACCTCACTGTGGTTCAGAATAACGAGGTCCGTCGTCATTAATGTGACATTAATTTTAAAAAAAGAAAGTTAGGTAGAGGTAATACAAATCGTTCTATCAGATACTCCCATTCCCCCTTCCTAGTAGAAACAGCTTTTGTCGTTAAGTATTTTTCAGTACACCGTTTGCTTACATACATGTTGTACTTCAAATTAAAATTTAATTTAGTCATTATAATCTATATTTCTATGAATAAACTCGATTTAAATTATTTAAAATTTGATATGTTGTGAATAATACACAGACACCCACAAAACACATCTGAATAGAAACCTGATCTGGCACACCATTCTAAAGATTCGTGTTTTTTTTAAAGGGATGGAATCTATTTTTTTTTGTTATCTAATCGGAATCATAAAATTCATAGTTGTGCGTACCAGTTTATTTCATATAGCAATATTTAAAGTCAGTGTACAAATTAATTACAATTAATTTATTCATTCATTTTTTAAAAGTCTATAATTCTGTTTGTTGTGCTTTCTTTTATCGTATCATTACATCAGTTAAATCATGAAATATTTTTCTAAGGTAGTAAAATAAGGAATATATTTTAAAATTTGATTAAAACTTCTATTGAAATTTAGAATCAAGAGAATAATAAGGCCATTTTCGTTTTTGTTTTTAACAGAACATATTTTTACACTAATCTGGCAGTGATTGTAAGGGTAATATAACCATTTCACAAATCAACCAATAGCAACCAGAAAAAATCGCAGAATTAACGAATAGCGAAAAAGAATAGGCGACACACCCGAAAACTGCTATGTACGTCTTACACGTCTGTGCCAAAAATAAACATCGGCTTTAAAGAATTGTTTTTGCCGCAGTATAGTGACTGATTAAAACGGTATTTGTTCAATATTGAGATATTTGACTACTACGGCTTCATAAGCATTGTTTTTGAGAAATCTGTTATACAGTTGAACTGTTTTCGTATATTGAAGCGATCAATTATTTTTTTCTCTTTTGAGTACGTTTTTTTTTAAACATATTATTTTAATACTAATATTTTAAAATAACTCAGTTGCTAAAGGACCCAGAATCATTTTGAAATAGCTGTGGGCATCTATAGTTTTGCATAAAAGTGGTGAATGGCAAATTTAAAGGCATCAAAAAATGATGAAATATGTAAGTGGACTTTATTATTTTAGTCAAATATTAAATTTAGTTATTCTTTTTTGTTATATATGTAGTTATCTTTTAGTGATGAATCTCTTGTTTCTTTGTTTTGTAAGTAAATGCCTTTTCGTAAATTGATATTAAATTATTTTTCTCTTCAAATTCTGTTGAAAAATGCATTTGAAGTTTTTTTTAATGCTATTTGAAGGCCAATTTCATATTATCAAGTTTTAAAAATTACAGTTCCTCAAAAAATGTATATGTTAATTTTTGAACACGTTGAATTATTGTATTTTTAAAAATGTGTATCTTTTGTAAAATACGAAACATTTAGTCGAATTTTATTATATTAATTTTTGTTAATAAATAAAAAATAGGCGAAATAAATAATTTTATTTGTCAAATAGTGGTTGCAAAATAGGTAAGTGTTTCAAAAGCATTATTTGTAGATAAGAAATATTGTAAAAAAAAGGTTTTAAGATTTTTGTCTTTTCTTTATTTATACTTTTATTTGAAAAATATTTTACAATTATATTTCTTACATATATAGAAGCACATACTCATATTTAGCCACAAAATTATTATTTTAAGCCATTTATATGTTTTTGTGTAATGATATAACCTGACCATTTAATTTAAATTAAATTAAAAATTAATTTGCCGATTTAAGTTGATCATTGCTTTTTGGATTGGATTTTTCAGTTTTTAAAATTATTCCAACGTATTTTAGAATCTAATATTAACATATATTTTGTTTTAATTTCTAATAATATTGGAAATAAGTCTTTTTATTTTTGGTAATTTTTATGATGTAACCAATATGTATGAAAATTCTAATTTCAAACAGGTTTTCTGTGAAGAAAATTAAAAATTATTTTTTTGTTTGTTTGTGCAAAAATTAAGGGTGAGACAATTTTTTGTGCATTACAAGAATAATTGTCCCAAATCAATTTAAGCAATTCCTTAAGATTGTCCAAGATATAATAACATAGAAAAACTATACTAAACTTTCCAAAAATAGCAGTCCAAAGAATAGGGAGGAACTTCATTAAAAATTAATTTCCAGCATAATGACAAAATATTGAAACATCTGTGTGATAGGTGGCTGAAACAAAAATTCAGCTTTTAATAGAAGTATTAAACTTTTCTGAGACTTGCATGCAGGGGCATACCTACTGTCGTATCAACTGTATTAATGATATAAGGCTCCCCAGACTTCAGGGGCCCCAAAATGTGTCAGAAGAAATCATAAAATGTTGAGAGCCCACCAAAAAGGTCTCCAAGGAATTTTGATACTAGGCCCACACTCGAGAATAACTACGCCAGTGCTTATTATATAAAAATAGATTATGAAGTTTTCAGTCATATAATTATTTTTCGTCTTGATATAAAATAATATAAAGATGAATTAAATTATTTTGTAGTTGATGTAGGAAATTGTTCTGAGGATGCTCTTGATGAAATTATAATTTCTTTGATGAGCGGAAATGGTAATTAATTTTATCATTGTATAATTTTTAGTTGAAAACTCAGCACTAAAGAGCAAAATAGATACACTTATTTTGTGATAGTAGTTTCTTTCAATTTGATAACTAATTATTTCTTTTTATAGCATCTGCCTCTATTATAACAGAATTAATTCCATTTCATACATCTCGGAAGCAACATAATTCAGGTTTGGAATCGTGGAGCTGTGCCTTTTCACCTGATGAATCATATTTTGTGTGGTCTTCTGGAAACAGTGTTGTTACTCTTTTGCCATGGGTTTTTTGTAAACATACAGTGTAAGTAAATTCGAAAAAAATTAAGATTATAAAGAAATTTAAAAATAAGTTTTAATTAAGAATATGTAAATTATGCTTTAGCATTTTTTTTTCTTTACAACATTGAAGAAAAATATTCTAGACAAATTTTTAAAGTGATTATTTCAAACAGTATATTCATATGTAAAAATTTATTTAAATTTGAAAGTTTTGAGATAAAAGTATATCAATCCACAAACTTTTTAAAAACAATTTGCTTATGGGTGTGACTATATAATTTTTTTACCATTTGATACATAGAGTATTTTGGTCAAAAAAAGAAAAATATATATCACTTTCTTCCTCTGGAGAGTTTTATGAAATGTTTTAATTGAAAATTTAATATCTAAATTTAAATCTTTTGGAAGAAAATTTATTAAAACTAATTTATTTATAAATTCTTTATTCACGGAGAATATGGACTTATATTGCTTTTTTTAACTCATGTTTTTCATTGACAGATTCAAAAACAAGAAAATGACTGTTCCTTTCACCTCTGGACTAGGGTATGTGCATTTTTAATGAATGCATACTTTTTAAACTTCCACTTTTGTAATATAAATTCTTTTAAAATAATATCTATTAGAGATTTTAATTCTTTTCTATATGAGAAGTATTATTGAGAAATTTGAGTTTTTCTATCTGTACTTGGGTCAATAAAACCTAATTCTTCTTAAAACAAGTCCCCCCCCCTTTGGATTTTAAAATCCTTTTACTTACTAAGTGTTTGTCATAGACTTACACACCCATTTGCTTAAGAAAATAACTAAATTCTAAAGGAAAAATGTGTATATTGGAAAATAAGTATCATAGTAAAAATATATGCTTATATCTTAAACAGTAATGTGCGTTAACTTATACATATTTTTAATGTAGATGTATTAAGTAATGATTGTAAGTGTAGAAAATGGACTCATTAGACTAATAGGTTAACTTTTTTCCTAATTGTTAATTAGTTGGCAACATTTCTTGGGGAGGAGGGATTGAAAATAGTAAAAAAAGTGCTATTTCTATATTATGCTACTTATATACTGTCGGACCTACATTTTACGAATTTCTATTTTGCAAAATTTTCCCTGTAACCAAGAACATTTAACAATTTTCTTCATAAATTAACCTCTAAATAACAAAGTGCATTTTCTATTTAATAATTTTTTTCTATTGTGGTTTGATTCCCCCTCCCTATTTTTACAATATTTCTAGACATTTTAAATTATTCCCTTTTAATTTATTTTATGATAATCAATGACCCTGAACTGGTTTTACCAGTTGCCTTACAGACCAAGAGTAATAAAATTGCCTGGGTATTCCATCTAAGTAATGCAACTTTTATCCCTTCTCCCAGTGTCCAGTTCATTAGAAAAACCTTCAATATCCCCTTTCACCCTCAGTGGAGCTGTCTTGTATCCCTTCATCCTTGAACTAGTCTCTCATTCATTTGTAATATTGATTAGTCGTGTGGATAATTTTAATTCTTGTAGCTTAAAAATGTTGAAACAAAAGTACTTGAGCATCAAAGGGGGAAAAAAATGGAAAAATTCGTGGATAAAAGCATTAAGAAAAAAGGATATTGCTTTAAAATTTGGTATTCCTCCAAACAGCCTATTATAAAAAAAAATCATATACGATACAAAATTATGATTCATCAAATTCATGCTCAAAATGTTTAAAAATATGTATCATTGAAGATATAGATGAGACAGTTTTAAAGTGGATACATAGAATGCAAGATAAAAATGTTCCGATCTCTAGACCTTTCAAAATTGAGAAAGCTCTTCAGTTTACAAAGGCATTGGGATTCATAAAAATTCATGGTAGCAATAGAAGGTGTAAAGGAAGTATGCTCATGTGAGGTTTTAGGTGCACTGCAAGGATGTGAAGCATATTATAAGAAAGAATGATTTTTTTAAACAAAAAAAAAAAAAACTGACAAAATCAACAAATTTGATCAGTAATTAAATTTAAGGATGCTTGTGGCAAGATTAAAAGTTCTGGTTATAAATAATATGTTTAAAATTTCTTAAAGGGTTAAAATTAGAAAATGTCATTAAAATTATTTTTTTAAAGTTGAAAATACAATTTGTTTTTTGTTTTTTCCCTCCTTGCAGTTTTTTTTGTTTTGTTGGGTAAGATATATAAAATAGATATTTTAGTTACAGAAAATGATGCTAATAATTACTGCTTTAAAAATATATAGTGTTTATGAACTTAAAATTTGTTTCATGTGTTAGTTTTTCTCACCAGAAACTTTTTTTCGGGATTTAATAACTTCGTTAAATAGAGGTCCGACTGTGTACATAATGTTATTATGATATAATGTAAATTACAGGATTCTTATTGACAGTAAACATGATGCTGAAGATTGTTTTGGCTGCAACACTAAATCTATCAATACTGGCCACACTGTTCGTTCTGTAGCATTTGGTACATCTACTCTATATTATGGCAAACGTGCTTCACCTTTTTGGGCTCGTTTAAGTTCTTCCAAAGATTTGGTGCTTGCAACTGGCCATGCAAATGGACGCATCCGAACGTGGGATGTTGTAACAGGTAATAACAATATTTTTCTGTTAATGTTAATTTTAGTTTAGGTATCTTGTTGAGGAATATGAATTTTTCTGTTATGAGTTATAAGCTGAAATGAAATATCACAATTCTCTGACAAATAATATAAATGTATATTTAAAAAATTGATATATATATATATATATATATATATAATTTATAGAATTTGAATGACTATTTTATAGATATTTGTAATATTTGAGTAAAAATGTAGCTATACTACCTCACTGAGAATTGACTTAGGTTATGAAAGAAATTTTTTAAAATGTATTCGTTATTATAAATTAATCAATAAATTTGTTCACATAAACTATCTTATTTTTCTTTATTAACTCTAGCTTTATTGCAAGGAGTTTAAAGCATATATGAATAATTTAAACAGCTTGATTTAGTTTTTAATGCTTCAGTCACAGAATTGAATTTTCTTGAGGTTTTTACTCAAGTGTTTTTGATGAATTAGTCATTTATTCAATATGACTTTTTTAAGAAATAATTTTATAATTTTTTAAAGAAACATTTAACAAATTATGTTTGAAGATTATTACAAGATAAACTCAATTCTCTTTGATTTTTACTTTTAACTAATTTTTAGGAATACCTTTAGTCACTTTTGTCAAATCAAAAAATGTCGCAATATGCAGCTAATAGTGGGAAACTATTCTTATGCTTGTTCAAAGTCAGTTTTGTTAGTGCATGCTCGAAAGTAATATCTTTTTTTTTATAGGGTCACTTGTTTTTGCACATGTTTAGACACAATATTGATCCTGCATGCTTGAAAATAACATTGTTCATAATTTGTAAATTCTTCTGTATTTTTATTTTATTTTATTGTGGAAAATTATAAAAATTTGGGACCTATTCTCTAAAAAGGGAATGCAGTGTAGTATATTTCCAGATACACAGTCTAATATACAGCATAAGTACCTAAAAGACTATGGGACTCAGCAAAAGGGTGAAATAAAAAACTTAGTGGAACTGCATAACAGCATTTAGATTCACTTTTGTTAATGTATGTGCTGCTGTATATAATGACTTATTTGCTTAGACTTTGATTGTAATTACTGCTTTTAAGCCTCTTAAATATTGTTGTTGCTATTAGATCTTTTATTTTTAATGTATGTACTTCTAAAAAAAATGCAGTATTTAATTTTACTAAATCATTTTATTTGTCAATGGATAATTGTGAAAGAAGCATCCACAGGAAAATTTGTTTTCATGCTTGTATGGAAACAATAGAAACATTAGATGTCTTTTGATTTGTGAAATTGGTGTACAGAATAATTCATTAATCCTGAAAAGTTATTTTAGTAATATTTCACATTAGATCGTTTCATGTGATTTTTAAATAATAAAATCACCGTATTAGCATCTAAACCTTTTTCAAATTTTAGCTATTGAGATTTAATTTCTCCTGTCTTATAATTGAGTTTAAATCTAACAGTGTTTAAATCTTTTTTTCTCCAACAGTTTAATAATGTAAACTCATAAATTAATTTATTCTACTTTAGGAAAACTCATTCTTGAACTTTTGGATCACAGTGATATGGTATCTCATTTAGCCTTCAATCCAACGGGTAATTTGATCCTTGTATCTGCATCATATGATGGAGCACTCAAAGTCTGGGATTTACATGAAGATGGGAACATGTTTCAAACATTAAAAATGAACAACAAACCAATATTTTCATGCTGCTGGTCTCCTGATGCAAAGACATTGGTATCTGTTGGAATGTGTAAATTGGTTAGTGTTATTCTAAACAGGCTTTCATGTGTATCTGTTTTATAATAAAATATTATTTACTGATGGATGTACAGGAGTATAAATTTACAAATTTTTGAATTAACAAATTCAAATGTATTTTTTTTAAAAAATGACTTAATACATATGAAGGTGACCCAAAAAAAGGTTTATAAGGCAAATTAATAATTATTTATGAACACAAGATACAAATGGGAATTAAGAGACATATGAGGTGGTCACTTTTCTACATAATCACTAAACCTGTTTAGGCATGTATTAGACCACTGGTCCAATGTGTTTAACCCAGCTAGATAATAGTCGGGTACTTTTCCATTGAGTCAGTTCTCGGTCATGGTCAGTCAACGGTTTGAACATCACCGTCTGAAGTGAACCTGGTTCCGGATAAGTGTTTCTTCAATGACGAAAAAGGAAATAGCCACTGGGAGCTAATCAGGGCTGTATGGGTGGGGGTGAAACCAGACCACCCACCTAAACTTTCACAGCAATTCCTGAGTCTGGTGAGCTGCATGGGGACAGACATTATCATGCAGGAGAATGACACTTTCCATAAGCAATCCAGGACGGTTGCTTCGAATGGCTTCACTCAATTTTGTGAAGGTGGTAGAATAACCATTGTCATTGATGGTATGGCCATACTCCAGATACTCAATCAGGGTAACACTACTCATATCCCAGTTGCCATAACTTTGCCGGCAGAGGGTGTAACTTTAAACTTCTTCCTCGTCCATGATCCAGCATGTTTCCACTCCGTGGGTGTTTTGGATGGGGTGAGTAGAATGATTTATCCATGTTTCGTCCCCAGTAATGATGTGATCAATGAATTGTTGGCCATCTGAATGATACTGCTGAAGAAATGAATGTGGCTACACATCATTCAAGTGGCTTTATGTTCTTCCGATAACATACTTGAAACCCAACGGGCATTAACTTTGGAATTCCGTAATACCATAACACATCAATAATGCTACTCTGAATTGTATCATAGTTCATTTCCTACTCTGAGGCTATCTCCTGCATGGCTGCTCTTCAATCCCCTTGGATCATTTCTTCAACATATGATGTGTTACGGTCGTTCGTTACAGAACTTGGGCATCTGCTTGCTTTCATATTGCAGTTTTCCTCTTGCTCTCTGCCCACTTCAAAAGAATGACACCAATTTGGTACCTGTTGTCTACTCATTGCTTCATGCCTGTATACTTCAAAGATTTGTTTGTGAATGTCAGATGGGGACACATTCTTGGCCCATAAAAATTGTATTACTGCTTGCACCTCTATGCGAGATCACTTCTGTTAATGTCTTGCCAATTACTGTCTCTCTTATGAGTCTGAGTACTAACACTATCTGCTCACACAACTGGCGCAAAACAATTAGAGCCATCTATCTCCACTCTGGGCAACAATATTTCCATCCACAATTACTACTTTCCAAATCCTGCTGCTTGTGAACTTTTTTTTGGATTGTCCCTCGTATAAAGGATAAATCATTTTATGTAATGAGCATCATTTAGATAAATTTCTGTATGGAATTTTGAATATGTTTAAAAGCTATTAAGTAACATAATATTTTTATGTGTTTCATTTCTAATTGTATGCACCTGAACTATAAATGCCTAACATATTGGCTGGTATAAATTTACTTTTTTGTTTTTCCTTGTTTATTTGAATGGGTTATTTTATTTTTCAATTTTAAATTTACATTTATTTTATAAATTTTTTTTGTTTAAATTTTAATAAAAGTTATTAAAATTAGTGCATTGTTTAAAATGAAAGAGCATTAGGTGGTGCTGAATGGTTTAATTGGTAAGATAAATCAAAGAAAATTTTAAAAGATGTATCTGTACATCTAACTTTGGAAATACATCCTACTAAAGGAGTATTTTTATTATTTCCCTGCTTGTGATTATTCTAAAACATGAAAACCCAGTTATTTTAAAAATGATTTAGTCACAAAAATTATTAAATTTGGATTTTCATGTAAATATAATTTTCAGTAATTAAGTATTTTTAAATTTTAAGGTGTGAATGTTTCTCAAAAACTCTGAAATACATATGATTTTTATTTTTATATTTATAGTTTTATATTTCGAAAAATAATACAAGTTGCACTAAATTATCTTATTAAATATAGTTATGAGAAATGCATAAATTTTAGTTCTTTTATTAGGTATATGTTTGGAATATGAAAACAATGAAAGTAAAATTCAAACTAGAAGGTCACCAGCATGATGTTGTTTCTTGTGCCTTTTCCCCCGATGGTTGCCTTATTGTTTCTGCATCATGGGATACTCGCGTTATTTTATGGGACTCTCATAATGGTCAAATATTGAGAACATTTGGGTAAATATGTTTATGATTTATAATTTACCTTTTTTTTTTATCTCATTAAAGATATAAATCTATTTTTAAGCTAGGTTATAATATTAGATAAATATAATTTCTGTTGCATAATAAAAATAAAACAAATTGAAGAAATTTTGCTAAATTTAGTGCTTTAAATGAATTAGTTATCAAATGTGTGGTGTTATTATAAGCAATAAGAATGAACTTTAATGTGTTTTATAATGCTTTGATTTAATTAAAACTGTTAATGAAATGTCAATTGATTTTTTTGATGCATTCTTAATACCTGTGTTTTAAATGAAAACTTATTTTCAAACTTTTAGCATAGAAAATAAAGAATGTATTTAAAAAAAAGAGTCAAACATTAATATTTGACTCTTAAAAATTAAGCATTCAATTTTATAAATAAATAATTTACATACAAGTTTATTTGGTGCATACATACTATCATAACAATGCCAACGTTCAAGATAACTCTCCAATAGGCAACCTTGATTTTGCATATGTTGTATGCGCTGAATTGACAACCATATGCTTCATTCCATATGATGTTGCCATGCAATTGCAATAATATATATGGATGATTCTGAATTTGATTTTGAATGATATTAATTTTTCTTTTAGTCATCTTTATCCTTCACCTCATCTCATCTATGCTTGTGGTGACAATGGCACTTGGATAAGAGATGTGTCATTTTCATCAGATGGGGCTCACATTGCTACAGTAGCAGATGATGGGTAAGGACATTTGTTCAATATGTATGAGCTGAATTTTCATTGGCTTATATCAATGGTCTTCAAACTGTGTTCCATTGAACTCTGGGGCTCCATAAGGCACATCTAAGAGGCTTAGAAGTCACTATAAAAATTTGAAAAATTCTAAATGTATGTACGTTTTTAATGAAGTTTGTAAAACCACAAGTATCTAAAGCTTATCCGAGTCATTAAAAAACTGAATTTTATCTATGCATAACTTTATTTTTAAACATTAACTTTATTTAGAAAGTTTTTCGAAAAATCTTAGATTGTGAATATTCTATTGTTTATTATTCCAGGTTCCACAAAACAATTTTATACTCGTTAGTGCAATGTTTTACAAAACTAAATAGTTTTCTAATAAAAAATGCATCAGTTTTCATTTGAGGAAGAAAAAAAAAACTCAAATAAGGACAGGGAGCATTATATCGCTTTAGCTTTAAAATCTAAATTTAAGCAAGAACAACTCTTAATTTTTAGGTTGCAAATTCATGCAAAATGCTGAGGATTCCTCACACAGCTCTGAACATTTTAATGTCATTTAGAAAAATATATTTAAGTTTTTGTAGCCACTCAACATGAGTGGCTACAAAAATAAAATATAAAAGCCAATTAAACACAGAATATGAAAAGCGACGGCAGATAAATTCAATAGACCTAGATTTCGACTGTTTGTGTAAAAAAATAGAAGCACATATCCCAGTTACTTCATGTAATGCATGGGTAGGTGGCACTTGAACATCAAATTAATATTACTGAGTAAATTACATTAAATGGTATTAAAATTTTTTAACAACAAACAATATTTTTCCAGTTGTCTGTACATGAAATACCTGTAACATGTTGATCTACTTTAATATGTATTTTAAGATATATTCTCTTAAGTGTATGGAATTGGGTTCCCTGAAAATACCCAATAGTTCGAAGGGTCCTATGAGTTGAAAAATTTGAAGGCCACTGGTTTATATGATATTTCTCATTTTTTTTTGGTATTTTGTTCAATTTTTAAATTATGTAAACAAGTTGAATTTAATTGCATATTGGAATTTAAATATAAATGCAAACTCGTATTGCTTTTCAGTAGTTTCTTTCTAAAAAAATATAAAGGATTATAAGATAAACCTAGTATATAAAATGTATATTAAAACTGTTACAAACAACGTTTTAAATGTTACATTATTTATTTTAGATACTTAAGATTTTGGGACATTACATCTGAACAATACCCTGAAGCAATAGCTGCGGTGGAAAATGCTCTGTGTTGTAAATATGCCCCATCTGGATGTATTCTTGCAGTTGGGTAAGTAATTTAGTGTCTAATAATATATAATTTTGTTTTGTTAAAAATTATTAAATACCACCTATATATTTTACTTCATTTTCTAAATTTCCATTTTTAAAGGGGGAAAAATAAACAGCCTGCATCTCAAATCTTTTAGAGTTTCTTCAAATTACGAAGTTTTCTTTTGCTTTGCTTTTTATTTTCTGTAAACAGAAGTTAAAAGTAATAGAATAAAGTGATGTCTAAATTTAACTATTTAAATTATTTTTAATTCCAGAACTTTTTATATGTATCGAATTGAAATTTTATTTTCTAAAGGAATATAATTCAGTCTTATTCGTTTTATAAAAATATAATTAAGCTTCAATTCACTTAAATGAAATTTTTAAATGATTTTTTTGTTTGTTCGTATAAAAACGAAAGAAATTGTGTTTGAATGTATTCATTATTATAAATTCTCTAAATTCATATTGCAGCAATTCATAGATTTATATAATTTCTTTAAATTATATTGTTCACATTCACATTAATTTTTTTAAGAAGTAAAATGTTATCAAAAAATAGAACATCTATATTTTTTTTATTAGTTTAAGTTTTTTTGTACTGTAAGGCAAAGGTATGTCACAGTATTTAATTGTATGTGATTTTATAACAAAAAATATCCTTTTATTTCCCCATAATACATATTTTAATTGTAAGAGGCAATCTATTTCTCCAATATTGTAAATTGTTATGCTATTGCTACTTTTGCAGGTTCATGTAAGTACATTTTAAAGTTTATTTTTACTGAAGTTTAATCATGTTAGTGTTCACAATTTAAGCTGTTCAGAGTTGCAATTTATTTGTCCTCCTTTTTTAAAAGTATTATTTTTTGGGAGGAAATAATTTTTTAAATATTTTGTAATAATTTTCATATGTTTGAAAATTTTTTAATTGATATCACTTTAAAATATCTTTCAGTTCAAATAATGTGATTATAAATCTAAAAATTTACATTTCATTTTAAAATAAGTGTGGAAATAATGTTATTTTGTTTTAATTACCTTGATGTATGTTTTAAATTATAGTTATCATTTGCACTAGCTTTTAAACATTTTTTATTTGCTTTATGATTTCCCCTTTATTATGCTTATAGACATGTAAAAATAAATTTCAAATGTGACCCACATTTTTAATTTATATTACTGAATTTTCTTATGTACCTTTGCCTTATGGGGAAACTGATTGAGATGCAGTCCGTTTGTAGATACGAGATTAACTCATTTGTGATTGAAAATAGAGATTATTAAAGGGGAAAACTCCATCACACCCTTGTAAAGCTGGAATGTCTGAGAGATTGAAAGTATATATATTATCTAAATAATGGCTTTTCATTGCAAAAATGAATGTAGAAATATTTATTTTATGACTTTATTTTGTACTTAAATATCCATTTTTTTGTAGAAAATTTGGAAAAATAATTTGAAACATAAAATTGTACTGTAATATTTTTATGAATTGAGGAAGGCTGATTTGACTCATATAAACTTAAAATAAATAAAAAAAGCATATTTATTGACAAAATTGTATATTTCAGGAATTCACTTAATGATTTGAAGAGATTTTTTAAAAATTATGAAGTAAAATATTTTGCACATTAATGCAAAACATTTCACTTTTTACTGAGAAATATTTTTTTATTTGAGATAAAATAAGAATGAAATATTTTCTATTTTCATAAACAAAATTGAATATTTTTGTCAATAAAATTTAATTTTAAATGGAATATTTCTTGCCAGTGATGTATTAAACAAAATTTATCAGACCATTTTGAATTCTTTTTTAATTATAAATGAACTCCAAAGCTTGCAGCATCAAAGATATTTTAAAATAAATAAATACTGAAATTTTGTGAATGATTTTAAGACATGTACATTTTTTTTAAACTGAAAAAATTTAATCTCAAACCAGTAATTCATAAATATGCTAATATTACTTTCTAGAAATGAAAAGCCATTTCTTTCAAGATTGTGTGACTAGCTGAATGATGTAGAATGAGAGTTTATGTTAGCTTTGTTTTTCTCTAATGATTTTCAATTGCAGTGGATGAACGATGGCACATGCCAGAGCGGTAACCAGACACAAACTTCGCTTCAGCAGTCAAGGTGCTGAAGCCAACTGGATTTGGGGTTCCTCGTTTCTTGAAATTGGGGTTTTTACCTGCATTGGATTGTTGCAGTGGTCTCGTACTTTATTGTCCACAGTAATTTGATTTACATATTTGCCTGTTATGTATCTGTCTCTCTTACAGTTGCTTAGATTCATGCTTAACAGTTTCCCATCCAGTGTTATGGAAGATTATATGTTAAATAAGACTTAAATGTCTTTCTGAAGCAATAATTAGTGTTGAAGTACAATCTTTCTTGAAGGCTGTATAAATTAGCTAGGTTGTGTGATAATATACCACACACACACATTGAGAAAATGTTGGTTGTTTTGTTTGGTTTCAGATTTATCTTTCTATAAAAGGTTTAAGTACGATGCGTTGTTAAGAATCAATTTCTTTATTTAGAATTCAGCTTTCGTGAAAATAATGCTGATATGATTAAAAAAAAGCTCTTATTTTGAAAAATTTCTTACAATTTTATTACCCAATTTTTAAAAAAAAAATTTCTTTCAAATATTGATTGTGATTTAAAAACCTTGCATGTTTAATAATTATGCTTATTATTACATATTGAATATAAACAAAATGTGCATTGAATTAATTAATGAACATTAGTGTAAATTTTGAATTTTTCTTTTATTCATCCATTATATAAAGATTAATAAAAGCAAAGATACATAACTTACTGCCTTGCTAGTTGTTACTTTTAAAAATAATTCATTTAATCAAGAGAATGTTATTTTGTAAAAAGCTGTATGTTAAATATTTTGCTCTCAGTATTTAATATGCTGCATTTATTGATTTACTTCCTTCATACATGCATTTTGTAAATGAGTATATAAACTAAAATGGAAAAAATTTAAGATTGTAGTTTGATTGATTTTAGAAAATAGAACCTTCACCCCACTAAAAAAATTAATCTCGTTTTCAACATATAAATCTTAGACCCTAAATATTAAAAGTATTTTAATGGACTTAAAGAAGGAAACATAATTCAGTGTTTAATTAATGTTTTAATATGAATTTGTCTATTTTTTTCGTGGTTAGTTTCCATATATTCGAATGTATCTGTCTGGTTTATTTCTTTTTGTTTAATATTCTGAACAGATGTTGTATTTTATTTACATCTGTGTCTTCAATTTGTAGTTCTAGATAACTATTTTATAACAATTAAGTAGAAATTAAAAATCCTTAATTTTAAGAACTTTATCAACCCCCTTAATGCTCATAAACTGGGAAGCATTTTTCTGACAAATTTCCTCTTCCCAAGTGTTATTGAGATTACTTTGAATATACTACTTTAAAGAAGCATACTGCTGAAATTCACATGTGAATGGATGCTCAGGCTTGTGCTAAAAATTACTCATCAAATTAATCAAGAATCTTCACTTTCATATGCAGATAGTTTTCAGGTCTTCACTAAGCTTTTTAGAACATAGCATCGAACATATATGAGAGAAATTGTGGAAAAGTAAGATTCATTGTTACAGGTGCATGGAGAACTATAAAAATTTTCTACTGAACCTGTAAGCAAGTGAAAAGCAGTTGTTTTGGTGTAATGTTTATTACTTAATTTTGAAAAAATAATAGGGGAAATATGTCTGAAGATTCTAGTAATTTCATATGTTTCATTTTGTTAGAAAGCAATTCAGACTGTACCGACAATAATTCTGAAATTAAAACATAGCTCTGATTAAAAGATTTAAAATACAGTTGTAGTTTGTGGAACCTATTGTGTGCAGAAAGTATTTGTTCCATATTCCCTTTTTCATGTGTGGGGGAATTCCTGGTTGCATGTTTCAAGTTGCTAAAAAATTTGGTCTTGTAAATTATTTCAAGCTGTTTTTTTTTATTATTAAATGTTGCTGATAAAAACAGATATGTAGAACATAAAGCAAGAAGCCAATTTTTAGCAATGTGTTACAACAAAAGATGTTAATATTTCTAACCCTCAATAAAATGATAGGTAAAAAAAAAAATGACTGAAATATAAATATATATCAAATTATAAATTAAAATATCTTTTTACTTAAAATGAAGACAACATCCAATGTTTTCGTTCTCTTCTAAATTTTAGCCAACTTTTGACTACGTAGATAAAAAAGTACTCTAGTTTATGCATTCCAAAAAAAGAATTTTTTGTGAGAGCCTTATAATTAAAAAAGGAACGCTAGGAATGAAACAATATATACTTTTTAAGATAGTGCCATTTCAGAATAAAATTTTTATCTTTTAAGTGGGTCAAAAAAATCTGGTTACTCATATTCTAGGTTATTGCTTGACAACTGACAGCTATATTCCCGCACAATTTTCCATTTCCTTGTTTCACTTAAAACTGTGATTTATGAAACTTTGTATGAAAGCAGGAAAGAAATAACGAATTGAATTATACAAATGAAATTGCTCTCTGAAAGATCAAATCATAAAGATGGGATGAAAAGATAAAAAAAAAAAATATTTGCTAGTTATCTTTCATCCATTATCTTGATAAAGCAGGAAAAATAAAATGGATACTGATGGCAATAAAATAGCTAAGTCAAAAATGGTTATTCTTTATAAATTGCAATCTAATCAACAGCTACATAACTGTCCTGCTATGAGAAAGGGAGCAAGAGAAATAACGATTCTTTTCACATACTCAATATTTTTTTTTTGCTATACCAATACTTTTATTTTATATCATAAACAGAGGTAGAGCTTGAAAAACCATTCAGACTTAATGTTTCCCTATTAGAAGAAAATTACAATCATGGCTAAGTGGTCATAGTCTCAAACTTATGGCTGTCTTGTTTCTGTTTACAAGTATTTTGTGTCCAGATGCTAAGATACAAGTATTTTGAGTCCAGATCTTTAGGCATGCCATGTAGAGGGGCTGATGCAGCTGTTAATTTATGTCAGTCTTAATAGGCAGTTTTAAGTAAGATTTGATTAATTTTTTTATTTAGTGAAACTTATTTCACCTACATCTATGACTGGCAGAGTTAAATATAGTCTTAAGGTTACAGAAAAGGTATAAAATGATAAAATTATATTATTTTCATCAGTAAAGTTTTAGGCCATGGTAATCGAGTGGTTGTCTCAAACTCGAAACCAGCATTGATGAATTGGGAGTTTTGAGTCTTATCTGCCAAAGAGGCATTGTTTAGAAGTGCTGATGTATTTTAAATGTGCCAGGTTTATTTTTTTTTTGTCCTCATATTGATTGGAAGTTTGGAGAGTTGGATGGCAGCTTGTATTAGTCACGTGATCTAGGTCCGAATTTGGCAATAGCCCAAGTGCAGCTTCAAAGTGTGATGTTAATAAAATATCACATCAGATCAATACATTTATGTTTTTTAAAGGATCAGTAAACATCATTCATGGTTGTGTATATTGTTAACATGTTGCATAAGTTATCATTGTTAACTTCTCAAAATTTCCAGTATCCTTCATTTTTTCTGTTGATCAAGGTCGCTTTTCCACTTAGGCATGCTAGTCACGTGCCTAGAGCGCAAAAGATTTTGGGTTGCAAAAAATTAAAGGGTGAAAAAAAGAGAATCTAAAAAAAAAAAAAAAAAAAAACCCAAACCAAAATTGATGTGGTAAGAATTGAAGGAGGGGAGGGAGGTGCTCTGCAAATAATGTGTGTATGTAGGTATGATGTAACAGTTTAAAGTGCTAGAAGTACATCCTAGTGTTCAAATTGATAACCACTTGCTATTCTTTCAGCTAAAGGCTCATAGTAATCTTTTCTACAGGGATTTTAAAAACTGTCCTGGTTGATGTCTCAAGTCATAATGTATGTAAAGACTTGCTGTACAAAGTGATGGAGGCATGTTAAATCTGTTAAGGCTCAAAATTGATGTGGCATGAAAGTTTGAAGAGTAGTGTGTCACACAGCTTGGGTATTGTCATTGTTGTGTGACCATGGTTCAAAATTTTAGGTTTTTCATTAGTAATAGCCTTCTTGTTGTGCTTCTAACATTAATATACAATCAGATAATCAGTAGGAAAAAACATTCCGAGTCTATTATCACAGTGAAAGTTGCTAAAAAAATAAACTAAATACTCACAGCTTAGAGGTATTTCCTAGAGTTACCACTACTAACAACTCCAAAAAGTAGCTGCACCAATAAGGTGGTTCCTCAATATGCTTTCCAAGCAATAAAGTAACCAAGGCAAAGAAATAAGGAAAGAAACTCATTATTATTGTCAACAATATGATTACAGATTGTTTACAGTACCTTTAAGTATATATTTTAAATTCTCAGAATAGATAAAAGTTTATAGTTTTCTAATCCCCCCACAAAAATTGAGCTTTCAATACTTGTATTCGAGTAAAGTATTTAAGATTCAGTTATTTTTAATTAGAAAAATTATTACTTTAGGTATTTTTTTTAGGGAAAACTGAGCATTAAGGGGTGAAAGCGCAATTTTTATATTTAAATCTTGTACTTGGAAGTATAGCTTAAAGTTATGTTTTAAAAAATTATGATTCTATGATGAACTTATGAAAAACTAGTGTTAATTTTTTATATAATAATTCAGCACTATTTAATTATTCCATTATCTGAATTTTACATGTTTTTAAGTACAATGTATATATAAATTCAACTATATTTTACTTTCTCAATACATAATTATAAATTGTTATTTAAAAAATCCTTTGTATTTTTTGTGTGCTATTTATAGACAAATACTCTTATTTATAAATTTTAAAGTTATTAAATATAATTTTATATCAAATATATCTTGTTTAAAAAATTTTGAATTTTTTTACATTCTCATTGTATAAATATGTCTCATTTTGTTTGACTATATTTTGATTGAATGTTTAATGTAAATTTTGATTTTAATTGATTGCATATATATAACTGTATTAAGAAATTACCAAACAAGTATATTCTCTTTCATTGGTATTTCATAGTATTTTTTCCTTTTTTTTCATTTTTAGGAATAAATATGGGTCAGTATCATTCTGGAATGCACCTGCTTGCATCAAATCTCTTCTGTATCTGTCAAGAATCAGTATTCGGAAAGTTGTCTCTGCAGAAAATGTTCCACAGCTTGGTATTCCTAAATCTCTGGAGGATTATTTACTGTATAAAGAGCTTGAGTGATAATTTTACTAGTCGAAAGTTATTTATCATTTTTGATATTGGACAAATCACATCATGAAAGAATCTCAAATATTCTTTGTTGTTTTATGCATATTTTAACATTTCATCAGCATTGTATCATTTTATGAGAGGAAAAATGTGTGACTGTGAATATTCCTTCTGTGATTATATACAAAACCTTTTCACATACTTAGAAAATAAATTTATACTTTAAAAATTTATTGATTCAGTTGTAAGTTTTCTATGAATTCCTTTTCTTGTTATAAATTTGTTCCAAGACAGATAACAGATATTGTTTCTTGATTATAATTTATGTGTAATCTTTATCTTCTTGCTTTTTTTCTAAAAAGAATATTCATATGGTCATTTTTATCTAGATAATAATCTCAACTGTCCATTTTTGAATCAACATAGAATTGTTTTTTCATAGTATTTAGTGTAATTTTTATATCGGTAAAAAGTTTTATGTTAATATATATGATTCCATATATGTAAACATATGTACTTATGTTTTGGAAATAGATGTTTTTCATTTTTTTCCCCTATATGTACAGCATTTTTTACATTGATTTCTTGTGTTATATATTATACAAATTTTTTTTAAATGCGTTATACTAGTTATAGATCAGACCAATGTTCTATTATTTTTATTGCTCTTTAGTGATCGCTCATTTGTTTTTTATAGTTAAAATTCTTATCTCTAAAAAACAATTTCAAGAATAAGGTAAACTGATTCTTAAGAATGAGCTCAAACTCATTTATTTATTTCGGTTATGAACAAAACTAAACATAGTTACAAAAATGCTATTTGTGTGGAAGAATTGGATAATTTTCCTTTTTTGTTGTTTCTGTAAATGAATATTTATTTATAGCTAAAATATTTTCACATCTACTTAAATAGTTTTATATTTGTTTCAAAATTGGAAAGAGAAATTTATTACTTTTATTGTCCTCTTGTTTGTTTGTAAATGTAAGGATATCCACTTTTTAATCAAATAATAAATTACTAACTCTACCATTTTTTCTATGATTTTTATTACAAATTGTATAACAGTTATATGTGATGCATAAATTTGAATATAAATTTATGTACAAAAAGAAAATTTTAAAATTTTAATAACGTTTTATAATAATACTGATCTCTAGGTAGGGATAGTTCACTACAACTATGAAGTGAACAATATTGTAAATATCTTTTTTAATTCTACTCTACTGTAAATGGGAACTGTTAAACCCTTGTATCCTGTTTTAAGCTAATATTTCAAAAATATCGAGTCATATTCCATGACAAATTTTGATTCTTTTGCATGTTATCTGATTATTTGTTTGAAACTTACACTAATTTTTGGCATTTTAGTGTAGATCTTTCTAGTCTGAGAAAAGCAAGATTTCAAGAAAGAATGGATTTTCTTGTACAGAAAATGCAGCAAGAAAAAAAAAATTCATTTCCCCCCCTTGTAGATTGCTTAAAAAAACTGTTTCAGCCATCCTTCAAAGTAAGATTCTCTTACAAGAAAGCAGTAAGATATGCTGAATGTTAGCTATATAGACTAAGAGGATGTGCTGTGTGCTTGAACCCTACTCCCATAATGAATAAGCTGTTCTTTCTTCATTAAATTTCAACTTTTTTTAAAGATCTATCTTTCCTACTTAGAGCAGTGTAATGATTGCTAATTATAGATGATCCTTTAATCGAAGCATAATAAACTTTAAATATTAAAAAAAAATATTTAAAGAGATTCATGCTTAAGTGATGTTTTAAATACACTCTGTGTAAAAGCTTATAAATAAAAATCTTTATTTTTTTCCAGAATCAAATGGTACTTTCCATTTGTGTTTTTCATGCCTGGTTACTTACTGGTGTCAGATTTTAAAATGAGAAAGATGAATTAATATAACTTGATGAGAAAATATATGAATTTAAATCTTTTCATTTCTTTATTATTGAATTTTTGCACTGTTCCTCTTCACTATGAGATAGTTTATTTAAGAAAAAAGTGAGGTAAGATTTTTCTTTTAAGGAATAATTTATATGAAAATGGATAAGATCAAATCACATTTTTGCTTACACAATATATAGAAATATTTTAACTTAAATCTGCAAGAAATTAAGTCATAAGTACTATCATTAATTTTAATCTATCACATGTTTAATATAGCATGGGACACTTTTTAATCAAGTGCCATATAAATAAAGGTTTAATCAGAGTTAAAAAGAGCACTCTCTTTCATTTTTTGTGACAGTAATTGATTATGTCCATTATATCCGATAATAATGTCCATTTCCTTTCAATTAAAGTATGAATTTTTGGAGTTATTTTTTTTGTTTTTTTTTTATATATGTTGAAAGGGCTTTGTTTGCAGTGATTGTGTGTTATTTTACTGTTGGAATTCATTGGATGCTCATTTTTTGACTGAGCTTTTTTTAATAATATTTATCTGTGTCAAATTTTACTTTATATTTGAAATAAATAAAAAGTGCAAGTGAACTGTTTGATTGTAATTATTTTTTTACTTGAGAAAACAAAAACTTGACTTTGATATAAACAATTCAATTATGTAACATTTTGAAAAATAATTTCTCAAAATAAAAAACAGTAAATTGAATTCCTTTTTTACAATAGTAGATGTATGCACTGAAAAGATAATTTTAAAATAATAATTTGACTGATATAAAATGGTTTTTGATAAATCGTATTAGCATGAACTTTACATATCTGCATGAAGAATAGCATTAAATTTCCCCCTGGAATCCGAATACCAATAAAGACCAGTAAAACAGGTGTAAATTAATGAAGAAACTCGTTTGCCTAAAATATTAAGCCAAAGATGCTCAAGGAATATTGTAGTTGGGTATTGCATGCTTTCTGGATAGTAATTACAAGCCAAAGGCATAAAAATTGATTTTTGGAATGAAATAGGTCATGCGCTTTTTACTTGTCCTCCATATGTTCCTAGTGTTTGAGCCATCCATTTATGTTTTGTTACATTTCGTGAATTTGTAATCAAAACTTATTGTGTATTTCTAGTACTAATTTTGTTTTTCTATAAATTTTTAAAATATGGCTATCTGATGTTCATTTTATAACATGGTTATGAGAACATTTTTATTCAGATATTTGTGAATATTTTATTTCAAGATCTTATGATCTACTCAGTAATGTTTTTAAAATGGGAATTTGGATAACTGAAGTGCTCGAATGTTGAGTTCTATGAAATTCTGTTTACTGAGCAGTTTTATTTAATAAGAGGATAAAAGAATGTGCCTTTTGTGTGCTAAACATAATTTTTTTGTTTCAAATATGTGGATTGATATTCGCCATAGGGTTAGGTGGCCATGGTAGCCAAGTGGTCTAGGCATTGGATCGTTGCTAGCATGTCACGAGTTCGATCCCAGTACCACTGAAGACCCGCCGTGTATTGGAGCGATGCACGTTAAATCTGTCGAGAGCTCAAACGTCCTCTCGTTGGTGTGGTGTGGTGTGGTAGTTAGAAGAGGGGGGCCAGCTCAGGTGTCGTCCGCGTCACTTGACCATGGTTCAAAATTACGCGGACCGTCCCCAAAAGCCCTCGTGTAGCTGAACAGTGGGACGTTAATATTCACTCACTCGCCATAGGGTTAACCAATTTTCTAAATTATTGATGTAGTTTTGAAATTTTTGCTTCCTGTTTTGATAGGAATAAGCTTGTATAAGGACTGCTATATCATCGGTAAATAAACAGACTATTTTGGGACTCCGAAGAAAATCACAGGGGTAGAAGATTGGCCTGGGCTGATGACTACTTAGTGGTGAGCCTGCTTTTATTGATCCAGTGTAAAAAAAGCTGCCAACTAGAAAGGCTAATGCACATTAAATATGCATAGGCTTTAAATCTTTACGCTGACTTGGAGTGGAAGTTTAAGAGTGGGATAGCTCGAGGGGGGTCGTTTGATGAAGTGTCATTTCTCTACCCGATGAAAAACACTTGTTGCATAAGAAGATATTTATTAGATTTGAAGATGAATGGCCTCTCCAATGCAAATAAATAAAACGCAAATATCTATTACTCAAGAGATTTGTGTCACCATGCTCTGTACTTTAATGCCTGTGCAATAATACTTGTAATATTTTGGGCATTTTTGTGTGTGTTTAAGCTGACTAACGAGGGACTTTCTCATTCTCTATCAAATAACGATATTTCTTTGGCGGTCTACAACGTTTTTCTGATGGGGAGCCAATGAGCAGTTCTATATAAACAGCACATTAATGAAAAAGTAAAACTAAGTGACTAGAAAAAAAAAGCAAATCGCATGATAGATGGATGTAGTTTATTATGGCTGTCCCACACAGGGTAGATATGATAAAAAGGAAGGAACCGTCAGATTCTACTATACTCGCGCCATTGTGTTAATGAGGGTGTCGGTTAGGAAACATGCAGATCGCAGACAAACAAGTTCACGAGGTTTTATGGGATAGGATTTAGGATAGATTGGTCTGTCATACCGCAGCGGAAAGCTACCTACATGTGTCCACAGTGCATCGGCTATAGCGAAGATGATTTGGAAGAAAATGTGCCAATTTTTTGGAAAATGGAAGTGTGTTTAGAGGAATGTTAGTACGAATAGACTGATGGAAGCATTGGAAGTCCAGCTGTTTACTTTCATGGAACTATTGCATTATGTTCAAAGCATTTTAGATTTTAAAACATGAAGGACATTTTAAATTTGTTAAGACTAAAAATATAACGAGTCAGAAAGTTGTTCCATTGCTGCCATTCATACAATCATAAGATTTCATGTCGATCTTGCTTCCAGTGCGTTAGAGAGTAAATTGTTAACTCCCTTATTGAATCAGGAAGGGAAATCTTATTGCAATGGATTCCCAGCTATTGCGATGTTCCTGGCATTGTGAGCACGCACAGAAGTTAAAAAGGGTGGTGGTCTTGATCAACCTGATATACATCTTCTTAGAAACATTAAATTGTTAGAAAGCACGTCTATAAAGGCCAGACTTTGTCATTACAAAGATATTGCCTCTGGAAAGAATTGACATTTTCTTTTTCTCTCTAACCAAGAAAGATTGGTGTAACTTGTTTCAGACAGAACATGATTGTATACAGGCTTACCTATTTAGTTTTGGACTTGTTGACTTCCCTGATTGTGTGTAATGTACTTCTGCAGTGACTGGAGAGCGTCTCTTTTTTACTCTGCTTTAAAAAGTCATTTCCTTGGATTTTTTTCTTTGCGACTACCTCAACTACAGAGGCAATTTCTTTTATTTATTGGATTGCCTGGCACCATATGCTCGAAGGAGCATTTTGCTGTAGTATTTAATTTTATAATAAGGACATTTTAGATTCTCCTACATATATATTGAGATCATTGTCAACTAAATATGAGACAATGATGTACACTCACATACCCGTTCAGAAGACTGCCATTGTCCCAACAACATCGATGCTTCTGTTTGCAATGATTTCAATTAAACCTACACACAACGAAAGGATGGCACACAATTGTGTTCTCAGAGAATTGGAAAGGAGTTAGGATTGATATCGCTAGCTCTCCTTAACTATTGACTAGTTGTGTGACGTTACTAAACAGTATGAATATTTGGCAGTGATCATAACTTCTTGGGGCAATCATTCATTGAAAAGATAATGCATCGATGAACATCATGCTTCATCCATCACATACAGCTCATAGTACAACTTCAGTTCTTGCAAAAATTTAATATGAAAGATCCCTAAATTTTTTACAAGTGCCATGGAGTTTTCACAGAAAAACGAAATACAGTGTACTACACTTAATTTAATTCTGATGCAATATGTCTATTTTAAATACTTTCTATAGTTTCTTCTTTTAATGAAACTGTGTACGACGCCTCTTTAAAGACATAGTAACACACTTTTTATTCATTCTTTAGGCATAAATTGAGAAAATATCCCTTTCTCGTAACTTTAACACTGTTTTAGATTTATATGCATTTTTATAGCCTCGTATTTCACGTAGATACCGAAACACGCCAAGTAAGTTGTTTTTTCTGCAATGATACACTACTTGTGGCAAAGAGAATTTTACAGGGAAATCATTCGTCCCAGTATGAACTTGAATAACATGGCTATAGCCTGGGGCAGGGGTGGAAAATTTTTATGGATCAACGTGCCATTTTTTCTAAAGAAATGTTTAATGAGGTATAGACTTGCCGTTAAATAATTTTGATTTGTGATTATCGGGAAATTCTTAAATTAAATACTAACAACTCAAAACTTTTTGTTTACTACGAAAAAATACTTTTTGCTATGAAAAAAAAAAAAAAAAACCACGAAAAGTGCATTTTTAATCAATAAAAAAAAATTAAAGCTACTTTTTTGATTTTTACTAATTTTTGTGATTAATAATTAAAATAGAGTGGTGACAAATTTCCGGTTGGCCCCAGGCGGCTAAAGCCTACGCCACGCCACTGCGTCGATTTGTTTTCTTGCAGTCATTTGTTCATCCTTGTCCATTCACAATTAATTGGAGTCGTCCACTGCTTTTCACCTTCTCAAATTTGTAATTTGTCACCTTCCAGCTGTGCACACATAAAATATGCACGGTTTCAGAAATGTTTAAAAGCTAGAAATAAATCCTGATTTTTATAACGAAAAATAAAAGAACTATAAAGTTGGCAGTTGTTTTTGAAATTCAGTAATCATTAAAAGGTAAGGTATTTCAACTCAAATGAATTAGCAAAACTAAATATTTCCAAAAAAAAAAAAATTTACTTAACCTTTTATAAGGACGCGGTAAGTATTTTACCAACTTAATTAATTTTTGAATGTCCATGGGAAGCTATTTTCCCACCTATGATATGTGCTGCTAACACTTCAGCTAGCACGACAACCGACATCAGGATTTTCAAAATCGCAAACACAAAGGACGGCCTGTAAATTTCCTGAGCCACAAAAAAGCTGTTCCTGATGACGAACGAATGGCTAAAGTTGGTGATCATATGATAACTTGACAAAAACATATTCATATTGCTGTTTGAGCTCTTCTAAAGCACATGAGAATAAGATGCATTTGTGTTGCTTTCTATGTCTCACTGTGTATTGTTCCCTATTTTCTGAAAATTCATGAAAAATTCTTGAATTTTTGAATATAAAAAGTTTTTGTTTTATGATTTTCTCTGTATAGTGCAATGTTTACAAATTATTTTTCAATTCTTACTATTATAGTTCACACTCTCCCTATATATATATATATATATATTTGTTTGTTTATATATCTTGTTCACATTTTCAATCGTTAATAAATATTTTTTATTCATCCACCCAAGTTCAAATACAATTTTTTAAACTTGTAGTGGATGACACTTAATGTTAATGCAGTTTTTTCAAATATTAATTTTTTAATTAATGAATAAATAGTAAAAAACAAAAATATTAGTCCAATAGCATATATACACTCATGTCCATAAATTAAGGAAAATGAAGTTCAGGCAAAGAGAGAGACAGAAGCAAAACAAATTTGACTTATTTGTAAAGTCTATTTATTAAACAAAAGGTAAAGAGCAAAAAAGAGGCTATATGTTTGATATAATTAATAAAAATTGCAATTTTTACTCCCTGGAGCAAATTTCAAAAAAGCTATTTACAAAAAACAGTATAACATGGTTAGTATGATGGTTAATACGGAGTATGTCTCCCGGACGATGCAATACAGGCCTTACAACGCCTACGCATGCTGAGTATCAAATTATCAATTTGATCTTGGGGAATATTACACCACTTGGGAGGGAGTTGACGGGCTGCAATTCGTCGGTCAAGCATATCCCACACATGCTCTATTGCATTGAAGTCCGGTGAGTATGTCGGCCAATCCATACGGGTGATATCCTCCGATTGAAGGCATTCGTCTACAATGTTTGCACGGTGAGGACGGACGTTGTCATCCATAAACAGAAATTCAGCACCCATGGCGCCCCGAAACAAACGTACATGTTGTTCCAGAATGACATCCCGATAGATGTAGCCTGTCATCGTTATACTCTAAACATGCAGGTCAGTTTTGGAACCAAGAATAATTCCTCCCCAAACGAGCCATCCTGCACCACCGTAACGGTGTCGTTTAATGGTGGTAACGGGTACCTGGCGCTCTCCATATGAAAGTCCGGCGAGAATCAGACTGCAAACTAAACCTGGACTCGTCGGAAAACATCACACAAGACCACTGTTGCGGTGTCCACAATACATGCTCTCTACTCCAGGTTAATCGCAGGCGACAGTGAGTTGCGGTAAGGGGAACACATCTGACAGGCCTACGAGCATATAGACCAATGTGCCCTAAGCGTCTGTACACGGTCTGCCTTGAAGCTGTTGTTCCGGTAGCTGAAGAGAGCTGACGAGACAGGTCTGATGCTGTGCTCCGTCTGTTTCTTTTGGCAGTAACTGCCAAATACTGGTCCTCATTCGGTGTTGTAACTCGGGGGCGACCTGTGCTGTAACATCTACTCACATTACCATCATCTTGGAATCGTTGCCAAAGCCTGGAGATGACACTCTGAGCGATTCCAAGTTCCTCGGATACTTCCAGCTGGGTACGTCCACATTCCAGTCGTCTGATAATTCTATCACGTAAAAAATCATCCAAATGCTTTCTTTGTGCCATAACTATGTGGTTATTGCACTGAAAGGCTTTTAAAGCGCTTGCGAAAAATTTTACTTCTTTGCCACCATTTCTTATATACCCCTCTGTTACACTCTCGTCATTGTGACGTACTATCCGCGCCATCTGGTGGTTTCCTGTAATTTGCATATTCTTCTTCAAGATGTGTGTGATAATTCTACAGGTGAAGTTTAATGAATAAATAGTGAACAAAAATAAATAGTACACCATTATAGAAAGAAAAATTTAAAAATTGCAAGAGGAAAATCGCTTTCTATTTTGCCGTTTAATATTGTGATTCTATGTCATATGCATATACATATTTATATATTAATTGTAACAATTTAATAAAAAGTTATTAAAATAAAATATTTCTTTGTTAACTAAAGTAGGAATTTTCTTAAAAATTTTTTTATACTACTTGCTTTATGAACAGTAGTAGTGCGATATATATATATATATATATATATATATATATATAAAGAAAGTTAAAGCATAAGATGTCTTACCTTTTTAAATAGTTCCAAGCAGATGGTGAGAGAAACATACTTTTGTTACCAAAAAAAATGGTCTTAAAAATCAAATTAATATTTTAAAAAATAAATTAAAAGAGAATTTCTTTTCATAAATTGTTCTCAATCCCAAAAATATTTTAACATAACATTACTAGAAAAAAAAATGACCTCATAAAGGTTTATGTGAAACTTTTTATAAAAAAATATTTAATTGGAAACTAAAAGTAAATAAGTGGTGAATGAAGAGTTTTAAATATTTATACTCGAGAATCATTTTATCTATTATGATACATGACTAAAAACTGAACAAGAAAAGGAAAAGACGTTTTTGAACAGTTCATAATGCTTTTTTAGAGTGTGTCTTTACAAACTACTTTGTTCAAGCTCATATGTGTAAAAATTCCTCTTTCACATTTATACTTACTTCAGAAATGAATGTGCTATATTAAATTAAATCACATTAGACACAATATTTTCATAGTGAATTTATTGGCTTTGTTCCCAATCTTAAAATTCGAATCAGCTGTAAACGGAAAATGTGATGATGTTGACACATTCATTTTAAGTTGTCAACGTCTGGCAAGATAAGTTAAACAATGAGTTAAATAACTGAAAGCTAACCAATTATCTTAACAGCTTCGGTAAATATTGAAATCTGAGATTTTTCTTTTTAAAAAGGAATAATTTGACAAGAGATACACGTACTATTTAGTTCAAGGCCAATGCTGAAGAGATTTTGGTGACAGCCGAAAACATATTCCAGTTTATTTTTTTACTTTTAGGATATATGTTACACTTAAAATAAATAATCGTTGAACTGCACAGTGATGTAACGAACCCCCCCCCCCCCAGTCCAGGATTCTAGGGGCCCATAATATTCTCCGTTACGCCACTGGCAGTGCATGTTATGTAGTTAATCTGCAGATAAAATAATTTTTTTCTGTTAAAGTGCAGAATTATTAACAAAATAGTTTTCTGCACTTGCATAATGCATACATTTATTCATTCTGAAACGTTAAAACGCAAAAATTTATTTATCAAATTTCATTTCTCTTTATTCAGATCTGAATTTACAAAGAGATTGCTCTATTTTTATACAAAAGATTGATTTTTGTATAAAAGAAGGGTCACACACACACACACAATTAAAATATTTTTGCGTCTCTTAAACTTTGAGTCTGGGATACATTTTTTCAATACCCGAAACGGGGGAAATCTTAGAAGTATCACTTTTTTCAAAGAAGTTGATTGGAAGTTTTCTGATAAATTGTTTAGAAGAGAATTTGCTCATAATGTAGTTTATGTTTACAAGAAAGAGGGGCATCCACGACTATGTGTTGAAAACCCTCACTAAATAGGATGAGTTTCCCAAGGAAAATGTTGATATAATGCAGTGGTCGGCAACCTATGGCACGTGTGCCACATGTGGAACGCGGTATAATTCTCAGTGGCACTCTGCACTACTCTACAAATTTGTCAATTTTTTAGTGGATGGAAGTTGGTAAATTTAATGAGGCTTATTTGGCAAACATCTTCAGAATTATGGACATTTAGGAAACAATCTGAACGATAACTCTAAGAATAAACTTATACCTATTTTGTAAGTTATTTGAATGTCATTGTTAGAGAGATTTAATTGTTTGAAGATAAAAATTGCAGTATTCTGCTTTCCGCTTATGTTCTACATATATAAGTAAAAAATATGAACAAACAATACAAAAAAATTAAGTCAATTCGTATTTAGGTCAGCAAAAAAAAAAAAAAAAAAAAAAAAAATTACATTTCAGTTAATTTTTATTAAATAATTGCAATTGAGATATAAATATGTACTATATATACATGTGACAGAATCACAATATTCAGTGGCGAAATAGAAAGCAATTTTCCTTTCTATATATGGTGTTGGAACTATTTTGTTTGTTAGTAACAATTTATATTCATTAATTAAATTTAACTATCCCAGTAAAATAGTATAGTACAAAGAAGTCACATTCTCAGAAATTAGGCTTTCCCACCTGGGAATCGAACCCACGACCTTTCGATTAGAAGTTCAACGCGCAACAGGATATATCGAACAATATTATGAAAGTCCAGTTATATCAGAGATGAAACCAGTTGATGACGTCAGAGACGAAATGCTCATAGTGACTGCCTTACATTATAGGGGGTTAGGGTTTTCAGGAAACCCATTTCCCCTACATTGCCATATAGACTCCTCTGGAGGACATGCGCAGAGACCGGTTTCGAAGGTCTCGGCTGGAAGCGAGAGGGAAGAACGTGGTTTGTAGAGTAAGATGGTGTTTTAGATATTCATATATATATCTCTAGGCTGACTGTGTGTTTTCGTATCCAATACGTCACAAGTGATACACACAACAAGGGATTTCCCTTTTCATATATGGTGTTGCACTATTATTTTTTGTTACTAATTATTCATTAATTAATGAATAAATATTTGAAAAAAAACTGTACCGACATCAAGTGTCATCCACTACAAGTTTAAAAAAATTTATTTGAACTTGGTTGGATGAATAGAAAGAATTTTACTAACGATTGAAAAAATTTGAACAAGATAAATGTTTATATAAATACAGAGAGAGTGTGAGCTAATAGAGAGTAGGAATTGAAAAAGCAAGATTGCACATAAATTTGTTCAGACACTTTAAGGGAAATAATAAGTTAATTGAGGCTCTCACAATGGGACAGCTGAATTTTTATTTTTGTGTATGATTTTTCTTCAAATTCTTACATTGGAAAATATGTGTAGTTGAAGTATTATTTGTACCAGTTTAAAAAAAAGAAATTACATTCATATGCAGTTGCATACATTGTTTTCAATTATGTATGCGACTGTACGAGCATATAAGTGCAGTGAAAATCAATTAATAGGTAACTGAGGGGATTGAAAGATTTTTTTGTGTTAAAAGGATATGTTAAGGATATTACAGAAAAACATATATTTAACTAAATTAAGTTTACTAGAGTACATTTTACTTATATAAATATGCATATATGCACGTATTTCATAAAAATCAAAGAAACTAAAACATTCACAAGAACTTAATGAAATTTATTACAAAATTTTCATGTTTCTTGAAAGAAAAAAAGCATTTATTGAGTTTTTGAAAAATAATCTGATATTTTCTTTGCATTGTTTTTTTTTAGTATCAAGTTGTCAGCAAATTGTTTGATGTCGTCTAGTTTGTTATTCATTTCACCATTGGAATGTGCGCCTAAGCAACTGCGGATACTTTTCCAGATGTTAATCATTTCGGGTGTCTTGGGAGAGTTGCATTATTCATTTCATTTTCATCGTCGAAATCTGCATCAGTGATATTTTTTGAGCTTCGAATAAACTCCAAAAAGTCTTTGTCTGCCGTAATTGAGGCTGTGTACGCATTATCATCACCTACTGCAACGAATTCTTCCAATGATACAGAAAGACATTCCAATAATACAAAAACTTTCTCTAACGCCCCTCTTAAATCTCATCTACGTGGCTGGTGTTTTCCGTATTTTGTTCATTCCCAGAAAGGAAATCTTTTCGTGTTAAACGATTTTTGTTTCGTTTTAAGAGAAAAATGCATGAAAATGCATAGTAGTTTGTTAGGACCATTGTATTATTTCGTGTTAACCAATATTTCGTCTTAAGCGTTTTAGCATGAAACGTATTTCACTGTGTATTAAATTATTCCTCTTTTGGCTCTAGATTTCAGTATTTGAAATTACAGATAAGTGCTCTAAAATTTAATTTCTCTAACGCAATAAAACGGTAGACTAGTTAATCTTATGCGACATACATTTCTCTTAGATACCTAATACACTTGCAAAGCGTCTGGTAGAAATCCATATCATTTTAATTTAGTGTTACAGATATCTGTAACTGTCAAAAATCTGAGGTTACACGGGGTTATTTTTCTAAAATTATTATTTGGAAGAAAAACCACGTTATGTGCAATAAATTTCTCCCAAAAATATAATTAATAATTTTTGCATTTTAGTCAGGCCACTATATATATTATACTTTTTTATTCCTAAATAAGGTCCATGTTTTTTAATATTAAAAAGAAATCAGTCAAAAATTTCGGATTGAAATACTTTTTCACACACACACACACACACACACACAACACACACACACACACACACACACACACACACACACACACACACACACACACACACACACACACAAAGAATTTAATCAATATAATAATTTCCAAATTTAATAGTACAGATACTTCTATGTACCAAATATTAGAATGGATCAATAAAAGCATATATTAAACAGGAGATTTAAGTATGTGTCATTTTCATTTTGTATCTAGTGAAAAGGGTTCACAGCTATGGTTTTTGAATGTGAGAGGCACGAAGAAATTAGAAGAACCATTTATAATATATAACAAAGTAGAATTTTTTTTCGATAATGGTTACATAAATATATCGATGCACATATATGTATATATTTCAACCTTAATTGTAAAAAGTAACAAAAAATCAGGTTTAGTGATGAGGCGAAACGTTTTTTAACGCTTTATTTAATTATAATGATCAATACATGATATAGGTAGCCAAAAATATTTCTTGGCAAACAAAAAATATTGTTTACATCAAAGTAAAAATTTACCAATAAGAATAAATAGTATATTGTTTTTATATGTGGCTTAATTGGTACTGTAGAATCATTAGAATTATTTAAATGATAGTATTCGTATGTGACGCATATTTTATTAATTATTTTGTCAATATTGTGAAAACGTTTTCATAAGTTGGAGATTGCCAATAGTTATTTCTTAGCGCTATTTCACCAAAGAAACAGCAAAATACATAGACGAGCATTCGAAAAAATGCTATACTAACACTCTCAAGCATATTATTCTAAAACGAACTTTCATCCATTTACTTTTCTGTATGTTGTATTTGTTCATAATGAAAAACTACTACGTACTACAGATAAAAATTCCAAATCAACGAGCAGCAATGTGTAGTTCATTAGCATTGCCAAACATTGATATTTTTCATTTGAAAGCATGAATAATTAGTTTGACTCAATCATCATAATCATTTTCTGACTTGAGTAAGCCCAAGTTCCTGGCAACGTTCTTGCACTTGATGACCACTTCCTCTTGCACCAAGTTGAAAGACATCGCAATGATAGCCAGCCCCATGATCAAATACAGACAGCATATGATGAGTTTAGCTTGCCCACTCTGGGCGTCGAATATGTCAGAACCTGGAACAAGATCCCCGAACCCTATGGTACTCAGGGTGATGAAACAGAAGTAGGCTCCATTCAGAAAAGTCCATTTCTCCCACAGTGAAAAAAGAACAGCACCTCCACAAATGTAACCGGTGACAAGAAGCAACACCATATACATCGGAACTCTTTGATTCTCACCTCCAGAAGAATCTCTATAAACGCGTTCAATTACGACAGGTGTAGGATCGGGTACAGCAACCATGCTGGATTTGGTTGGCGATGAGGACAATGTTGAAGAATTGTCGTCAATGGGTGGTTTCTCGTCGCCATTACAAAGTTCTAGAGTGGCGACTTCCATGGCTTTTCCCATTGGACCTATAATACATTTAAAAGAAGGATAAAATTTATATGAAAATAACTTAATTCAATATAATTTTGTCATCTCTTTTAGAAATTTTACACTAATAAAAAGGTAAGAACGTAGCAAATTTTATTCATACACATATATAAATCTTATTCATATACATACATAATAACAAAAGTCAACAACTTTTTTAGAATCTTTGGCTCACGATTTTTATAAAATCTATACAAATAAATAAAATTGAAGTGTCTGTTTGTAATTTCAAATTAGCAGCTTTTTACTTAATGCACTAAAAGTATATAAGGTACTCATAACAAAAAACCAATTTTTAAATTTTTTGTCTGTCTGTCTGTCTGTCTATCTGTCTGTCTGTCTGTCTGTCTGTCTGTCTGTTTGTTCCGGCTAATCTCGGAAACGGCTGGTGCGATTTTAAAAATTCTTTCACTAATGGAAAGCTACATTAACGGGGAGTAACATAGGCTATATTTTATTCCCGTATTCTTACGGGAACGGGAACTATACGGGTGAACGTGAAACTGAATGCCAAGATGAACGCCAAATTGAACGCCAAGCTGAGCTAATGAAGTCGTTGTTTTGGTTACTGGCGACCGATGCTCTTCATGAGACATAATAGTGTTACGCGCACATGATAATACGCTGACACGTGCCATATTTTTTTTTTATGATAGTTATCTCACTGTTCAGTTAAGTAGAGCATCGGATGTTTCGTATGCACTTTTAAAAATAATAAATCAAGGCTTCATAAGCAAAAAGCAATGCAAGAAACAAAAAATTGATAAATTTTACGGATAGTTTTAATAATTTCTTTTTTTTTATTTACATTTTTAGTCCCATTTAAACAATAGTTATTATTTGCTTAATATTTATATTGTAATCGAAGAATAATATTTTTCAAGGTATCTTTCATTTTTCTACCTCTCTGTTTTTCTTAATTCAAATTGTTCTTAATTTCTTAATTGTGAGTTTCTTTAATGTGGCGTTGCGGTGGCTCAAGTGGCGTTATAGATAATTATCCCCATTTTTAAACTATTAGACGTACAGTCTTGAAATTTGATAAGCAGATTCCTTTCGTAAAGTAGAGAACCGCTACAAAATGGGTTTCGCGAATATGAACTACTAAGTTTAATTTCGGGAGATTAAGAGGCGTAATTGATAAATATTTCCATTTTAAACTATTTGGTCATCCTGCTTGAAAATTGGTAGGCATGTTCCTTTCATGGAATAGAGTTCCTCTAACAAAGAGTAAAGCGAAAATTGACCCCCAAGGAGGGTTGCGAGGGGTCAAGAGGAGTTACAGAAAAAAATTCCTGTTTTTAATTGTTTGACCCATATACTTGAAATTTGTTAAGCATGTTTCTTTTGTTGAATAGGGATCCACTAAGAATGTATTTTAAGCAAATCAAGTTCTGGGGGGGGGTGCAGGGGATTACTGGGACGTATTGACAAAAAAAATTACTTTTTTCGAGCTACAAGGACTATAATAATGAAATTTGGTTTGCATTTTTCTTTTGTTGAGTTGAAATCCGCTAAGAGCGGTTATTTTGGAAAACGGCTCTCAACGGGATTACGGGGATATTGATAGTAAAACTTTTGTTTTTTTCCCTGTTAGATTTAGACTTGAAATTTGGCTTGCATGTTCAATTTACGGAGTAGAGATCCACCGAAAATTGGTTTTGCGGGAATCCACTTGGTTTTTGGGTTACGAAAGAGCAAACATCATTCTATGCTTCAATTTTAGAGATTTTTAGAAAACACAAATTAGATGAGTTCTGCCCCTTTTTTTTATCAACAGGCGACAGTTACAGGTATAAGTATATTTTTCAATACAATCGAATTCTTAATGCAGGACTTAGATATCAATAATTTATACATATATATAAGCAGTAAAAATTTATAAAACATCATGAAATTCCCAGCGAAGCGGGCGGGTAACAGCTAGTATATGAATAAAAAGAGAAATTTGATTTTAAAGTAATCATCATTGATTTTTTTTAATTTAAAAAAATAGATACGCATATAATAATATAAACAAGGATTTTGTGAAGAATTTTAAAATTATTTAATGATAAAATATAGATTAAATGCCTTATGATTTCTCTTAAAATTTTTGAAAAATTGAGTAATATTTCTTAAAGTAATCATTTTTAGAGCTAAAAATATTAAGAGATTTTAGCAGCAAGAGATTTTTAAAAAAACTGGACAAAACACAAGGGCGTATCTTATTTTCATTGGTAACTGCGACACACACACACACAAAATGAAAAATATTAGCCTGAATAAAGTAGCATAATTGTGCGATGCAGGGGAAAACATAATATTTACGTGCAGTTTTGATGTGCGAGTCATGTGATAGCGCCGGTAAAGAACAAAAGGTTAACAGCGCGTGCAGAAACAGCATTGATAGTAGTAAAATCTGATGGTAAAGAAAAATAAATTGATTGTGATATTTTTTGAATAAGTTCAGAAGACATAATTACATCAAGATTTTTGGAAAAATGGAAGAAGGGTGACAAATATAATGGATAATATAATCGAATTCAAAATTGTTCAAGGTATTCTTTGCCGACTTAAGGCTTCATTTCAAACAAATAAAGTGCATAGCAGGTCCAAACTAAAAGGTCGTCCTTACGGCTGTGGAAGACAGGCATGTAAATGGAGCACCACAGCAAATCAAATGGTAAATGAACTACAGTCATATGTACTCAGATCTCGGACAAAACTCTTATCAAATGCTTACGGCAGCAGTATTATATACCAAAAAGCTATTGAGTGTGCAATAGTGATTAGGAAGCAGCTTAGTGCCCTTTTTGCAATGTTATCAATAGCATCAAAATTGGACTGAAAATGACTGGGTATGTACTTTTTTTCAGGAGAGAGTAGATTCAGACTTTTCTTTGATTTTGGACATCAGCTGATCGTGAACCCCAATTCATCGTACCTTGGCGATGATTATTCACGCCAGAAAATTGTTGTAACCCTGTTGTATTTATTAAAGTGCTTAAACTCGCTAGATGTCATGTACTCTTTGAAGCGAGTGCCTGGCGCTACATCCAGCTCTGAACCAATTAACAACTGGTAATAATATTTATAGCTTATTAAAGTTTTAAAAAAATTTTAACTGAAGTTATTATTTAATCTGAATTAATTGACTTATGCAAATTTTCGACGAACCAGCAAGGTACCGAATTGTATTCAACAGACCGGGAGAGAAAATGATAATGATTTTCGACCAAAATATCCATGAAAGGCGCCGAAATGATTCTTGAAATATATAGGAAGATATTAGAGATGGGCAAACATCATGGGCCCATATCTTATTTAGCTGTAAGTTATATAATTTCTTACACTATTACATGTGATTCCAGTTAAGATAATGAAAATGCACTTCGATACTTTAAGGCTGTCTTCGCCAAATGTACGAGAACCTGAACTCAACGCGAAGCACATTTTCAGACAGAAAAATGTCTGAGGTTTCATACAAATTTACAACAGTGTATTCTACACAATTGTTTATAATGTAGAGTTTTTAAAATTCAAAAGTATTAATAAATAATTAATTTTTCATTTTAACACGTAAAGAGACATCTCATTTAGCATTACGACGTAGGAGAAAAATTGCGAAACCCATTTTTTATACCAGAAAAAATGGGTCAACTCAAATAAAAATGAGTTGTATGATAGAGTATGCTGCTCTCTATAGGATAGCGGAGCCAGAATGCAATATTATTGTTGAAAGACTTTTTCTCAAAAAAAAAAAATCCAAAATCTGGGTTTATTCTTTACGTTATGCGAAGACAGCCTGCTTTCTTATGTTCATTTTTCTGGACAATTTTAGGCGATAGATTCCTTTACGAGAATACACTATCTCAACTACGTGTTAAGGTCGACATGTTCTATCAAAAATGCGCTTTCTGTACTTGCATGGAAAATAAATTTGTGACCTAGTATACAATTTTCTGGCAACATCACAACTTTAGGTATGGCATTCAGTATTCCCAGGTTTTACGCACTGGTGTAACAAGCTCTGAAGGGGTCCTGTATCAAAATTCCTTCGGGGCCATTTTTTAGATATGGGAGCCCTGTAGTGAAACTGTAGTTACACATGTTGGGGTCCCAGTATCTTGGGGGCCTCGTATCATTGATATGGTGGTAGCCACGCCCCTGGTTTTACCTCACATGGATATTTTTCCTCCGTTTCTAGAATTTGCCCATCAGTGAAGTTCGGAAGCACAATAGTTGAATATCATAAGCATATAAAAATGTTTCTATTATGTAAATATCTAGGATTTATGTGTGTGAAACTGAAAACAACTTTTCACAAACCTCGAGAGCTTTAGAAGTAACATAAAGAATTTGAGAGGGAATTCCGATTGACTAATGCATCCACTAGGTAAATTCAATGAAAATTATTTTAACCACACATGCTGTATAATAATTGACATTAGAATCAAATATTTATAATTAAAAATGTATTTATATTATAAGGGAAGACGAATGGTATTCCAGACGTTTCTGATCTAATGTGTGTGTTTAATTTATAAAACAATTTTACCGAAACATTAATAGTGCGATTCATTTCACGTAATTTTTATTTAGAAAAAAAAACGGGATATTTTTTAGATACAAATTGAAATATATAGGTTATTATTTAAAAATATAAGTATAGGAAATTCATTGAAGCAGCACATTTTCTGTTGTCACACATGCAAAATATTCATCAATTAAAAAGAGCAAGAAAATTGTAGTATATTTATCTAGTTTAAACAATTAGCGCGCGGCAGAAAACATTATTATTAAATATTACAAAATATATTTTGACAATAAATTTTTGTCAAAATTAGATTATTTCAACCAAATACAAAGATTTCCGTTCTTCTCTCTAGCTCAGTTGTATTTTTATTAAGCTAAATATATTAAGTTCCTTGTGTGATCGGATAATCGTGCAAATAAGCAAAGGCTTTTATGTTAACGTAAAAGGATTGTAATGTTATAACAATTCAACATCAAAAATTCTGTTTAGCATTGAAAAACAAGCATTGCAATTTCCCAAGAATAGATAATTTTACTATATAATATTTTCGGCATTTTCCCTTCCTTTTAAATAAGCGTTTCTCAAAGTGTGGAGCGCGCGAGTATATCGAAAAGTAGAAATAAAAGATAACTTAAAAAATTATGAATTTACTGAAAGAAGCAAAACAAATACATTCTGATACATTTACACTGATATATTACACTTACAAATTATCAGTACTACAAAATGTATTTGATAATTAATTTATCAATACTAAGTTAAGAACAAGTTTAATATAGAACAGTAACTTCCATTTGCTTATTATATACATAATTTAATACTTATTTGGATAATTTATATGGTTTATAGTTAAGTCGAATTGAAAACTTTAGCATCATAGTACGTTATTATTGCGTTCAATACATTGTTAAAGAACGGTGGAGGGCGCAATGAAAATTATGATACAAAATTGGGTCGCAAAAATTGAAAGTTTGAAAAGCAGTGTTTTAAATAATAAATTTGTTTCAAACAATATAACCGACATTGTATTATGTATTAGAAAATATTCTTTATTCAGGCAAAATGTAATGCAGTAATAAATATGTAGTAATATACTATAAGTATACAGATTTCTAAAACAGTATCTAAAAATGAACCAAACCATTAAGAGAAGTAAAGAGATTAAAATATAAACGTGATGTGTGAAATATCATCCAAGAATTAAAGATTTATGTAAGTAGATAAGGTTTCCCAAACTTTAAAACGTATCAATTTTTTATGTTATTTATTTGATTTCATGTCTTTATGGTAAGCACATACAAAATTTCATAGATCTGAACCAATTTTTAATCAATAAAAATCTGTATATACAAATTTATTGAATTAATTACCAATATTAGCAATAAAACTAAAAATAGACATGTTTTATGTACTTGAAAAAACTTCTTAAAATTATGACAGTGCTTTCTCGAAACTAAAACGTTTTTTTTCCAGCTATATTTATAGCAATTTTTCGGAATCATTCCAAATGAACAAAACGTGTATAGTTTTCCTCTCCGACTATCAAAAGATATTTTCACATCCTGTATATTTATTGAAATAAAGCACCAACAAATTGTTCACCGACCCAAAATAACTTACTTTTCATTTGCTCCATCACTTGTTTTTGAGAAGAGGCGTGAGTTCGTCGTGGTTTTTTGAACATAAAGCAGAGATGGGAATAAGTGAATTTGAAAGATCTTGCTAAAAGATCTCCTATGTTTGTAAGACATAACAACATCAGAGGAATGCCCAGAAGAGCGTAGAATATTGTCACAACCTTTCCAATGTCTGTCTTTGGAGCTATATTGCCATAACCTGTAAAGAAACAAAAGCACTCGGTTAGAAAATTTTACCAATTTAATACATTACATAAACATTGTATGACAGTGGAAATGGAACACGTGCGTAAATGATGAAAATTGGTGAACAAAAAGAAATTGATGATCGATAAGTGGAGCTTATTTCATTAAGTGTAACCATACGGAAAGTGACAACATCAAGTAATCAATAGATGGTAGCTTTACCACGGTGGTAATATTGGTAACAGCATGTTCGGAAGCAGAGACAATGGCATGTGAATTAGTGATTGAGGACCATTCTCTCTCAACAATTTACCATAGTTTAGCCTTTGAGCGTAGTAGACAACAAATAACGTCTAACAACCAAAATGAAATATCAAGCCAAGGCAGCAAGCACATGAGTATCTTGAAGGATTTGTTGGTTGATTCATGTCGTGTGCTGTATGGAGTTACTGTGCTGGCAAATGGTATTAGACTCGCACGGAAGGAAGGGTATTTGATACTTTACATTTTCCTCATATCATGGCTAGTCATAGTGTCACCGTAGCAGTGACCCGCTGTAGGGGTCAATAGCTCAATCGTGTGAAGTGGTGATCTACAGATTATATAGTGGCAGTATATACGGCAGTATATTGGACCTGTTACCATTTTGAAGCCAGATTCGTATGGATCGAGTGTCATTTCTCCAACAGGAGAAATGATAGAACCTTGTTTACGTGTATCATTAATGCAATGACTCATCAGTGAACCCGGTTCTTATATTCCATTGACATTTCGTCTCTCTGTGCGATTTCGTTGCGCACATAGTTGCAGCCTGATACTCTTGCTAGCATAAAAATCGGTACAGTTGAATCAATGATGGTTTTCTTAACGGGCACTATGAATGATAGTTGCTAGTGCCCAATCGAATAATAGAATAATCATCAAATCAAATATCTATTGATTTATATATATTATACTGGTTAATATTCAGAAAGTTCTGCGCGCGTGCTTCAACAGTCCGACGGAAGTGAATAGCGGGGGCCTGTAATGCTTGTCGCGTGCTGACATCCTTTTGGCTGTACTGACACCTCTCGAGCATGGCACATTTTCTTAAAAAAAAACTTTACCATAGTCAGTATACCATGGACGCTTATAGGTGGATATCGGCTGGAATACGATGAAGGACCAACCTGTCTTTCTGAGTCCCATCTTGTAACTCTTTGTAAGCTTGTCAGTTTACAGGAACTGCCTCTGTTGACAGCAGCATACTATGGCAGGTTTCCTCTGCGATATTTAACAACTTAATCAACTATTTTCCCTCACCAACAGAGCGAAGTGATTATTGTGGCATCAACCGGTTCCTTTCTTTGTATTGTAACTCACCAAGATGCGGGACCAGGCTGAGTATTCCGAATCGTTTATACAACTAGGGGGGAGGAAGGAGTGATCTATGCTTATTTTGATATTGTAATCTTTTTCTGGCTACCCCTTTCTGGTGTTCCTTTTTCATTGTCACTCCGTATATTTTGTATAAAGCAATTTTTGGAGTGCGATTTTTTAATAAAGGGTTTTAAAGTCATTGTGTATAATTACAAAGAAAAACACATTACCTGTGATGCTTAATCTAATAATTCGATAACGTATATTTGTAGTACAAAGCAAAAAAAAAATGTGTTAGATTAATAAATAACAAATTAACGAAGCCATAGCATGTAACGAGGAAAATATATTATAGTGCATAAATTAACATTTATGCACTGTTTCATAAGGCCAACAAACCACGCAAATATGGAGATAGTTGAATTTATAATAGTTTTTAAATAGGTTTAATCAATTACTTTTTAAATTCACATTTTGAATATTATTTTTTTAAAAATGTATCTTAATAAAACTGCTTTAGCGCATGATTATGAATATCGAAGGAGAATATGTCTGGGAATAACATTTGAGGATTAAAATGATTCCGATCATGATATTATTGATGCCGAGTAGAGAACGAGACGAGACCGTAGGACCTAGCCAAGTTTGCTCATGCTTCAACTAGCTATGAAGAGAATAATAGTAGAATCTCTCTCAACGTTGTCTGCACGATTCAGCATACACTTTTGCATATTTAACTTTATTATCAAATGTATGAGATTCGAATACAATTAATTTTCTACAAGAATTTTAAATACTAAATTTGGCTGTAGAAAATATCAATAAGTTCTTTTAACGCCGAAGAAATTGTTTAAGCCGTTGTAAAATAATAATATAAGTTGTCAGACTTAAGGTATCCGACTACTTGCGACAACTTTTTTTTTTTTTTAAAAAAAAGGCAAATATGGGGATTTTTTGTTGTTGTTTTTAGATTTGCTTAGTGCATTAAGAAAAATATACTTAAATTAAGAAGAGAAAAAGATATTATATTATTACCAAAATGGGAAAAAACTGGTAAAAATTTACAAAAAAATCATCTAAACGCGACCCATTCTGTACCAAAGGTTTATAAACAAATATTCAATTCTGATGTGTTGCTATGTTATTCATTTTTGAAATGATCTTCAGGATAAGAGATATTTTAATTTTTACAAAACCTAGAGCACTTTATCTTAGTTAATGTATGAAATTGCTTTTAATAAATAGCGAGAGAGTAAATTCACATAAGAGAAAGTAAATTTTGTAAGAAAACAGCGATTGATAAATCTGAAGTTTAAAAAATTTCTACTATTATACAGAACATACACAAAATTTTTTAGTTAATTATTTCAATCGCTGGCCCCGTTTGAGCATTTACAAAAAAAAACAAAAAAACATTTAGAGTAAAACGCGTTTTAAAGTATGACATCTTGCTAAAAGTAATGGCATCTGCTTTTACTTAAACACTTGTAGTTTTGTTTTAGTAAACGGAAAATAATAAACTTGTTATTTTGTATAAAGCTAATAAAATGGCCTATAAGATAAAATCATAAAAAAAATTTGTCAATTTTTGGCGAAATTCACAATTTTAGGATAGTCGGATACCTTGAACTAACATTTATAACAACGAGATACGGAAAAAAAACTGTAAAATAAAAAGAATACAATACAATTAGTATGATAAATTCCCAATGTACCACATATTCTTGATACGATGCTAACAAATCAACTTACGTTGGATAAATCATTGGTACACATAAGAATTGTGTGTTAGAGTATTAGTTGAAATCCAACAACTTACAAAACGCGGTTTATAGAGTGTAATAAGCTTATATAAAGAAATTAAAAGGGCAAATTAGGGAAAATGGAGGCCGCGGTAGCCAAGTGGTCTAGTCATCGGATCATGGCTAGCGTGTCATTAATTCGATCCCAGTACCACTAAAGACCCGCCGTGTAGGGGAGCGATGCACGTTAAATCTGTCGAGAGCTCAAACGTTCTCCCATTGGTGTGGTGTGGTAGTTAGGAGAGAGGGGTGCAAGCTCAGGTGACGTCCTCGTCACTTGACGATGGTTCAAAATGATGAGGTCCGTCGCCAAAAGCCCTCGTGTAGCTGAACAGTGCGACATTAATATTCACTCACTAGGGAAAATGGAAGTTGATCAACTTTGTAAATTTTTCTGCAGGAGTTACTTCTAAGTTATTATTCTCTGTTATTCGTTTTGAAATAAAAATAGACTTAAAAAAAGCTTGAGTTTCAAGCAATTAAAACACACCATAAATAAAATAAAGGATCTCAGAAATCCCTCTAATGCCTATTTGAAAAGGTGATATGCGTTCAGGAAATAATTATGGAGTAAAATAAATTCTAGACTTACATTTTTACAAGGTGCATATGTTCCATTGAATGCTGCACATCATTAGTTCTGACAGTTCTTAGAATCTTTCTTTTTGGAGCTAGAACAACTATTTATACCCACGGCGGAGTAACTTTGGGATGACGAATGCATTCATACTAACCACATACATTATTTTTTGTTCCTTTTGTATGTGAATGCATTGAAAGGGTGTTCTAGACTATGCATGTTCAGGGTTGAAAATAGAAAACTTAAAAACATCCCTTTCAAAGAGACCGCTACGTTAAAAACAGACTAATACGACAAAGTAAACGTTTACGTTTACAGATTTTTAAATTACGGTATGAGGTAACGGTGTTTAAAAATTTAAAAGTGTAATAAAAAATTTTAGGGTTGATCTATTATTAGGACAATTTATATAACATTCACTTGTACAAGCAAGTAGGTAATGGCATTATTTGACTTAACTCTTTACTACCGACGGTATTTATAAGTACCACTCACTTTAAAATTACATAGATTAACCATTTTTACGAATATTCTGATGATACTTAGCAGAAATATTCTTTTAAATCCCCTCTTCCAAGATATATGGCAGTATGGGTTCTATGATAAATATTTTAGCAAGGAGGCGAATAGTTTTATAGCAGAAGTTGCGTTTTCAGCTGACATTTTGATCGGATTGCGAAGATTGTCATTTTTGTTCCGAAAAAGTAGTTTATGTCAAAAGGTGTCTTACATTTTTGTATGTTAATGAAGATCTTAGAAAACTATTTGACTATTTGTTTTAAGTGAACAGTGTATGTAATTAATTTTACAGTTGAATATCGTTAATTAATTAATTAGATCTAACGGATTAAATTTCCCAACGTTGAGTATTTTGTTTATGTATATCCTTTAATTTTCAATGTAGTGATTCAAAAAAAAAATATTCCATGAAAAAAACTGCAGTAAAGCATAATGGGGAAGATAAAGGGTTAAAAGCATTGCTATTTTAAAGTTATAAAAGATTTATTAATGTTATAGAAATTTCATATGATATTATTGCAGGATTTGATGATTTTCCTAATATCCATCAACATACGATTCAAAAGTAATTTTTCTTTAAAAAATATATATATTTGTATTTATTTAATTATTGTTTTTAACTTATATTTTTCATATATAATTTGAATTTCTTAATTTCGAATTGAAACTTGACTGTAATTTTAAGAATATTATTTAAAAAAATAATAAAAAGTTTATGTTTTTTAAAGAATTTCATGTTAAATTATCATTAAGTGAGCATGAAATGGAAACCAGAAAAAATAAGTTGCTTAATTTGAAGACTTTGTGACAAAACGAACAAATGCTCTTAGAATCTAAAGTTGAGAATTCTTTGTAGATATAAAATATTTCACATTCACGTATTAAAATACATATAAATCTAATTCTGAATGAAAAGCACATCACCATTTTTAATCAGTCTAAATGATTTGGTGGAAAATGGAGAATGAGTTTATTGTGAATAGATTTATATTTATACTGTTCATATTATTTCGTTAGAAAGAGTAAATAGAGCAACATATCATCTCTGTAGAATTAGAGAAATTGTAAATTAATTCGTAATTTATATTTTAATAATGAGCAAATAAATCTACACTATTTTTGAATTGCTTGAATGTCATAAATTTGGAATGCTTGGAAAGATTGAGAAAAGATGATATTTAATAAGACCTAAAAAAATATTGAAGGTGAAGAAAACGATGTCGAACACGCACAATAGCCGTGTCTTCAACCTGTATCGCTCGAGGACCACATCAATAAATTTACAATGATCCACGGGCCATATCAATAAATTTACAATGATCCGTGGGCCCCATTAATAAATTTACAATAATCCGCGGGCCACATCAATAAATTTACAATGATCCGCGGTCCACAGGATTGTCAAAAAATAATGTAACCAGGAAATTTAAATAAGAAAATTTTTGTTTTACGAGACTTCAACTGATTCAGAGAGAAAAGATGGTGTTGCAGGCTTTACAGTTACTTTGCGTGTTAAGGATTACAGTCAACCTATTTCTCTGAAAACTTCTGAGATTTTATGCATAGTCAGATTTTTTATATTTCAAACTTTTTGAGACACAATGAAATTTTTGAAAAATTCGTCATTTTTAGAAAATTTTATTTCAAATGGATATCAAGCATATCAACAAAATGTCTTAAATATCAAGAATAACAGAAAAAAAGGCGTTTTTTACGACAAAAAGCAGACACGCGAGTTTTCCTGAAATTGCTTCAGGTTCAAATGAAGAGCCACTAAAATACCTTCAGCGTTCCATTCGCGCCCCGCGGGCCCCGGGTTGATGACTCCTAATGTAGGGGATCTATTTCTCATCCCCAGCCCGCACGATCATGTGAGTTAGAAATTCTAATACGTTCTTGCTCCTGGAATAATAGTATGAAAGAAAATACCAAATTGAACCATCAAGCGGGTTTGTAGAAAGTGTAAAAGTATCACTTTTTACTGCAGTTGTCTGTTATAGTCCATGTTTTACTTTCAGTCGGTAAGTCTACTTTTGTTTACAAGTACAACGGATACACGTCGCCCTTTTATATGTCATAGAAATGTAATTATCAATATATTTCTAATGGCATAGATGCACATTTTTGTCTAAATGTGTAAATAACAGTAAAATAGTAAAAATATTAACTATACGCTATTAATGTTGCTTGTAGGACTCAAGATTTCGTTAGCCGCACGATCTTGTGACGGGTGTTCCTGAAGTCACTGCTGTGCTGTAAAGGTTAAGTGTTTGTCTCATGTAGGTTTTCTTTTCTATTTCAATAATTTTGATGAAAGCCTAAATAAAAACGAAATATGTTGTAAAATAGTTACTACCATATTATTTTCTTGGATGTTATAATCAAAGAAGCTCTTTTTTCTTTCTCTTTTGCAGTTAATTTTCTCGTTCATACATTTGTAGAAGGATATGACATTTTTACCCGCCACACAGATACCTGCAACCATATCTCCCTCCCCCGCTAAAAAAGAACTTGGGTTTTTCAGGCTGGCTAGATGTGATTTGAAAATTATTCATTCTTCTTAAATAACAAAACTTGCTTGTACATTTTATAATTTTTCATGGAATTCTGTGCTAACTGATAACAACAACAAAATTCAGGTGTGTCTAAAATAAAAAGAGTTCTCACACAAGAAGAAATATTTCAACCAACTAATAAATCAGATTGTGAACTTAGTGATCTCTCGGATGATGACTATGCTGTGGACACAAAACATATGAACCACGGTTATTGGAAGGAGAATCAAGTTCATACACACAGAGAGAGATGAAGAAAAACATGAAAATATTTCTAAAGGAAGGACAATTTTAGATCACCCTTTGCCATCAGTCTCTTAAACCCATTCTTTTCATTAATATAGCCGCAGAAAAATCTTGGTTTCAGTACAAACGAGATGCAATATCAAGAAAAATTCCTCCAAGAAATCAAATGAATCTCTTAAAATTTAGCAGCATCTCTACTTACAAATAGAAGTATTTTAACTTATAATGAAGATGGCAGGGTTGTAATTCTTCCCGCAAAAAGATCGAAATACTGTAATCCACTTACTAAAATGCTATGCCAGAATAAGAGGTATGACATGTATAGCTATTTTCGATGTGTTGCTGACATTTCAAGGTCTCGATAGGCCAGATTTGAAAACTACGAAAGCAGTTCAAAATCACATTGAGAAAAATGCAATATTTATTTATACTTGTCATAAGCAAAAACTTGCTTTAAAGATTGCTACAAATAAATAATTAGTCAATAAAAGAATAAATAATGTATTAATAATCTAACAATTTTTGTTTAATTAAATTTGTTTCTTCTATCAACTTAGAACTTGGTAAAATTTCACACATGATGGTTTCACAGGAAAAGCCCAAACCGCACGTTCGTGCAGATATCCTCCACGTTTCATAGGGAGGGGGGGGGGGGTAAAAATGTTTCTATATATTATTTTTTATCTAGTGTCATTGGGGTCAGTATCGTGTAAAAAAAACAGAAGAATTGATATTTTATGATAAAAATATATCGGGTTTTAAGGGGATATTGAACACAATACTGTATTTAATATAAAACTGGTATTTATCTTTGGCCTGGTAAACTGGTTAGAATGAATGAAGATCGTGCTGCAAGAAAACCTTTCTGCAGCACGAAAGGGAAATCGACCTCAGAGCAGATCCCCGTTTAGATGGACTGACTGTGTCAAAAAAGATCTAAATATTTTAAAGGTCAAAAACTGGAAAATAGTTTCCAAAAGTAGAGATGCCTGGAGAAAACATCTGGAGAAGGCCAGGGCCCACCTAGGGCTATCGAGCCACTAAAGAAGAAGGTATTTATCTTTGCAATGAAATTACAGTAGAACGTCGTTTATCCGAACGTTTATTATCAGGAGCGTCAAATATCCGAACCAAATTCTGGATACGTTTTCGAACAGTGCAGTGCTCAACAGTTGTTTCGTGTGAGGCAAAAAGTGACCAGAAACCCCAAGGTCAGGAATATTTGGGAAATTTCAGTTGTATGATTTGGTAAACATCTGCGCGGAATATTAAATCAGTTTGTTTCCAAATGAGGGGGTGTATACGGGCTCTTTTGTTGAGTTTTGTTGATGTAGAAACCTGATGGCATGCAAAGCAGAAGACTGTGGATTTCAAATGCTAAATAATGACGAGATTTGTACTTCCGTGCAAGAAGAATCCAATCCTGTCGACGATGAAACGGATGAAGACGAGGATAACAACAACGAAAGTAGCAAGGGTCCATCAAATGCTGACGCGTTTCTGCGTTAGAGACAGCTATGGAGTGGTACGAACAACAATCAGAGTGCTGTCCTACTCAACTATTGCTGCTGAACAGAATAATCAGATACCTCGCAGTGAAAAATCGAAGGTGTACAATGGTACAGAGAAAAATAAGTAATAATTTTCCACAATCAAGGTAAAATTGTGACATTTTGCACCTATTTTGCTTTTTCTTCAAGCTCGTTTCCCGCATATGATTTGTATAGTGCCCAGTATCACATACTACATGGATTGCATTCGATTTTCGGTTATCCAAACAATCGCGTGTCCGAACAATGTCCAGTCCCAATTGATTGGGATAAACGACGCTCTATGTACTGTCAAATTTTGAAAACAGTCTAGATAGGTAGTCAGCTTGGAAGTTTTAACTATGCATATATGTTACTATATTTATAATTTTTTCCCCTGTTCACATATTGTAATGCGATAATTTAAATATTTTGTAAAGTAGGGTTGTACTGGTCATTTTTTGTTGTCGGTATGCTTGAAGTAGCTCCATGCAAGGAAAATTTTTTCCACAATTTTAAATCGTTTAGAATGTATTGCTTATTTTGTGCATCCTTTAATTTAAATATTATTTATTATTAGACTCAGATACTATTTCATTCAGATCATTCACATACTGTATGTAAATAATGTAGAATATAAATATATATATAATTTATAATAATTTAAAATAAATTAATTCAATAATTATTAACCAATGGGGCAACTACCATATTTTGAAGTGATAACTTCTTTAGGCGCGTTTTGCTGAAGAGTGAATTTAAATTAAGCGTCAGGTTCGGGGGCGTTTCGTTCAGTCGGCTGTTTTCGGCTCTTGTCGGAAATCGTTCGGGACAGCAATGTGAGCGTAGTTTTTGTTAGACATTTGAAAAAAAAAATTCATTTCGGGATCCGAATTTTTTGTAGTGTCTATGAGTTTTTCTAACCACTACGCGCCATGATCTCGGGTGGATAAACTGATTCGAACCCGACCTTTTTGTGAGTTTAGAGTTTTGTAGTTGGCAACAGCTGCAATGTAGATTAAACTAACTTAGCACGTGTATTTAAGGAGACCGAGGTTGGTCAAGAGATGATTGTCGGTTTCAGACGAAATGATTGGGCTCTTCAACTGAAGGCATATTAGATATGTGCAGCTGGTTTGTTGCTTAGTATTTTTTTAAGATGTTTCGATTTTATTAGAAGTTAGAAAATTGAATGAATGCTTCGAATCAGTTAACCAAAGTCTGGTTATATTATTTACTTGATGATTATATTTTTAAACTTAATGTTTTAATTGCTCCAGTGGCGAGCAGATTCACTTGGTTAGAGAAACTGCTTTCTTACTATGCCTCCTCGACATAAAATTTCGCTGCCAAGCTTTGCCTGCGTTAGTTCACCATGAAGAATTATATCAGTTTTGAATTGAAAACTTTTTAAGCACGCGTTTTTTTTAAGTAAAAATTTCATCCACACTTTTTCCCGTGAAGTTTTATTGTTTGTATTTAAATATTACCGTCATAAAGCCCACTTTCACTCAACACAAGCGAGTGAACGAGAGAAGACAAGCGAAAATAATTGGAGAAGAAAGATTATTCTTATGTAGAAAAACAAAGATACGACAAAACGAAACAGAGGAGCTGTTTTTTAATTCAGTACAAAGAGCATTTAAGCACAAAAATGTACAAAAAGAGTTAAAATCCGAAATTTTAATGGTTAATTGGCGAGAAAGTTGCTAATATTTTGGTTTATATATGTGATGATCACTAAGAGATTGCGAGAAAATAAAGCATTAATTGTGAAAGAGTACGAACACTCTCTTTTTGTTTGCTTAGAGAATTTTAAGGGGAAAAAACGGCTCTCAAGGCATAAGTTTTCCTAGTTTCACATTATACACGGCGTTATATAAACGGTACTTACGTATTACCGCAACGGTATAGCCGATATTATACACTCACTTCCAAAAGTTAAGCCCGGAGAGGAAAATGCTAATTTCCGGAAGCCAATCAGAATTGAAGAGGATGCAATTCACTGCAGAGGTAAGATGGAAGTATGCAAATATGTTAGGTAACATCCAATCGTACTTTCAGTCAAGAAATATGCAAAAAGGGCAGTCTTATAAGAAATCAGTTTTATGAAGGGTTACAGAAGTTGATTGTAAGTGCTGATAGGTGTTTAAAACTTTCGTACAATTTGTTTTCAAGACACGTGTTTCTATGACTTCCAGAAAACAAAGGGAAGATTCTGAGCGCTGGCGTGCTGTAGGGCGCATTGAAGCAGGACAGTCGATCACAGACGTTGCTCTTTTCTTCGGCGTTCATCACATTCTGTAATTTCACGTTTATGGAAACAATTCCAAACCACACAGACAGTTGTCCGAAGGCCCGTAGGCGGTCGCGCAAGGGTTACAACCCCCCGCGGAAGATCGATATATTGCTATTGTAACCAAGCGGAATCGCAGAGCGACTTCCACACGTGTGACATCTATGGTTACAGCGTCCACTGGTAAGGCTATATCTGCAGCTACTGTACGCCGATAATTACATATGAATGAACTGTATGCCCGGGTACCTCGAGTTTGTGTTCCTCTATCCGTCCAATCGAGAGGAACACTATTAAAGTGGTGCCGGGAATATGGCAATTGGACTGTGTCTGACTGGGGCAATGTCATGTTTACTGATGAGTCAAGATTTGCTCTGGAGCCAGATGACAAGCGTATAAGGATATGGCGTAAACAAGGAACACGCAATCAGCCCCGAAACATCACGCATTCCGAGGCGGAAGCATTATGGTGTGGGTAGGGATTTCATTAGGATACCGCACCGACCTGCACATCTTTAAACGGGGTTCTGTGACGGTTGTCCGGTATCGAAATGAAGTCCTAGAACCCATTGTGAGATTGTACGCTGCAGCAGTTGGCCCTACTTTTGTTTTAATGGACGATAACGCACGTCCCCTATAGAGCTGACATCGTCGATGACTACCTGGAGAGTGAAGGGATTGCGCGTATGGCGTGGCCATCATATTCGTCCGACCTTAATCCCATTGAAAATCTTTGGGATGCCTCGGCCGTGCTGTATCTTCACGTTTCCCACCTCCAGCCACACTTATTGAGCTGGAAACTGCTCTACAAGAAGAATGGCGATTGCTTAATTCTGCGGTGGTTGACCACCTAATTGAAAGCATGGTCAGAAGGAGTAAACTTTGCATACAGATGATGGGGGATCACATACCCTATTAATGTCTTATTTTTTCATTTTATGCTGTTTATTTTCACTTTATACATAATTCTGTTTAAGTCTTCAGTATGACATTATCTGATAACTTACAAAAATTTAATATTGTTTTCATTTCTGTATAAAATTATTGATTTTGTTTTATGTTTAAATATATATGCTACTTTACTGCCAAATTTTGTGTCAATCAAAGCAGTATTTGTTGATTTTTTTGCATTTTACATCTTCGTGCTTAACTTTTGGAAGTGAGTGTATGAAAGGAAACACATGGTTGCCAATTCAGTGTGTGCGACACATGAGAAATTACTTGCCAACTTGGCAAGTTATTTTGAACGTTGGCATTTTTGCGATAATACATTAGTACCATGTAAACAAATATATATTATAGAAATATAATCTACATAAGTAATTTACATATAAATAGTTTTAAATAATTAAAATAATTGACATTTAAATCTTATATACTCATATATAAAAAGAAGGCATAATTATTTTCATATTACCCTTCACAGAAAATGGATGAAATAAACAAATCTACCGATGAATGGGTATGAAAAAGAGAACTACTTAATGCCCGCATGCGAAAATGTTATTAAAGAAAACGTAGAATATCAGCGAACGATTTGATTTCTCTTGCCCTGAATAAATCATACGTTTTCACTTTTATCTTGGGATCATAAGCACACACATATTTTTTTAGCGCGTTTTTCACGTAGTGTAAAAAAAAATTTCGCATTTGTAGTCGCATTTGTGCTCTAGATGAGCCGAATCATATTTAAATTTAATAATTTTAAAAAATTAAAAAATCTTTTTTTTTAATTACTTTTTTTTTAAGTATAGTATATATATACTTTCTGTTAGTAAAAAGTTCATTAGTTGCATTATTGTAAAATACAACATGTGAAAAACGCGCTAAAATTACTTCTTTATAAAGTATTATGTTGGGCGAATAATAATAATAAATAATATACAAATATTAATCCACAAGGCAATACTTCTGGAATACTTTTTATGTCATCGTGATTCGTATAAGTTCTTATTACATATTCCTTCTCTACAGAAGCGTTCATTCGAATATTAACAAAAACGGTAATTTTGTCCCTATAAATCAAGAGATGTGGTTCATTTAAATTGTTTATCGTGTCCTGTATAAACCTGTTAACCGCTTTTGACACTCCATTTAAAAAGGAACATAATGATAAAACTCTTTCTTGTAGTGACTGTGAATCATCATCCTCAGTTGAAAAGTCAGCGACACATGCGTGACGAGGTTTATGTAATGAAAGGAAACGGATGTTTTAAAGATGATAAATCATTACATATCAAGAACTAAGAATACATTCCCAGTGATTCATTCCAATTCGAAACTGAACACCTTAGAACGATGACACTTATTGCTGTTAACAAGTAGGACTAAAACAGAATTTAAAAGTAACGGGGAAAACAAATTACTTCTTGGCAAGCAAGGTAACTGTGACTGTAGTTGGATAAGTAAAGTTTCCCCTGAACCTAGATTTCTGGTTTTCTGTTCGGAGCATGGGACAATTCGCTATTGTGTGTGTAAGTTCGAAAGTTGAAATTATTTTTATACCTATTTAGTCAAAAAAATGGGCACCCTTAGTAATTTTTGCAATTCTCATCGCAGGTGGAAAAAAATTGACACAACTGTTAATAGTTCAAATGGAATTAAATTATGATGTTTATGAATAAATGAATTCATTTTATTCACATAAATTCTGAAATATTTTTTGTAAGCCTGGAAATCGTTTCTTATTATGGAATAATTTTATATTTTATAAAATTCTGCTTAAAATTTTCTAGTTAAGAAAGATTATAAGATTCCTACAGTTAGGTAAAAGTGTATCCAAAATAAGATATAATTTCTTTGCTTTGCACTTTTCAAAGATGCCAACACATATATATATATATATATATATTTCTAAATTTAAAGTTATAAAAAAAATAGAAAAAGTAGCATTGTAGTTAAAATCTGAATTATTAAATATAATTACGAAAGAAAATTGAATTGTAACAAATGTTTAAAAAGGTTTTTGGATTCTTAATCCTTTAAATCAAAAACCTCATACAATAACATCAAACAATTTATTATTTTAGTTGTGTTAATTGAATGGATTATTAATATTATTTACACCTGATTTTTTTACCTGTTAATGTTCAAATAAAAAAATAATTTAAGAAAAACATATTTTAACGATTATTGCTCTAACAATTTGCAATGCAAATTGATGTTGAAGTTTCAATGCTAATTTCATCCTTTAATTAAATATCTGTGAATAGTTAAAGCAATATTCATAGTTTGCACATGACCGTTCTCGTGTGAAAGTCTGAGATATCTCACTGACCTTTTCAATCCCACAGTTCTCCATTGGAATGAATTAGGCTATGCCTTTTCAAAAATCCTGCCACCTATAAATATTCTTTGTGGACCGGTTATAACTGAAAGGATACTTAAGCTGTTGATTTCTGAGCTTCCCGGTTACTATTGGAAATAAAACATGCAACCACAAGACATCGGTACCGGCCACAATTTCTGGTGTCTGACCTCAGTTAGGGCAACTCCTGACCTTACTTTCAAAGTTATGAGCAAGGGTTTTCTTTCCATGGTGGCTGGCCTTTGTATCAAAATGAGGAGGCAACCGCACTGAAAATTCGCACCTTTGCAGCGAGATAATAATTGAAGTTGTAAGTTTGATATTGAAAACGATCCTTCTTAAGAAGAATACTAATTAAAGATTATTGTACGAGGGTGAGTGAGAAAATAAGTTTCCCCTGTAGACTGTGGTCAGAGTTGTGCATGAAAGTCAAATCACAGAATGATACATTATAAAGGTAAGTCATGACTTTATTCTTCCACGTAAGTACCTAGTATATTGAGACATTTGTCATACCACTTGATAAGCTTCAAAACACCCTCCAGCCACCTTTAAGGCTTTGCATACAGAAGAAGCGTTTAACGGCTTGTATGACTTCAATATTGCTTCCAAAGCGCCTTCAGGCGAGATTCTTCTTCAAAGTCAGAAACCGATGAAAATCATTTGGTGCGAGATCAAGACTGAGTGGCGGATGCTGTTGGCGCTCCAAACCAAGAGTTTCAATACGGTTTTGCTTTGCCGTCGCTGAGTGTGGTCTCTCATTGTCATTCACAAAACGTCATATCTGAGAAGCCCAGGCCGCTTCTTCCGAATCACCTCTTTCAATTTCGACAGGGTGTCACAATATCGCGTAGGTACTGTGACACCTTGGTTCCAATCTCAAAAAATTCCAAGCAAAAGGAAACACTTCTTCCGTATGCAAAGCCCTGAGTTTTCCTGTAGGGGTTTTTGAAGCTTATCAAGCGGGTTGACAAATGTCTCAATGTACTTGGTACTTACGTGGAAAAATAAAATTATGTCTTATCTTTAATATCTCATTCTATATTTTGACTTTCATGCACAACTCTGACCACAGTCGACAGGAGAAATTTATTTTCCGACTCGCCCTTGAATATACAGGACTAGCATAAATGATTCATTCGTTTTAAAAAAAGGCTATATTTTCAAAACTATTGCATGAGCACACATGAAAGATATATGAACCCCCCCCCCCCATAAAATCATCAAGTTTGTATTGTGTATTCCAGCTAAAGGTTAATGTTTTCTGTTCAGTGCCACAAACAAAGACGAATGGGCCGTCTTTCTTCGCTGACAAAGTGTGGCCAGTAAATGTTACCCGAATATGTTGGAGTTGTGGCTGTTCCCATAACTTAAGAGCTGACTTCAGTGATTTTCTCTTTTACTAAACGGGGCACCCACACTTTGAAGTATCCCAGTTCGTGAGTTCCTAAACCAGTGATTCTCAACCACTGTGCCACGGCACTTTTGTATGCCACTAATTTTTTAAAAATTATTAATTATATACTCTTTGAAAAAAAGAAAATCCAGACCTGAATCATTCGCCCGTTTTATAAAAATAAACTACAGATATTAGTGATATATTTAACTTATCCTTTCTTGGATAGAATGGATGAATGAAGAAGAAAAACTAATTTTACTCTGTAATAATTAAGATTTAATTTAAAAACATTCAAAAGAGACAAATAATTCATTTTGAATTAAAATTGAAGGTGATTATCTCATAATAAATAGCAAAAAAAATAAATAAATAAATAACTATTAAAAATATTGTTACAATTTTCTACATCGCATTTGCGTGAATTCTGATTTTTATCATTAACAAATATAAAAATGAAAAAGATCAAGACTTTTAAATGTAGATTAAATGAAATGAGAATGGTGTTATCATTTTAAGACTAAATATGGACGAAATTATGAAGAATCTTCAAGCTCAAATTTCACATCAAATGTATTTTTATAATTAATTTGTGACGAAGTACTCATTAGACATTGTGTTGTCTTTGTCGTACATATGTTATTTAATACTGAAAATGATTATAATAAACTATTTTACATTGTGTATTACAGATAAGTAAAGTTCTTTTAAACTTATTTTATTGTTTGTGTTTCACTAAATTTTGAAATAATTAAAAGTGTACCACGCAAATAAAAAAAAAAGTTGAGAATCAATGACCCAAACGTTGAGCTTCCGCATCGCTGAATTGAGCGTATGAGTGAGAATGATCTAATTTTGTTCCTCCCCGCTTCTCAGATTTCCTGATTTAACGCCCTACGACTTCTTCCTGTAGGGTACATTAAGGACCTTGTTTACAAAACTTCGCTACCACATACCTTTGTCGAGCTCAAAGAATGCATCAGTGTTGTAGTGCAAACAATGGACAAGACTATGCTACAAAATGTATGGAATGAACTCTATTATATTTTCTGGACGTGTGTTGTGACGTTTGATTCAATAATGGTAGCGTGTTTGAAATATAATTTAGTTTAATTATCACAGCTGTTATTTACATTAATATACAAGTTTCACTATGAGATGATTTTAAAGTCCAAAATAATTTTGTGAGGTAGGGATCTTGTTGGTGTCCGTTCCAAGCGAAGTTTTACGCTGTTCTCCCTCTTCTCTCTGCGGTTCACCGACGTCCGCGCGTCCCCTTTCACCCCCACATCCGGTGGAGGCGAAATGCTTCCCTCGGGTCAAAGGTTGCAGGGGCTAATTAAGACACGTCCGTCGCAGTATATTAGCGACTGCAGGTGGTTTTGCACGTGTGGTCATCATTCTTCTAAAACTGACCCGGCCGTGGGAAGCAAGTCCCAGATGTCTCAAGGGGGGGGGGACGCACATACGTTACAGTGTGGGTTGCGTCGCCAAAAGGGTACATATGGACATATGTAGAGGGTATATATAAACTTGCCAAGTTTATGGCTCTTTTCATATATCTTTTATGTGTAAACGTGTAATGCTTTTGAAAATATAGCCTTTTCAAATGAAGGAATCATGCTAACCCTATATAATTACTGGTTTGCTTATCATGTAGTTTAGTGAACAATATTACGATCATTTTTTCACTTTTGAGTTGTTATACGATCAATGTATTTATTTTTTAACTAGTAATCTTGATTAAAAATATCTTAAGTTCAATTTAAATAGAAAAATAAAACAAAAAAAGTATTACAAAGTAAAAACTAAGATATAAAAAGACTGTTAAAAATTTACTATAGAACTATATAACTAAAAAGATGTTTTTTAGATAAATTATTTGCACACTGTATGAATATTCTTAGATGTGGTTCCTTAATGTTCTTTCCCAGATGGCTCTACAACTATTGCGTTCAAATAAAGAGTGGATTAAAAACCTGATTAGAGATCAAATTCAGCAAATACATTGAATTCCATATTGGGAAAACTTTTGACAGTTAGAAAACTGCGTTAATAAGAGTAAATTAATTTATTCATTAACATAAAATTTAATTCCCTTAGAGCTTTTACGCAATAATATTAATTTTACTTAATTTTGATGAGAATTACGGGTATGGTTATACAAATTATAGAAATATTCATTAATACAATCGATGCATAAGGAATCATAAGTTGCATCTCTCAAGGTCATTACCAAAGACTGTTGTCCATTATACCTAGAATAAGAACAAATTAAGCTGCGAAGTTGTATATTTGGAGGATAGATATAATTATGTAATACTACACAACTATTCCTTGCTTACATTTATCAGAAAAAGAAATTAAAGGATTTAATGTGTGTGTTTCACCTCGAATAAAAGCTTGGAGCACTTATTTTCCTCAAGTAAACCTCACGGAAACTCCCAATAATATCCTTTTATTATCTCTCAATAAGAATTTTCAACTTTAGTTTAAAGGCGAACCAACGAATCCTTTTTATTACTCGTCTATATAATGGCGATATTTCATTTATTTTACAGTTAGTTGTAATGCCGGACGGTTCCTGCTTCCATCTGAAACCACTTGTCTACCCGCAGACCCGGCTAGGTGTGTGGGAGAAACTGAATAATCACTAGACATGTTTCAATCTAATTAATTTATTGACACCCAAAATATCAATCAGGCACAATAACAATCTAATTAAGATAACTGATCAGATAGTAGAGCGAGGAGGTGAGATTCAATAACACGGGGATACTACTACGGACCCTCAACTGATTTCACGACAGCCTAAACACGCTAAATATAAACTACGTCGCACACTAATAAGCTAACTTCTAATTGAACAAGGCTCACGATACCTGTACTTTTATGAAGCAGATCCTACACTTGAATCTTGCAGGAGATCTTTATCTGGATTTAATCACTGTCGTTGGATCCACTTTCAGTAATCCTTTACATGGACAAACTCCAAAATTTCTTAATAATTTCACGATCCTTCAATCTTCAACAAACAAACTAGCTCGCCAACTCACTTGCCAACTCTTTGCTAACTCCAACTCGCGAATACAGAATTTATATAATATACTTCATTTGCATAATCACGTTTTCTTACTCGGCGAAAGTTTGTTGAAATAAATATTTTTCTAAAAGTGTCATGAAGGTATTCGTTGAACCGCGTATAGATCCGTCACACAGTGATATACGTCTAACGCGAAAACGCTTAAGACGAAATATCGGTTAACACGAAATAATATAACGGTTCTGACAAAGTAGGATGCATTTTCATGCATTTTGTTTCTTAACATGAAACGAAAATCGCTTAACACGAAAAGTTTTTCCTTCTGGGAATGAACAAAATTTGAAAAACACCAGCCGCGCAGGCGATATTTAAGAGGGTGTGAATTGAAAGAGAGGTGTTTTGCAGAGTGAGTGAGTGAATATGAACGTCGAACTGTTCAGCTACACGAGGGCTTTTGGCGACGGACCTCGTAATTTTGAACCTTGGTCAAGTGATAAGGACGACACTTGGACGAGCTGGCACCCCCTCTCCTAACTACCACACCACACCAACAGCTTTCGACAGATTTAACATGTTTTGTAGAAAGGAGGCTAACTTGGCTTTGAAATACCTTCGGAATTGCCTGTGACAAGTCAATTTCCTTTATCTGAACTACTTTCACCGTTCCCCTACAAACATCACACAAAAACATCTAATCTCACATCAGTTGGCTTTGGAATTCGGTGACGAATACATCTTAGTGTGAGTAAAAATCAGTGAGTTTAAATTCCTTTTTTTTCTATTTTAGAAGAATTTTTTTACGAGTACAATGACAAAAGAATCAGGGGGGGGGGAGCAAACAGCTATTTCGCTCAAAAGAAAGATGGAACTTCTTGAGGCAGTTGATCAGAAACACAAGACGGAAACATAAATCTGAGATAATGTAAAATTTTGGTATTGCTAAATTTTGTAATAAATTTCATTAAGTTCTTGTGAATGTTTTTGTTCAATTGATTTTTATTAAATACATACATGTACATATATATATCATCTATGAAAAAAAATGTACTCTAATAAACTTAATTTTGTTGAATATGTGTTTGTTTTTTTGCAATATCCTTTGACACGAAAAAATATTTCGGTTCCTTCAGTTTCGTGTTAAGCGATTTTCACTGTAATTCGATGTATTGAAACATTTTTCTGTCGGACCCAAAGTTCGATTCAGTGGAAAAGATACCTACCGGAAGTGAGAAAAATAAATGTAAACACCCCTGACATTTTATTTCCTATTTATGAAAGACTGTCAGCACCCTTTGACTTATTTTTGGCGACAGATTTTAAAAATGCTTCTCTTAAACAACATCAAACGTTCCTCCCTACTTAAAAATGCTGTCCTGATCGTCCTCATAAAGCATGTTGGAACGGCATCGTTATCGCCAATAGCTTCTTGTTATCGCCGAAATGGTTGAATTATTGCCAGTTCTGGTGGAGTACGCCAACAGTGACAGTAAATAACGTCAACTCCTTCTCAGCTGCTACCCATTAAGAAAGAATTAAGGCAGATAAAAAAAAGGCGCAGTGGTATAAAAGAGAAATAAGATTGTGTGTTAAAAGGAAATTTTTCTTCTCTGACGAGGGGCTTTCAATGTCGGGGGAGTGATAAAAACATGCGTAGTAAAAATGTAAAGCGATAAGATATAGTCGACAGAGCGATATAAAAATGTTACGTTGAACACTTTTTTAACGAATGCAGGATAAACGCTTTACCTGTGTTGCTAAAAATATTCTCTTTCTTTTATAACAGGCGGCCTAGTTCTTTATTAGTGTGTCAACCTATTTTATTTAGTATTTTTTTTTTGTAAGCGCTTTGATTTTGTTTCAGATTTTGCTTTGTAAATCATGTAAGTGTCTAAATATAAATCACTGCACACAACAGGGTAATAAAAAAAAAACTAGCTGCTGCTTGTTTATATGTATTTAAGAAATAAATAAATTTGAGCATCTGGAGTAGAAGATAATTTGATTTATAATTATTCTCGATTCCAATTTTTTTGAGAGACAAAAGTAAAGTACATTTTGTAAAGAGCGAGAATAAAAGTTTAATTAAAAGTTAAAAATAAAAAATTTAAAGTTTCGAGTTTTTTTTTTAGTAAATAAACCAGTGATAAAACTTTAAATATATTGTAAGCATTTTCAGTTAACTTAAAAAGATTATTGGCAGATAACAATATATATATACAGTTGAACCTCCACATTACGAACCTCTATATTGTGAATTTTTCTGTACAGCGAACTTTTTCCTGGAACCAAGTACATTTCCCGATTTTCCTCGTAAAAGAACCTCCCAATAACGAAGTGCTTTTTCTATATAACGAACTTATTATCTTGTGTGTGATAATTTTTTTCTTCCTATTTTTAAAGTATTTCTCGACATTTCAAATTGTTCCCACTTTTAACTCTATTTTATAATGGTCATAAATCTTGAACTGGTTTTATTCAGTGCCTAACTCGCCGAGAGCAATAGAATTCTGTGCGTTTTATCTAAGTGCAACCTTAAACCCCATCTTCCCGCTCGCTATAAACACCTTCGATATCCCCTTTCACCCTCAGAGGAGTTGTCTCGTGTCTCCGTATCCTTGAACTAGTCTCCGTTCATTTGTTGTGTTGTTCAGTCGTACTGGTAACTTCGATTCTAGTAGCTCGAAAATGTTAAAACGTAAGCGCTTTAACATCAAAGAAAAAAATTTAATTCTTCAGGAAGTGGATAAGGCGCCAAGAAACTTTTCTTGCAGAGTTTTTCTTTCTTTCTTTTTCTTTTTTGAAAGGTAAGATATAAAAAGAAATATATATTAATTTACAAAAAGGTGTGAATAATTACTTCTTTAATATAGAGTATTTATGAATTTAAAATATTTTTACATTATTTATAAAGAAAATTGAAAGATGAATCTCTGTATAGCGAATTTTCCATATAAGGAACTTTTTTTCGGGATTTAGCCGCTTCATAGGTCCGACTATATTTCAATTAGAAAGATCCCGTTTTATAATTCTTTATTGGAATCAAGTATTTTCTTTTCCTTTACTTTTGGTTGGCAGATTTGTTTAAATATCTGCGGTACCCAAGGGGCCCTGGTCACGAACTTGTAGTCGCCTTTGTCGAGTCGTGGGCTAGAAACCTATTAACATTAGGGACACGGTAAATCTGTCGATACTCAAAGTTCTCCCGTTGTCTTGATATGGAAGTTAGGGGAAGGGGTACCAGCTCAGGTGACCTAGCTTCTAAGCTACGCGTCCATCGCCAATAGCCCACGCGTTGCTACATAGCGCGGAATAAATCATAATCAATCAATTGGAAGATGTTTTGGGTGTGTTCCATGATATATATTTTATCAATCTTCTTTTTATGGAGAGAAAAATTTAATTTTTTAAGTTTGTTGATTCATCGTTGGCTTATTTTGAACAGAAAAATTTGATTAAGTGAATGATCTGAACAGAGCTTTGAATCATTGGAGTCTTGCCTCATCATTTTAAGCAAAAAACAGATGAGGTTGATGACAGTTGCTATTACACTGTTTATTGTTATACCACGTGTTAGTACAAAGCTCAACTCCATTTAACCTTTTAACTGTCATGTCCGAAATTATTTCTGACACGGCACCTGCGCTCCAAAATGTCACACCCGAGTATTACACGGGGTAATTTTTTTTTTTATAATGCGCTTATTCTTTTACATATCGGGAGAAGTTTATTTTGTTTTTCTCTCTTTGTTAAACCCAAATTTATATCGGGAAAAGTTAATTCGAGCTTCCAAAGCCACACAAAACTGAATTTCTGAACTATTGACAGGTGTTCAATTTTATTTAGTTTTTTTTTTATATAGAAAGTAATGTTCCACTAAAAGCGAACTTTACTAATATCACATTGTGTGGCAGCTACCTCAAACGAATATGCAGTTGTAGTCGTGGTTTGGTGGGGTGGAGCGCTTAATCCTTCCGAACCCTCATCTCCATTCAGGACATTTTGGATGACATTAAAACGCTTTAAAATTGCCCTTTTTTAATAAACAATACTTAAAATTTTAGAAATAACCAAAAAAAAAAATAGTAACAAAAGAAATAACTTTGATATGAATACATTTAACAAATATAAAAAGATGAAAATTGATGAAAAAAAGTCTTGATTTTTACAAGATTTTTATTTATTTAATTATTTATTTTTCCAAGATGGGAGTGGGAGGAGCGATGTCTAGCCAATGCGGTTGCAGCAAAGGAGTCCGAGTTAAAAAGAGAAAATACATAGATGTAAAAAGTTAAAATTAGTTGGTATCGAGAGAGGAGCTTCTGGATGGCTGATCAGAGAAGTAAGCAATTTTTCCATTTAATTTTAGGAGAGAAGCTCGACCAATCATTGAGTAGAAAAAAAAGATATTTTAAGGATTAAAAGAAAAATAATGTAAGTAAAAGAGAGCATAATTAGGAATTAAAGATTAGCAGTATCAATTAGAATTGATCTGGGTCTGTGGAAATTAAGATCCGGAGTATATTTTTCGATGCTAGTGATCTATTTTTTGTCAGAGTTGTCAATTTTATTACAGAAGTTTGCAGTAATTCTCCTGATCTTTTGTCTAATGGTGGGTATTTTACTCGTAGCTCTGAGGTCTACATTCCTCATAAACCAACGTTGCCTGGCAATTAAACTTGGAGCACTTTCTAAATAATTAATATGAGTCTTTGTTACATGTCCCCAAACAGGGGAAGTGTAGGTCAGGATCGGTTTTAGGATCAGTGAGTAAATAATCTGCAGTTGCTTCAAAACCTTACAAATTTTTATGCATGTAATTCACAATAAATTTTTAAGTACTAAGTATATTTTATTTCTGTACTAAACATTTGATTTTTGCAATAAAAAATTGATAATTTATGTACCTAAATCACCAAATTAACTTGACAATTAAAGGGTTAATGAGCAACAACTCCAAGTGATATACATAATGAGTCTTTAACAGAATCAGGACTCAACCCTGAACTTGACTTGAAAGTCATTTGTCAATAGGTTTGAAATTTTGTCACGTCCCTAAAATGGCGGTTATGAGGGGGTTCGAAGAGAAAGCATACATTATCATAAAAAATAGCTAATTTTATTTAATCTTTGGCACTTTACGAAATACACTTTTAACTTAATTTTGGAAGCAATATGAAATCCTAACCCGTAATCAGATGGCTAAATTATGGAAGGTAATTATCTGAAGTGGTAACTCCTTGTATGATCCTTCTTGAAGTCCGATAGTACGGTAAGCTCCAAGTTTGGTTATTTAACCACTTTCCTGGTGGATTCTCCGTCGGATATTAATCTTAAGATGCGCGACCACCAATTGCTGATTACTAACACTTGGAATTCAGCTTAACGATCAACGCTAAGCCATTAACACACATACTCAACGACAGGCACTTGAATTTCTCTAATATAAACAATCTAAAATATAAACCTAATTACCTAATTTCAGAAACCTGAATTTCTAAAATATAAGCAATCAACGTCCCCCCTCTCTCTTTGGGCCACGGTAAAATTATCAAACACGGACCCGGCAATAAAAAGGTTGGGGAACACTGCTCTAGGGTTAAGACCTAAGTTATACTATGGTTTTGCAATCCTTTATAACATTTGGCTTGAGACTGAAAATTGGCTTTTCAGGGGGGCCCTTACATTCTCCGTTACGCCACTGCCGGCAGTGGTTCGATTCTTGTTAGGAACCAGGTCATCAACAAATAACGAGAAGCATTGTTGTGAATTATACAATGCAGCGTTAAGACAGAAGTATAGGAACGTTTAAGGATGAACTAAAAAATATAGTATACGAATGAAACAAGGCGAAAAATAACCCTTTACGGATTAATCGAAAAATTACTTTTCGCAAAGCCAGTATGTGTTTTCACGGGATTTCTAGGCCATTAAGTTCCATAACACCCGCACAATTTTTTGTCATTGTTTAAACACTTCTAATTAATTTAATTTCCCTTGAATTTCAGAAATCGATTTCAATCAGTACCGTTTTTTTTTTAAGCCTCAATATCGAGTCATAAATGAAGAGGGAACCTTAAGTATGCTTAGATTATTGTTCCTGATGACAACGCCCTCTATTACTCTTATGTTCAAATGTGTTCGGAATCAAGAAAGATATTTGATAGACAAGTTTCGGCATCTGACATTCGAACAGATTGACGGGAATCATTTGGCTAATGGAAGACGGAGACACGAGATAAATAAGAATGATGTCGAAGTCAAGCATTGGATGGACATTAATGAAGAAAGGGGTCTTGACCGTTCAAGAGTGGATGAAGTCATTGCTATAGTTTATGCTCCAATTAATTTCTCCTTTTTTATACAATTAGGCGTAGTTATGAAGTTTTGGAGTACCGTGATTAAATTTGTGCACACATAATTTCCTTAATGAAAAGTTTCATTTTTTTGGAGGGGGGGGGGATTGCCTTGGTGGTAAATATTGGTTACATACGCCATATTTTGAAAAAAGAAACTGAATAAAGGTAGATGGGAAGCACAATTTTGCAAAGGAAATAATTATTATTTGAAAAAGAATCCTGTTTAGTAATATTAACAACAAAAAAAGTTTATTAAATTTTATATAAGAAAACAGTACATTTAATACTTATAATATAAGGATACAAAATTAAACATTCAACGTGAAGACACATTTGTTAATCCTTTATAGTTTTAGTAAAATTGCACAAGAGAATTAATAGAACATTTCTTATTCGTTTGGCTTAACAGCTGCTGAAGTAAAAACGTTAAAAATTAATCAATGTCAATATTCCGATTGTTGCCAATCTGGTGAAGTGAAAAAGTTACAAAGAAATTGCTCTCAGATTTACAAGTATTATTAAAAAAATTAACAATAAAACCTTTAAAAGTTAACAATAAAATAATATTTAAAAAAAATAAATACAATTAACATAAAATACAAAATGGCAAATACAAATGCCTAAATATAAAATTAAAAAAATTCATCTTAAAAACTGATAATAATTATTTTTAATACATAATATGTGTTCTATAATTTTTTTTTTTTCATTTTATTAAACTGATGTTCTAAAATCTGACTTGGCTCGTGCAGCCATTAGTTGGCGAGGAAGTGAACAAAATTATTATCCTAACACATTTATAAAAATGATTTATTTGTGGCACAATAAGGAGCGAAAGCAGTTTTTTTATAACATTTGAGAATGAAAAAGTTGAAATAATTTTATTTTTGGAAGTGTAACTTATAAGCGACAGCTATTGTTTGCTAAACGTTTTTTCTTTTATAAAAAAAATACGCATTTGTAAGAACATTGATAGTTTTAGAGATTAACTATCAAAAATTTCAAACGCTATTCATAAATATTAATAATTAGTGCTAATTCAGATTCATTACATGCATCAATGCACTATCCAATTTGTTCAATATAATCTATCTTCGTTTTGTTTATTTTGAAGGAAACTAAGTTATGTGTTAGAATTTAAAATGCTGTTTCTAGAATCTTTTAAGAAAATTTACATTATTAAAGATGCATATTATTTTGAAATTAAAATTTCAAAACAAATAAATTTCAAGATTTACATACTTTTAAATTAAGTGATTCTACAATAAGTCTAATAAAAAAAAATTTAAAAACTGTATGGGAAACTGAATATTATAAAAACTATTTTGATGCATCTTATAAGTAATTATATTTTAATCATCCTATAGTAGCGTAAATACTAATTCATATTTAAAAGTGAATACGTCTTTAAATAAAAGAATATAAAAAAAGCAGTTATTGCTTTACAAATGTAATATTCAAAGTCTTTTACACATTTTTATATCTAAGATTAATTATCTACAAAATACATGATCTTTTTAGCGTAACATAAGCAATAATGCTCAAAATTACTTAAATTGCAATAAATTTAATGCTTCTTCAAATTCTTATTTATATATATTTCATATTTGGATTAATTCTGTGCGCTACCGTTATAAGAAAAAAATATTCTATTTTGTATGAGATATTATAAATGAATATCTCTACAAGTTTATTTTTGGTTTCAATGAGGCCCCGGTAGCAAAGTGGTTTGGATCTAGAACTTTGTTACTTATATGATGCATAGTCAAGTTCAGGAAAATCGAGTCCTGATACTACTAATAATTCATCATAAGACATAAGTACGGTTACTCGTTAAGGGAACTAGGCTATTGCCTCTTCCTACGTAGTATAGTGTGGAAGTTAAAAGAGTGAGACACCAGCTCAAATATCGTTTTCGCCAGTTGAATGTGCTGCAAAATTATCACATGCTCAGGGACATTTTAAGGAAGGGGCCAACTGGGACCAGGGACACTGCCTCGAGAAGGACCTTGCCTTGTTCTCGACTCCGCCTCATTAAGATCATCATCCAAAAAAAATTAATCGGCACATATTATTCCCGGGTATATTCTCTGAAATTTTTTGAAATTTCGACCTATATGCCAACTGGCAACAGTGATAAGACTGCATTATAATATGACAGCGTCGTTTGTGTCTAGACCTTGGTAAGGTCGGTTTGTGAGACTGTGAGTCATATGTATTTTATTTCTTGTGAGTTACCGTTCTTTCTAGTATTTGAAAACGTATGCTCAGTGGCGTAATGTACACCCCCGCATCGAAGGGGGATGGACAAGATACTAGGGGCCCAATGCCCGAGTGGCATCAAGCACATATCATTTGTAAGATCCGGCTTGGAGCCCAAAACCTGACTTTGCATGGGGGCCCTAATATTCTTCGTTACGCCACTTGGGTATGCTTTACTAACTGTTTAAAATGTTCGCAGGTCGGGCCTACTTTTGCACGTAGAGTTCCAAATCCTCAAGAAGTCTGAAGACGTTACTGCATATGCTTCTCCAATAGTCTTCGTATTTTTTAAGCAATGTTTTTTTAAAGAATACTTTCTATTTTGTTTACGTTATCATCACACTATTCAAAATGAATATCAAAGACGATATCCTCTAAACCGATTTAAAGCCCTAGAAAAGAATTAGAATTTGGAATGTTTAAGCATTAAATAATCTTGCAAAAAATAATGATATAAATATTCTCTTCTTTCTCTCCCTTCACAAGCTCTCTCTCTCTATGCATGCAAAATTTAACAGATATTCCTCAGCTCTTTGTTGATTTTCACTAATCACACAACATTGTACACGAAAGCGTTTGGCGGCAAAATATTTTTGCGGTCATAAATGCTTACCCTCATGAGTGGCATGTGTGGCCTTGGCCGAAGTCCAAACGTGTGAGAAATGTTAATTGACAACTTACGATGCAAAAGTTAAGGATGGCACCTGTTTCCTGAAATTTTACGTTCCACAACACGTAATAGCTCTTCTTAATTGTCGGCAAGTTACTTCTACCGTTCACTTCGAATTAAGACATTTTAGGTTCAAAATATGACAGAATAGGGCCAAGTTTATTCCATCGAAAACTGAAGGTAACGGTGTATTTTGGTTTACTGTTAGCGAGAAATGCTGATTCAGTTGTTTTGTCTAACGTAGATTGCAATGGATTTCTGCAGAGATACGATCTGTGGTTTTACAAAGCAAGATTTTTTTCTTGCTACTGTAAGAAAAAAAAATACTTTCCCAACCATGATCAATATCTCTGACTAAAAATTTAGTAACGAAATAATCAACATTAGTTTTTTTTTGTCACATACAAAATGATGGTACTTTTAAATCTTATAACTATATTTCGAAATGTTTTGAGGGGAACATTGTTTTGAATATAAATATATACATTTATATATATATTTTAATCTAGTTCGAATTCATGTACTTGTATGTGCAAGCGGAACATTTTAATTTCAATAAATGTAGAATAAGGAAATACGATTTCTACGTTTAATTTGGTTAATGAATGTAAATCAGCGAGGCAGAGTAAACTAATTACAAAAAATGAATTCCTCTCTGTGCCAGAAAAAGTTTTTTTAAATGCCAATCAATAAATATTTGGGGTTTCACAATATTTCAAATAAAATCGTTAAATTAAAACAATTGACATTTCTAAATCATGTAGAGAACAACTTCACAAGCACATATTTCTATTCCTTAAAAAATGCAAGTTTTATGCAAAAAATACAAATATACTTATTTCCAATTCCACTTCAGCTCTTTTCATTTTCTTGAACAGTTGTAATTTTATACTGATTTGTTTACTTCCTTTATGTGATAATCAAAATATCAGAATAATATTAAATATTTTATAAAACAAAAACTGCGTATTTTTATTAAATTCCACCGTCTATTTTAATATTGAAAATACTTTCAACATTCGTCCCATTTTAGAAATGAAATATAATATGTATAATATCTAATTTTAGAATTATGAAAATCTCATTCTTTTTGCATAGATTTTCTTCCTTTTCTTTCAAGATATGAACTTATTTTTACTCGAAATTTAGTTTTAATAACTGTTATTATCTGTAGTGATGCATTTCAAAATTTTGGAAGTAACTTTGTGCCGAATCTGTACGTGGCTCAACTAACCCCTTAGGGATTCTTCTGGGGAAACAATTTTATCAACCAACTTTCACCGAGTAAGGAAGCGTGATTGTGCAAGTTAAGTATATTATATAAATTCTGTATTCGCGAGTTTGAGGAGCTAGTTGGCAAGTTAGTTGGCGAGTTAGTTGGTTAGTTGGAGAGTGAAGGATCGTGGAATAATTAAGTACATTTGGAGTTTATCAATGGAAGATTGCTGAGAGTGGATCAATCGACGGTGATAAAATCCAGATAAGGATCACCTTCAAGGTTCAAGTGGTGTAGGACTCAACTTCATAAAACTACAGGTATCGTGATCCTTATTTTAATAGAAGTTAGCTTATTAGTGTGCGACGTAGTTTATATTGAGCGTGTTTAAGCTATCGTGGAATCAGTTGAGGGTCCGTATTATTATTCCCAGGCTATTGAGTCTCACCTCCGCACTCTACTATCTGATCTGTTATCTTAATTAGATTGTTATTGTGTCTGCTTGATATTTTGGTGACAATAAAAATAATTAGAGAGATTTATGTCTACTGATTATTCAGTTTCTCCCACATACCTAGCCGGGTCTGAGGGTAGACAAGGGGTTTCAGAGGGAAGCAGCAACCGACCAGCATTACAACTTATACAGTCGACTCTCGATAATTCAAACCTTCGATAACACGAGCCTCTCGATAATTCGAAGTATATACTCAGTCCCTAGAAAAACTTTTGATATTTCGAACTAAAACAATACCCTTTGGTACACTTAATTTTTCGAAGTAAAATCTGTGGCTGACCAGATTTATAGTATAAAACTCTCGACGATTCGAACGCTTACTATCATGTAAAGTACTGCAGAAAACTCGTTGGAGCTTGTAAGTTTTGCGTTGTATTGTCTCTGCGTGTCTCCCTGAAACGTAGCTCCTTTAATGACCATCTGTCTACTACCCCTTCTTTGTGTTTTCCGGTTCCTCAGGCGAAGACACTTTTATTGCTTTCCTTCTTCAAGTAGACAATATAGCCCAGTCATCTTAGTCAAAAAAAAAAAAAAAGGTCAACTGCGGAATGAGAGATAATAAGCTGAAAACTTGTATAGGCCTTTATTTTGCCACTCTAAATGTTGTCTCAAAAGTCTCATAAAATCTCGTGTCCGTGTCTTAAGATATTCAAGGTCAAAGGTAAAAAAATCGTTTTTTTGCAAATATCTCGTTTTCTATGGCCTTAAAGCTATTTTCATTTAATATAAACATTGTAGAGAATAAAGTGTTTATAACTTTAATTGAAACATTTTTTGCTTACATCAAACCGTTTTTGAGATAGAGGGCGCTGAACACGGAGCACTTAACTATCTACAGCATAACGCAAGGTCAACCATTAGTCACATGATATAATACGCCGTTTAAAGTCTATAAACCTTAAAAATATATATAGTTACAAACATTTGGCATTTTTTATTAATTATTACATTACATTTATTAATAGTTTTCTTTAATCAAGTATATTTTTTTAATAATCCTCATCTGTTCGTAGAATATTTCATCGTTTCCTGGTGGAATGGCTTTCTCGAACAGCTCACTAAATATAATAAGGATTTTTCTACTTCTCAGGTTATGTTTATTCCTTTTATTGATCATCCTGCCAGTAACGTTGACGCAATTTATACTACTTTACATTGTGCTGCAAATATTGCCAAGTTACATGGCCAAAAAACGTGTTTAATTACTTTTGATCAAACTCTCTACTCTAAAGCTCGGGAAATAGTTGCTGCATTAGATGCTAACTCAGAATTTTTTAAGATAGTTGTTAAATTAGGAGGATTTCATATGCTCATGTCCTTTCTTGGATCCATAGGATATATAATGGACGGAAGTGGACTCACAAAGAAGCTCTAGGTAAAATATATGCTACAAATTCAGTTGATAAAATGTTGAATGTGTGTGGTCACGCTTATTCAAGAAGTATCAGAGGTCACACATACATTATTAGGACTTGCATTATCAATGATGATCTTCGAAGACATTTTAAAATTGAAGATTGTGGGTTAAATGAGTTAAAATTGAATAAATCAATTGCCGAAATGTTTCCTATGAAGGTGTTGAAGTGTGTGTAGGTAACTCAAACTTATTTGTTGATACATTTCAGAATAAACTGAATGAATTAAAAGCTCGATGTTCTACAGCACAATTATGGGTACAATATTTCGAAATTGTATCAATAGCTCTCGACTTCATTCGCGCTGAAAGACTGGGACTTTTCAAAAAACATCTTCATGCTGTACGAAGAATGCTGCGGTATTTTCATGCTAGTGGTCGTTTTTTGCATGCGAAGTCTGCACATTTATATCTTCAAGATATGATCGATTTCTAAAATACAATGGATGGGCAGACTTTTAAGAACTTTTAAAATGGATTCTTCACCGTGAAACGAACAGAGAAATTTAATTCTGTTGCATGAACAGATATGGTTATCGAACAATCTTATGGTGACAAGAGGCCACAATTCTCATACTATATTAATTTATTGCGGAGCTCGCCACACATCGACTTAGTGTGTTTACATCGCTCTGCGTCTGCCAGGCCAGATTCTCAAAACTATTCTAAAGGGTTGCCATATTCTGTATGGGACCCATGGTCGGGTTTACCACATTCTAATGAAATCTATGAAGACAGAAGGGGAGTATCTCGCGGTCGATGTACGCAAGAAAGTGTTTTATGTAAATGTGCGTTTGCTATGTACGCTATAAATACAATTTGTGAGGAGATGGAGAAGTTTTATACCATTTCTTTAAACTCTAATGAACAACACGTTAATTCTAAGGATTCAAGAGTAAAAAGAGATAATACTGTTGTAAGTAAACTAGTTGAATGGTTTACACACTTCAAAATCTCTTTCTGAATAAGCAACAATTGGTATCTTTAGCTTCTGTAACGGTTGGGAATGATCAAATTAATTGTCACAAAGCCCATGAAATCGGATTAGAATCATTGGTAAAGATAACTGGTTAAAAATTTAATGAAATAAAGTTAAAACGATCCGATAAGGTTTTACCGCTTTCGATTGTCAACAAATCTGTCAAAATTAAAGGTTGTAGAGTTTCAATTGATCTATTGTTACTCTTCCAAACAATAACTGAAAGCAAACAGTTTGAATGTAATATTCAAGAATATCTCCAATATGAACTAAGTCCATATCCATCTCCTTTATTTGATAATTAGGGCATGTGAAATACCACGAAAGCGACATTATATGACAATATGACTCCTGTCGATTTCGACTTCGATGAAAATAATGTAACGTACATTATCGATGGTGGGTTTCTTCTGCATTGCGTCGTATGGAGTAAAGACGATAGTTTTTGATAAATATGTAAAATATTTACAAAAATATTATGATTCTAAAATTGTAGTTGTATTTGATGGATACTCGGACTATAACAAAAACAAAAGCAATGAGACAGCTAAGAACTGCTGCTTTATCAAAATCAAATAAGGTTTGTTTCGACGAAACAATGATCGTATCAATTAGCCAAGAGAAATTTTTGTCGAACTGATGTAATAAAAAATATTTTATTAACATGTTGATTGGAAAATTAGAATTTGTTGATATAACGACAAAACAGGTCAGAGATGATGCAGATGTTCTTATCGTAGAGTGAGTGAATATTAACGTCGCACTGTTTCCTTATCGTAAAAACAGCTATTGAAGAATCGGAACATTACATGATTGATTTGCTCGTCATTTTGATTGGACGTATTCAAGCACATTAAGAAGAAGTGCTCTTTAAAAAAAGTTAGCAAATGGAATGTTAAAACTCAAAAATACTCTTCCAAATGTTTTGATAAATATCCTCATTGTAAGAAACACATTTTATTTCTGCATGCATTTTTAGTGGCTATGACGCAAAATCTGCATTTTTTTAAAAATAGAAATTTTTTCCCCATTATAATATTAGAGAATGTTCCGTATTTAGATCAACTACTTCAAGTATTCCAAGAAGAAAACTTTCCTGTGCAAACATTACATGAAAATGGAGATGAGTTGCCGATAAACAATGCTCCAATATCTGAGAACAGTACTGATAATCTTCGTTACACACTCAATTCATCAAATCAACAAAGCTCAATAAACCCGTGCAGTTATCCAATTTTCCACCAACAAGTACAGAGGCTCATCAACACATCAGCAGTGTATATTATCAAGTTCAAATTTGGTTAGGAAATGATTTAGAACCCAAGGAATGGGGTTGGATTATGCGGAATGAATTCTTGGAATCGATTACGACAATATTACCGCATGCTCCAGATGAATTACTCAATACAATATTTTGCAACTGGAAAAATGGTCGTGGTTCACGCTGAGGATGTAGGAAATCGGGGTTGCAATGTTCTTCAGGTTGTGGCCAGTATAATGGGCAAGCTTGCTTCTATGCTTCACGACACGAGAACGATATCGATGAAGATTATACTTTTGATACCGAAATCCTTCTCTCTAGATTTGCAGACAAATACCCTTCACAACGAAAATAATGAGAATGAATTGAAAATTTTCGAGTGACCGGAAGACAATGAAGAAGAAGAGGATTCATGTTCATTTTATTATTAAAATTTTTGTGAAACCTCTTCACGCATCCTACCTTTGATTGTAATAATTATATAAAACGATATTTCTAAATAAAAATATAATTAGAAATTACTTGCTTTATTTTTTTCACTACTTTAAATGTAATTAGTGTATATAATAATAGAATGTAATTAAAAAATAACTTAAGCATATCTGTCAACAACTTTTGAACTACGCGAACATGTAAGTGTTATAAAAGAAATACTTGCTGAATGAAAACTATTATTTATATAATGTAATAATAAAAAAAAATGCCAAATGTTTGTAATTATACATATTTTTAAGGTTTATAGACTTTAAACGGCGAATTATATCATGTGACTAATGGTTGACCTTGCGTTATGCTGTAGATAGTTAAGTGCTCCATGTTCAACGCTCTCTATCTCAAAAAATGGTTTGATGTATAAAAAATGTTTAAATTAAAGTTATAGAACACTTTATTCTCTACAATATTTATAATAAACTAGCTTTCATGGCCCGGCGTTGCACGGGCTTTTACCGAGTGCATACATATGTGCATTGATAAAAAAAACGTACAAAATGACAAATGAAATTCATAAAGTGTCTTTTTTGAAACTAAATTTTTAAAAAAAATAAAGATAATCAGTTTTATAATATTTTTTAAAAATATATGGCTAACTATGTTTTGCTCATTATTTTACATATGTGTATAAAATGTTTCACATATTCAAGAAATATTTTTTATAAGAATTCATAAAATTATTGGTAATGAATTCAGTGGTATGAAATTTCCTGAATGAAATCAAAAACTATAATAATTATATAAAATGAGTGAGCTTGTGAATCATGACACAGTTATGAAATAGCAATATAATAAGTAACAAAATATAACATGCATGCATCTATTTCATGTTTAATTATGTTTTGTTTATTATGGTACATATGTGTGTAAAATATTTTTCATATTGAATAAATATTGCTGTAAGAAGTGGTATATAAATGAAAAAATGTATTACAAAATGATATTATGTTCAGTAAAACAAAGAAAAAAATACTTTGAAATTAAAATACTTTTGTAACCTGAGAGAATGCTTGAAGTATTACAAGGCTCGGGAAATAGACTGGCAATTAATAATGAAGTATATAATTGATGAACATTGCTATTAGTCTTTCTACGGAAATTATGGTTATTTAACTGAATAAACCTTTTTTCTAACAGTTAAAAAAACATGATAAATGAAATTGATAATAAAAGTATCCATTTATTTAATTTTTGTAACATTTAAAACTACCTTTGTATTGGAAAAAAAATTGTGTGGAACCATTAGCCTGTGCATTGAATATTATATTTAAAGCACAGTTTCCAGAGTGAGGGGCGAGGACCCTGTTCCACATTTCACACCACAATACACAAAATAAGTGTTTACATAAAAAACTGTTTTAATAGTTAATTATCTATACACTTATCTTGCATTATTAATGTCTACATTTTTAAATTTCAGAATCAAAAAATACTAACGCACATATGTACATTGATAAAAGGGTATATTTATTTTAACTTTTTAAATTTCAGACTACCCTTTTCTTTTAAAGAAAAAAAGTAAAGATTATCAGTTTTATTATGTTTTTCAAAGATAATATGCAGGTATTTAATTCAAAAACTTGTTAATTATATTTTTTTCATTATTTTATACATGTAAAATATTTTTCACATGCAAGAAATACTTTTATATGTGATACATAAATGAAAAAAAGTATTACAAAATTACATTATGTTTCATAAAACGAAGCGGACATCATCCTTCACATTGACCGCGCACGGCAGTGCTGCAGTTATAGTCTTGAGTGTAGCGAAAGCTCTCAGCACTCCGCCACCAGACAGTTAACCAATGTTTGGCTAAATGTAAAATCGCCTATTTTAAATTATTTTAAAAAATCATTACCTTTATTTTAAGGGCGTAATTTTTACGTTAATGCTCTCAAACATCACCAACTATTTGCAAAAATAACGTACTTTGAAATAAAAAATGTACAAATTACTACTTTTAATTTATTTCTCAGAAAAAAACATAAGTTTACGAAAATCACAAAATATTTTTTAAAATCCGTAATTTTGAAGCAATTTTTTCAATCTTCGTATATGTTTCGGATAATATTACTGTACAGACGGAAAAAAGATTTTGTGAGATTATCTTCATAAATGACGAAGTTATTCAATGTGAAGTAAAAATTAAGACTACTTTTTAAAAATTCTTAAAAAAAAAAGTTTTGGAAATTTTATTTTTTAAATGAATGGATCTAAAAGAGAAAGGCTTGAAGTTAATTAGTGTAGAATATCGATTTAATAACACGAAAAGTAATTCATACCCAACGATTTAGAAATAGTTTTCATAAAAACGCATCAGTTTTAACACTATTTTAAAAAATTCGAAAAAAATAGAAAATATCGTTATTTTACAAAAAAAATTACACCGTGTTGTGGCGAAATAAATGATCTTTCCGATTCTGTAATTATTTTTTGTCTAATTGCGACACCGAAAATCGGATGACAATTTTAATATGGTGGAAAACGTAAGATTACCGCTCGGCCGAAACGGAAGGGAAGTTCCGCCAAGTAAGCAACCGGCAGGAGTAAAACAATTCGGCGTTTTAAGGTTTTTAATTAATATCTTTTTAACTAATTACAATATCGGAATATAAATAGGCAATACGGCTTCCCCGGAAAATTCCCGATCTTTTGGTACCTTCCGCGACTTTCTGCGTTTTGCTGTTCGTGAGAAGATAGACGCACATAGATAGATACATACATACATACGTTTGTTTACCTTCGAATTTTAATAGTGTAGATGTAAATAGCATTAAAGCCATAAGAAACGAGATATTTGCAAAAAAACCCCGATTTTCTTGACCTTTGACCTTGAATATCTTAAGACGCGGGCACGAGATTTTATGAGACTTTTGAGACAACATTTAGAGTGACAAAATAAAGGTCTATACAAGTTTTCAGCTTATTATCTCTCATTCCGCAGAGAAACCCTGAAATGACTGGACTAAATAGACCAACCACACATAGACCACCAACTGTCCATATCTTTCGTTTAACTCGTGGCCCTGTTACACATGTGTTTAGAAAGGATGGTCCACTATTGTGAAGAAGAGATGCATAGGATTGTGCATCCATCTATTGAATGTATTTTTTAATACAGGACTTTTAACTTCTGTATAATCTTAACAGTACAATACACAGTTGACTCTTGATAATTCGAAATTGGAGGGACCAATGAAAAACTTCTAAATATCAAGAGTTCGAATTATGAAAAGGGTAGAAAAAATTCCCAAAATACACGAAGAATTTTTTTCCCTAACACATTTAAATATGAAACTATGTAATAAAACAACAATTGTACATTTGCATTAAATTATTTTGAAGTATTTTTAAAAAGTACACATTATACAGTATAAATATTTTACTAAAGGTAGAAGTCCTGCATTAAAAGAATATATTCAATACATTCCTTCACAATCCTACGTGTATCTCTACTTCACAATAGCGGACCATTCTTTCTGAACACATGTGTAGCAAGGTCACGTGTTAAACGAAAGAACTGGACGACTGACAACAGGTGCGGTTGGTCTATTGTCCCCTTGAAGAAGGAAAGCAAAAAAGTGTATTTTTGCCTGATGAACCGGAAAACACTTAGAAGGGGATAGCAGATAGATGGTCATTAAAGGGACTACGTTACAGGGGAGACACGAAGAGACAATACAACATAAAACTTGTAAGCTCCAACCTGTTTGCTACAGGATTGTACATGATAGTGAGTGTTTGAATTGTCGAGAGCTTTATAAGATAATTTCGAATTATTGCGTGCTTTAGTCGGGACAGCCACAGATTTTACTTCGAATCATTGAATGTACCCAAACGTATGGTTTTAGTTCGAAATATCGAGAGTTTTTCTAGGGACTGAGCATATACTTCGAATTATCAAGAGGTTCGTATTATCGAAAGTTTGATTTATCGAGAGTCGACTGTGTGTGTATGTACATTTCAAAATTACTTTAAAATAATTTTATACATATGCACAATTGTTTTTTATCACCTAGTTTCAAATTTAAATGTGTTAGAAAGAATTTTTCTTCGTGTATTTTGGGAGTTTTTCCTACCCCCTTGATAATTCGAATTCTTGATAATTCGAAGTTTTTCATTGGTCCCTCCAACTTCGAATTATCGAGAGTCGACTGTGTTTAGAAAGGTGAAAGGTGTTTTACCTCACACAAAACTAAAATTTCTGAAAGATCAATAATATTTAAGACTTCTGATTACTGGACACTTTGAAGTCGTGGAATTAATGTTAATTCTATGAAATTTTCAAATTTAAACTTGTAAATCGATTTGAATGTAATAAAATGTAACCGAAAGAGCAATAAAAAAAATAAAAATAAAGGTTTCGCTGAAATTACATTTCCCCCCAATATTCGAAAAAATTTCTTTAGAATCTAAAAATAAAAAATAATCATTAAAAACTCGTAAAGAAATGGAATTTACGAGAAACCTTCATTATTATTTTTTTTTAGGATAAAATTCGTTGCATTCAGATAGATATATAAGTATAAGATAAAGGAGGAAAATAGAAATTTCATATAAGGATCAATACTAATTTCAAGAGCCTAATATAGCCGGTATTCGGAGGCGGTAATTGTGTTTTTGTTAGAATGCTTTTTGTCCCTTAATACCAAATTTTTTAATACAATTGTTTGATTTTTAAGCAAAATTTCATACATGTATTGAAGATAATGGTAAATGTATACATAATTAGTGACGTTTTAAAATAGGAGTTACTTCCAAATGCTAAATATGTATGAAATATTTATCTGTTCCGAGCTAAAAAGATGTAATTTGAAAAGAAAAAAAAAATGTTTTTTTTTCCAACATAAAGTAATACATTTTTTAAAGCAGTTTAAATAATTCAAAAATTCGGGATTTATTATTCGTTAAATAGGATATTTGCTTTCATTTTAATCGGGGAATGAGAAAAATTCGTTAAATCGGGGTCCGAAAGTATACTATATACTCATTAAAGCCGGGGTGGGCATTAAGTCGATCGTGATCGACCGGTGGACCGCCAAGATATTTTGGGGTGACCACCCTCACTAAGACCTAAAAATCATTTCATCATAGGAAGATCTAGAAATACCGTATTTATTCGAATCTATGCCCAAATTCTCAACAAGAATTTGTGGAAATTGAAAAGCAATCTAAATGTGGTTTATCGATATACAGTTTTACGAAATTAAAATAAATTTAAAGAGAAACTTTAAGAAATGAATAATTACCGTAAAATCCGGCGTTTAATGTGCACTTTGAGCACAAAAAATGCGATCGAAATTTAAGGGGGCGTGTTATACGCCGGGTATAAAAAGGACAGTTTCAAAAAGAAGAAAAAAAGATACACAGAAAAAAAATTAGGCTTCTACATATATCAAAATACTGTTTATTTAAGAGAAATAACATTCTTTGTGGACGTAAAAGATTGTAGCTTTTGAAGTACTCTATTTTTTCAACAACTTTGAATAATAACTCGAATAAATGACTTCAAAACCTAAGAGAATTGAACACGTATATTTCTAGTTTCTTCGTAAAAAGGGGGGTATATTTCTAGCTTCTTCGTAAAAATGGGGGTGTGTATTATATGGCGAATATACCTAAAAATAAAAAGTTGAACCTTGAAAGTATAGGGGTGCATGTTATTTGCCGGATTCTACGGTAGTTATTTTATCAGTATTAAAAATTTTTTAAATACATGCATGAAGCTTTAATTGCTCTAAATACCCCATCCTACACATTTCCCTCTCTTCAATTCTAAACCGCGTCCGATTTTCAGTAGCATTAACATTCGAGCTAGCGGCTTCGATTCGAGTGAACACGATATTTTTAAAAAAAATACGGAGGAAAAAAATCGAATGAAAAGAGAAAATTTCGTTGAATAGAAAATAGACTTCGCTATTTGGAGGCTATTTTATGAAGAAAATGGTAAAATGTTCTTGGTCCCGGGGAAAAGTTTGAGAAATAGAGAAATTCGTAAAATGGAGGTCCGGCTGTATTGTACACTTTCTTTTAGCTCACTACACCTACGCCACTGGGTGGACCACAACACCTTGAAAAAATTAGAAGTAGCCCGTACTCGAAAAAGTCTGCCCACCCCTGCATTAAAGGTTATTCATATTGAGAATTTCTTAAAACTCGGAACAAAAATTAGAGATTTTGGAATTTCCGGACCTGTATTTCCTTAGTACAATGTATGACGTGTTTCGAATTAAAATTTGCGGAAAAATTTATCGCCAAATGTGTCACACAAATGTTTCATTAGAGCAAAATAAGTGTAATTAAAATATAATATACATTTCTTTCTTTACACTGAGCCCCACCCTGTTTAAGATAACAGTACTTTTTTAAAGAATTGCATTACATTTTCTAAGCACGTATTTATTTTACACATCGGTAGTTTTAAGTCCAAGTTCCTGGTTTCAACAACATAACTGAAATCTCAATTGTATGTCATAATGTGGGCGGATACTTTCACTGACAATGCAGTCTCAGAGACACACGCACACCATTCAAATCATTAATTGCCAGGTAAAATTATTCAGACGAGTTATGAATTTATGTGGTTTACGAAATTGATTTCTCTTAAGACCTTTGTTTGCTGCCAGTGGCTTAGCGTAGAATATTAGGGCTCCCTTGAAAAGTCAGGTTTGGGCCCCAAACAGGATCTTACAAAGGCAGGGGCGTAGCTACTGCAGTATGATACGGGGCCCCAGGACGCGTAAACAAAATATCGCAACATTTTAAGGGACCACTAGCAGATGTTCTCTAGGAATCTTGATACAGGGTCCACTCAAGACTAGCTACGTCACTGTACAAAGGGTACGTACGTACTTGGTATCAGTCAGGTTTTGTGCTCCCAAGAATCTTTTTCCCCTCCCCCGCGATGCGGTGGTGTACGTTATGCCACTGTTTGTTGCCTTTTTTGAATGGAAATATAATGCAGAAAAAAGAACTATATTTGCTAACGAACGAAACGAACATTTCTACCAATTGTTAATTTTAAAGCCAAGATATGCAGAGCAGTGGTCTTCAAGCTGTGTTCCACGGAAACCCTGGGGTTCTACAAGGCATACCCAGGAGTTCCACGAGTCACAATAAAAAAATCCAGAAGAAATAAATATGTATGCAAAATGGACTCACATTCTCTATGAAGTTTATACAGTTTCAAGTATATAAAGCTTCCCCCCCCTCCCCCATTCATTAAAACTGAAAGTTTTATGTATACATAATAATTTTATTTTGTAACACTTTTTAAACTTTTATTATAATATAACAAAAGAATATTAAAACGTTTTTTATTTTTATATATATACTTCCTACTAGACTGCCAATATTCTATTGTTTACTATCTCGGGTTCCACGAGATAATTTTATACTCGTTAGTTAGCATAATGTCTTGCAGAACTAAATAGTTTTCTAATGGAAAATGCATTTTTTACCCTTGTGGAAAACAACACCTATAATGAAGGAAAGGGAACAATATATGAACAAAGCTGAAGTTAAAATCTAAATTTAAGCAAGAAGAGCTTCTAAATTTTAGTTTGAACTCATCATACTTTTATTACAAATTTAATTAAAAGAAATTGAAAATTTTCATTAAGTAACAGGACGTTATTTTCTTTACAACATCAACATAAAGCAATTTTTGATTGACATTTTTTAAACTGCTGTCTCTCTTAGTAAAATGTAATAAATTAATAAAACTGGATTTAATTAATAAAATTATTATTAATTAACAAATAAAAATAATAAAACTCTAAAAAAAAGGAGCAATATGCTTTTATTAACTAAGTATGCATTTTATAGAATTTGATGCATTCAACTAACTTCATAGTTAATCACACAGTATATTCATATTCTAATAGGGAGCGGAAAATCTATTTGTAAATGTAGTCTTGTTCGAAACATATTGCTTATTCCAAACGGAACAGGGAAAAAGTTAATGCTCAAGGTTAGTTACATCACCTCCCCCCCCCCCTCCATCGGTGATCAAACATGATGCCTTTGTGGTTGTGGTAGCCTGCGGTCAAAGCGACGGAGTAGAGGTTGTCTCATACGAAGACTTATTGACAATCAACGGAAATAAATATTCAACATTCCAGGAAGCTGCAGGTTTATCAACACACGCACGCACATAATCTGCTACAAGGGTGTCCAATTCAAAGACCAACTTGGGCCAAACATGTGGCAGCGGTAGCCTAGTGGTCAAGATAAAGGACTCGTGGCTGGCGTGTCATGAGTTCGAACCCAGTACCACTGAAGACCCACAGTGTAGGGAAACGATGCACATTAAATCTGTCAAGAGTTCAAACGTCCTCCCGTTGGTGTGGTGTGGTAGTTTGGAAAGGAAGGTGCCTGTTCACAGGTGCCGTCCTCGTCACTTGACCATGGTTCAAAATTGCGAGGTCCGTCGCCAATAACCCTCGTGTAGCTGAACATTGTGTGCGACGTTAATATTCACTCACTCACTGGGTCAAACAAGGTTTAACTTTGGTTGGGCTGCAAAAAAATCAATATTCATAGACACGTAGGTTTACTTCGAATATAATACATTACACAACAACAACAAAAAAAAACAGATAAAAAAGAACAAGAAAATTTAATATTTATGTCCTGTGACACACTTGACATCTTTTTTTCTGCTACAATCCTTCTTATTTCGGGAGAAATTTTGATATTTTGTTACATGTATTGTATACCGATATACTGGCAGGGCCGCGAGTTTGACCCCCCCCCCCCCTACTCTCTGCTTATTTTATATAAAATCCACGAGTGGGGCGTTCATCTTCTGAGTCAGCACCTTCCGATGTATATTTGAGAACAGAGCGAATGATCGTCCCACTTGCCAATGAATGACAGGGTGAAATAAGTATAGAAATATTTGCTCTAGCTAAGTTATAAATACCACCCACCCCATGTTGAAGGCTTTTCTTCCCAATCTGCCGATGAAGCATGTGCTAAACCGACTGTCAATGGTACTGACACGTGAATCAGCGATTAAAAACCTTGAATATAAACTTAAGTAATTGTAATTTTTAACAGAAAATATGACTTAAAACGATGGAAAGTAATAAAATAAGATTAATGGACCGTTAGTAACGCACATTCACCCTTATTACACGTACATTTGTAGAAAAGTTAAAGGACATAATCAGTAAGATTATTATATTTTACATAAAAAATATTTTAGCATTTTTCAGTCAGAACTGTTCAAGTTTCTCAATTAATTTTTGAAACCGGTTTGATATTTGCCAGCTATTTAATTGCCTTGTTTCTGAGTAAAAAAAATATAAATAATGAACACACTCTACTCGCTTTTCATATAGTAAGCGAATTTTTTGAAGAATCATTCATAAAAACCAAACATCAACCCTATTTCGCGATTCGCATTTGTGTAGGTCAGTTGTTATACACAACCTTTTTTTGTTGTTGTTGTTGCTGTACACTTTTAACGATTTCAAAACACTTGGCGATACACTAACAGTAAAATAAGTTTAAATGAATTTTACTTATCTATAATACACAATGTATAATAGTTTAAGATAATATTTTTCGATGTTAGATAAAATAATATGTACGATAAAGACAACAAAAAATACTTTTTGATTAATTAATTACAAATTAGTTGTAAGAATACGTTTAATGCGAAATTTGAGCTTGATGATTTTTGATAATTTTATTTATATTTGGTCGTAAAAATGATAATGCCACTCTCATTTCCTCATCTGCATTTAAAGACGATCTTTTTCCATTTTTATATATGTTTATGCGCGTAAGATCTGAATTCATGCAAGTAGATGTAGAAAATTGCAACAATATTCTTTAAGTTTTTTAGGCTATTTTGACATAATCGTCTCTATTTTTACACCAAAATGAATTAATTAACTCTTCCGAATGTGTTTGAAATTAAATCTTGATTATTAAAGAGAGAATTAGTTTTCCTCTTCATTCAAAGTTAATTCACATACAGATCTATCCGTTATCATAAATGAATTATGAACCCAAACAATTTATTTTTTTAAATATTTAACTATCGATGAAAAGATAAGTTATATATACCTCGAATATTCTTAATTTATTTCTATGAAACGAACAAAAATGATTAGGTTCTGGATTTTTATTTTTTTTCTCGGACTATAATTATTAATTTAAAAAAATTGGCGGTAAGTGGTTGAGAATCAATGGTGTAGGTAATTGTAAAATGTGTCAAAAAAAACACGTGGTGACACGAAATAGAAAATATCAAAGTAAGGTATCAAGTAAATATATTGTAGAGAATATACTGATTTTTTTAAAAAAAATTTGCAATTAATTACATTAAAGGTGAGATTATTAATAATCTCTATGAGTAACTCAAATTCATCTCTAGAGAAAATAACATTATACTCTTTTTTTGGTTTATTCAGATTAAAAAGCTATCACACACTTCTTTTTTTTTTGACGCATTTATTTTTAGTGAACAGTTTCGATTTGAAAAAACAAAAACATCGATTATCAGAAATGAATGAATTAGCAAAAATATTTTTACTGCACTGAGATAACTCGGATAACCTTGGAAACTTTCTTCGTATTTTATTTTTGGAAATTTATTGCTTTTATTTTTAATAGAAGTGCTGATTTTCTATACCTTTATATATAGGTCATTAATAAGTATGAGAAATACTTAGCTAAGAGATAACATTAGTTTATCAAAATATGAAGTGGAAACAAAATTGAAGAAAATCTTTACAAAAACGTGTTTAAAAAAATAGAAAGTTTGAAAGCGAAACAAATAACTTCATAAAAAACGAGATATTAGTCATCACATAATTGTTTTTTTTTTTTCGAATTTCATTTAAGATTGCTAAAAGGTAAGGTAAAATTATTAATATAATTTTTTGACTCTGAACAAGATGAAAAGGGGAAAAAATCGTTTGGCAGTGTGATATGAAAAATCTGAATTGAACTAAGAAAGAACATGTTTATTTAAAGAGCAATACTTTTTTAAAAAAAAATTATTTTTAAAAACTATTTTGTAATGAACTGATTTTACTTTAAGATACGAAATACAGCTAAGATTTTTTTTTTATCTTTTATGTAAGAAGGCTAAAAGAGTTTTATGCAACATATGCTTTTTCTTGCATACATAAAATAAATTTCGATATAAAGATAAATAATTTTGTGTTAATTAATATATTTTTGTAAGATATTTCAGAATTCATCAATATTTGAATAACGGTGCTATAAACAACTAATAAGTAGCAGATTGTACGTTTAAACAAACATTTTTTTTTTTGAATGCCTTAAACAAGTTCTTTCACGTAACAAAGTGGATTTACACTAAAAACACATTGAACGAAAAAAAAAAAATTCAATAAGTTTAATTATGTTACGATTATAAAAAGTATTTCAGCGATTCAAAATTCAATGCTGATACCTTAATAGTCTTAATAATTTTTAGCAATTTTAAAATAAAAGCGCAAAACATTTTCCTTTGCGTATACTAAGTTAACATTCAGCTAATGGAATAGCAGCATAATGAATATTTATTTTCAGCTTTGAATTACTCTCGCTTTTAAAATTTTCTTCTATTTTTGTTTAAAAAAATTTGAATCTTCTTCGAAAATTTGCTTTTACTAATTAAATTATTTGCCTAGAACAGTGTCATAGCGTACAACACAGCATCGCGGAGGAGGGGGGCCTGACTGACACCAAGTACGCGTATCAATTAATTCATAAAATATTAAAGGTAAAAAAAAAAATAAAACTTGACTTTGTAGGGGGCTCTAATATTTCCCGTTACGCCACTGGATTTGAAAATCTGTTTTTCTTTCTTATATATAGAGTACCCCATTCCAAATTTCACTATTTCCTAAAAAGATTTACGGTTCCATACAAAATTTTTCTTCTTGTACTCAACATATTTCGTATGAAGTAGAAAAATTCAGTTAAAATACCTACATAGTTCAATGTTTTTAAATGTATATTTTGGGCTGTAAGCACAGTAGAGATATTTGGATATTTTGGTATCTACTAAATGCATTTACAAGTAAAACAGAACTTAATGATATAAGAACGCACTTAAACTGAAAGGGCAAACAAACCAAATGACACTAGCTTTTCTTTTTAAGAAGTGATAAATGCACATAAATATATATGTACTTTTTACCATTTTGTTACCATTTTAAGATTAGCACAAAATTTATGATCTGTTCTAAGTTGAGGACCCGATCTACTCTCAATTTCCCGGTGTTGTATGGCTTGAAGCTTATTATTAGAGACTTTTACTCACTTTATTTTCGAATTTTAGAAAAGTTTTAGTGTTAAAGTTTTGAATCTTTTATTTTCTACTTTCATAAATCTTTACGCGCTTGTACTTTTACTGCTTAATCTACGTTTCAAGTAATAACAAGGATTTCTAACAGCCAAAAAGTAAATGCGTTTTTAGCTGTCCGATATTATTTCAAATAGCATAAAGCTTGGCAGGAAGATCTCAGCACTTTAAAGCTATTTTTTAAATTAAAACTCTTTTATAAGTTTCACTTGTTTGTAACGGAATCTTTGAACTCGATTTTTACCCATTTTAAAAGGTCAAATTAATTCGAAATTTTGCACACTAGTCAAGGACCGACGGCAATACAATAATTTCATGATTTTGTTCCATTGTCCTGATCAAGTTCATCAGGAATAACGACTTCCGGATTTGACGACTAATTCCATACACCACTTTCAGATTTGGCGACTGATTCCAAATTTAGCGACTAAAAATTAAGCGAAAGCGAACTAAAAGCGAATACACTTGTGGTTAATACACATAAAAAAAGGGGGTTCTTTATGTGAGAAAAGGGAGGGTGGGTGCGTCAGCAATTTATTACCATAAAATAAATAATTGTCTTGTTTTTCTGAAAATGGAAATAAAAAAAAAAGTCTCGGGCATGTGGAAAAATATAATTTATGTTCTAACTGCTAAATATTTTATAGTTTTATAAAGCAAAACGTTTAAAAGTGATGATACGAATTAACATTACAGCAATACGTTTGAAAAGTGATAATACGATTGACACTTAATATTTCTTAACACACTTTTAATAGTATGACCTGTTTTTATAGAGACAGAATCCTTGAAATATAACGATACGGGACTCATCCAGGGCCCCATAAACGGCGAGAATAAATACACTTCAGACCCATTAATTAATATGCATTGAAGAGCAAGACTAATTCCAGCAACCACGTAATTATCTCTCTCCTACAACTATCTAACTCAAGGATAAATTCAGAAATGAATAAATTATAGTTTAAAAAACTAAAAAACCTCGGATAATAAATATTACAGATTAAATATTTTTTCGGTGATTATTTAACGTTATTATTCTAAATGTGAAATTTTGGATATGAACAACTATGAAAAAATTTAAACTTATCAATTCAAAATATTTATTGTTCGCACCAAAGGCTCAAACAACACATTTTCTTTACAAAATCGACAATACTGATGAAGGACAGCTTTTAATTTTGTATAAATTGGGGTTTAAACAGTCTTGAGGATAACCAATCTTCCCCGTTTCCGTCTGTATACTGAACGAAATCCTATGGAAAATAACGGACAGAAGTTTTAAATCTATTATAATATAAACAGGTTACTTTCCACAAGTTGCATTCAAAAATGCTACGAATAACGATCAATAAATGAACAATGAGCAAGTTATAGCAAAAATCAAGATCCAAATACACAGATTCAAAAGCTACAAAAATACTGGCGAAATATATATCTCCAAGTTACTTATTCTTTCGAAAATACACAATAGATATTATACCATGGCACACACAAGGGGGGATGTTCTAGGGGTCTGGATGCCCCCCCCCAAAGCGCTTGAGTTTTCTTCGATTGATGATAATCCTATATATCACGTAAAATTTAATGAAGTACTTGTAATTAACAATTTATTTAATAAATAATGCTAATTATTAATTCAATAATTTTTTTTACTGTTTTTTCTTAACAAAATCGACAAAATCAGAAGAATCAATTGGTGTTGTCTTAGGGTATGATACGAGTTGGGGGACTTTCGACCCCTGAAATTTTTTTATGTGTGCTACTGGTATTACATGTTACGTTTATTTCCTGAATGTATTTGATAAGAAAGATTTTCTGTATGTTTGAAAGTCACGCCATTAGAATAATTCTTTTTGAATGTTGCATGCTATGCGAAACGATAATAAATAGGCTGATAAAATATTAAAAATGCCAAAGTTTATTTTGTTATGCGGATATATTTAAAATAAATGTACGAAGAATTATATTTTCTATTATGTTGTTTTAATTGCTCTAAATTACTACTGAAATATTTCTGGACTTATAATCAAAAACCTTGGTTTGAATTAAAACGGACAATGATGAAATAAAGTTTAAAGAATGATAGAAAAAGATCTAAGAGAAATGAAAAGTAGTTATTAAAAAGCTTTTCTTTTCTTGATTTTTTTTGATGAAAAGTGTCATTGAAAAAGAATTACATTTGCGTGAGTAGTGAGAGAAAAAATGAAGATGGATTGAACTTGCATTGCAATGTAACCCCCATATTTTTATAGATCACGAGATGTTAATCTATTTTGAAGAATTGCGCTTTTTCTGTAACAAAATTTTTCACTTGACACAGATGTCATAACATTAATGCATTTTTGAACATTTTACTCACAGAATAGTAATATTCCTGTAAACAATATTTTAGAAAAAAATAATAATATTATTTAAAAATAATAATATTTTAAAAAAATAAGTTGAGCTGATTTGAGTAAAATATCTCTCTCTATATTAGAAAAAAAGTTTTTCGTAATGCTGCAATAAACTTATAACGTACTATCACAACAATGCCAATGTTCATTATAATTCGCCAAGTTGGCAACCCCGATTTCGCATGTGCTGTACGCACTGAATTGACAACCATGTGCTTCGTTTCACATAATGTCGCCAATACGGTTGCGATAGTACATTATTTCAAGATCTCGCAGAAAAGTATAGCAAAGTCACCAAATTTTTAAAACACCTCCTAAATCACCTGATTTAAGCCCATTAAAGCATATTTGGTCAGAATTTGAATTTAAAGTAAAACAACATGGCATATAAAAACAAAATGTGAATTAAAAACAATGATCACAGATGAATGGAGGAGCGTCAATGAGAAATTACAAAAAAATCAAATCCATACCAAGACGTTTAAAAGTTGTTGGGGATGCTAAAAGATATCCTACTAACTACTAAATTAAGAAGAAAAAATACATTATTTAAAACAAAATTGAGATTTATTTTTAGTGTGCAAAAACTTTTGCAGCGAATTTTTTTAGTAGTTTTTGATTATTAATTTTTAAAAATAATAGTTATCCTATGTTTTAAAAATTGATTTTGTTATTCAAATGAGATCAAGTTTCAGGTATTATAAAAGAATTACAATTTCGATAGATTGATTTTTATTAGACGAAAACATTACACTTTATAGAAAATTGCAAGTGTATGAACACTTTTGAGCGCCACTGTAAGTATAGGAATATTTACATTCAAAAGTCCATAATAAATCTAATAATAATTTTTTTTTAAAAATAAATTATAATTTTAAAAAACTAAAGAACACCCTTTTATACTTTTTAGTTCGATTCAGTATAAAAGCTTGTTCTTTAGTTTTTTAAAATTATAATTTATTTTTCATTTTTTAGTTCGATCTACAATAAAAGCGTGTTTTTTAGTTTTTTAAACTGTCATTTATTGATAGTTGAATTTATCCTTGAGTTTGATATTTGGAGCCAGAATTACGTGGCTGCTGGAATAAGTCTTACTCTTCAATGGATTTTAATTAAAGGGCATGAAGTGTATTTATTCTCTATGTTTACGGGGCCTCGGATGAGTCCCGTATCGTTATATTAGATTCCGTCTCAAAAGAACAGGTCAAACAAATAAAAGGAGTGGTAAGAAGAAAAAAAGTTCGAATTAAAAAAAATTTTAATGTACCATGTTTTTATAACGGACTAAAAAGTATAAAATTCCTCCTTTTCGTTTTTTCTTCTTCTTTTTCGCATTTTCATGCCTTGTCATCCACTTCTGAGATATGGTCCAAATTTCAAGACTCTAGCTCCGGGGTGAGCATTACGTCGATCGCGATCGACCGGTGGACTACCAAGACATTTTGAGGCGACCGCCTAAAAATTTTACTATTCAGTAATTATATACGGAAAATTCAAAATTGGCTGACAGTACGCAGGCTGAGCCTTCTACTGACTATAACAACAAAAACTAACTTAAGATAAAAATGTTTTATTTTTTTAATATAATTTGAATTGTTTCATAATAAATGTATCACTGATATAATTATATTTAGGGCTATTATTGTTAAGTTTAAACCTAGTGTTTTGCTTTAAACGCGGTTTTAAAAGTGTTTTTTTTTATTTTAGTTCTCTAGGTATATATATGTACATATTCCGTACTTATTATTAAATCATAGTTATAACCTTTTCCCCACCTCACCACACCTACGATATTGGGCAGTAGCGTACACAAGAATTTTTAAAGGTCTAGGGTTTTTTGAAGGTCTACCATTCTCGTATCATACCTTAATACGCAGTCAAACATATTTTTTTTTTTTTTTTTGATTTTGCCGATTGTCGGGAACAAAAAGCAGCAAAAAGTAAATTACATAATAAATAATTAACATCAATAAATAAAAAAATTGCTAATATCAAATACGAAATTACATTTTACACGCTGTTTACGTGGGGCTATAATTAATCGGAAAAACATGAAAGGTTATGAGGAAGGGTCCGGACCCGTGGACCCCTCCCCCGCCCATGTGTGCGCCACTGACATTGGGTGGACCGTGACTCCTAGGAAAAATTAGAAGTAGCCCGCACCCTGTAAAAGTCTGCCCACCCCTGCTCTAGCTCATCGGAAAGTCTCAGTTTAAAATCAATTACAAAATTACACCCGGACAGACGTTAAAGGGAGTTAATAAGAACATGGTAATATTAAGTGTCAATCGTATTCTCACCTTTTAAACGTATTGCTATAATGTTAATTCGTATCATCACTTCTAAACGTATTGCTTTATAAAAATAAAAAATATTTAGAAGTTAGAACATAAATTATTTTTTTCACATCACGAGCCTTTTTTTTTAAATTTTCATTTTCAGAAAAATGTTTATATTATAGTAAGAATTTGATAACATACACCCACCCTCCACTTTCTCCCATACAGAACACTTTTTGTTTTGTTTTATTTTTATAAACCACAAGTGTATTTTATACTGCATATAATTAATTAGCTTTAAATTCAAAACACTCGCTTCTGGGTTACACCTTTTTCTTTTAGTCACTAAATCTGGAATTAGTCGTCAAATCTGGAAATGGTATATGAAATTAGTCGCCAAATCTGAAAATGGTATATCGAAGTAGTTGCCAAATCTGAAAATTGTATGTGCAATAAGTAGCCAAATCTGGACGTGGTATTTAGAAATGTCGCCAAATCTGATTATCGTGATTCCTGACGATCCTGATGAGGACAATGGAACAAAATTATGAAATTATTCTATTGTCATCGGTCCTTGACAAGTGTGCAAATTTTCGAATTAATCTGAACTTTTTAAGTGGGTGAAAATCGAGTTCCAAGATTCCGTTACATGCAAGTGAAACTTATAAAAGCGTGTTAATTACATGCAAGTGAAACTTAAAAAAGCGTGTTAAAAAAGAGGAGTTTTTGAGTATAAGAACTATTTCTGAAATGATATCTTATATATTTACTACTAAAAATTCATTAAAATAATTAACATATCAAGTTGAAATTTTTTTTAAAAAAATGAATAGATTTGCTTTATATTATTGATTACAAACTACAGGCGATTTTTTCCCCCTGAAATATTGTTTTAAAATTATTTTTCTTTTTCTGAATTTGTATTCTATATCCCATAGATTTTTTACTTTCCAAATCAAGTTTTACTTATAATTATAAAAATGTCACTGATGAAGTTCTCAAATCTATTGTTTCAAGCATTTGATAAAAAGAAATAATATTTTTTTCATTATTGAATATATATAGATTAATGTTTTACTTTAATTTATAGCATAAAATCGCATATAACTTTATAAAAAATGCTTGAATGGTTTTCAAGAAATTATATAAAATATTTATCGAATCATTTAAAAACTTTTTGAGTAAACGATTGCTATACATGTATAATCGCTAAATTAATACAATGATTTATTTAAAAATAATTTGAAATTTTAATGGTTAAATAGATAAGTACAAATACCACACAGAATACAGACGGCATAGATTGCAAAGTTATCGTTTTTTAACTAAAATTCAAAAAATTTTCACGAAAAACTAAAATTACGCAACAGTTAATTCACGATTAAAAGCAACAAAGCTTTAAACTTTGAATTTAAATTTAGGAAATAAATGTTACTTATGTTGTGTAATTTTTGCATTTATTACAAAGGTATGTAAAGGACAGTAATATAAGTTCGAAGGAATAAAAAATTCCATAAATGACTAACATATAAGTTTGACAAATAGTGATATCTAATTTACTAATTCTAGAAGAAATATATAAATCATACTTAGTCACACACATTGAAAAAGTTAGAAAATAATGCTTCTAAAATTGAAATTTTTTAAAATAACGGTTATTTGTTTGAATTAAAAATCATACAAAATACAAAGAATTAAATTAAAAACTCTTTTTACTTATTCTATTTGTATTACTATGCACAGTCATTTAATATTTCAATAGATGTGGATAGCATCCAAAATAGTTCCGAATCGGCTTTTGTCCTTTTTTTTTTTAGTAATAAGAAAAATTTAAAAATACGCGCTCTCTCTCTCTCTCTATATATATATTTGCTTAAAATTTAACTCCCTGTTTAGATCTGCTTTTACTGAATTTGTTGGGGCCATTCGTGCCACAGATTAATCCCCATGGAAGGGAATTTTAAGCGCACTTTTCCTATCCAATGGGTAAATTCTAACAGTTAAAAAAGAAATAATTACACACACACACACACAACACACACACACACACACAACACACACACACACACACACACACACACACACACACACATATATATATATATGTAACGTTATCGTCTGATTTTATGTTTGTTATTCTAGTAGTTGTTCTATATGTTGCGTGATTTGGTTTGTTAATAAAATGACGGAAGAAAAATTTGCAGTGTGTATTACGAATTGAACATGGGGGACCTTGGATTATATAAGAAAATATATTACACATGTGTTGAAACATACACCGTTCATTTAAATGCCCACACTGCGAAATTTTTTCCAAAATAAATAAACTAAAGCTCTACTCAAACTGTTGAATTTTTTAAAAAAATCACAACAGAGTATCAAATTTTTCGCACATTTAACAGAGACAATCATAACGTTTTCTCAACTGAAATAAAAGCATTCTGAGCATCTCTTGAAGTTGTAAAGTAAACAGAAAGCAATGATGGGTTGCTTTAAAAATAGACGATCAAAAATATTGCTTAAAGTATTTAAATAACTTGTCAGTTAAGAGATTCTATTTCTGTTTGTCACAAAAGAATTGTTGACTTAAGCAAACTTCCAGCTGGACTGAAAGGCGCGGTTGTATGAAGAGTGCCTGTCACGTGCGAAACTATCACGTGATCCATCTTAATTATTGAAGTTGCTGCTTTCGTTGGGCCGTCGTTTGCCAAAATATCCCACGATGGCAAACACACTCAACGATCGTTCTTTCTACGTGAGAAAAGACGTGAGAAGACAGCGAACATTTTGTGCAATCTGTTAAGAAACTTGAAAGAAATGACAGATTCTAGTCAGTGGGCCAACTATGAAATCTTATAGATTGCGTGGTTGCAACGAACTCGGACTCAAATTTTTTACTTTCAGAATGTAAAATGCTCCAAAAAACAATTTTTCTAAAATATAAAAACTCTTACATATTTGTTTCAATTCCTACTATTAGTAGTTCACAACTCCTTACATATATCTTATTAAAATTTTCAAACGTTAATAAAATACATTTTAAGCGATCAATTGAGCTGAAATTTTATAAACACGATTATTTAGAATGACATTATGGTAATTTAATTATAATTGGTAAAAATTAATAGATTAACATTAATTATTCAAAGAATTACAAATACCGCCACGTTGGCATCATTTTTGGCGACTTGTGTCAAAACTTTGAAGTTTTTTTCTTACATTTTAAAGTGCTCATTTGAGTTGAAATTTTCTATACACGATTGTTTTGAGTGACAATACTATAATTTATTTATAATTAATTAAAATTAATTGACTGAAACTAATTATTTAATGAATTACAGATGCAGCCACGTTGGCTTCACTTTTAGCAACTTGGGTCAAAACTTTAAAAGATTTTTTTCCTTACATTTTAAAGCATGAATGTCTAAACTATGACCGCTTGTGGGCCGCATTACAAAAAATTTTTTTTTCTGTGCCGCACATACAATATTTTTTTAACGAATTGAAATAAAAATTAACTCTATGTAGTTTTATAAAAATAAATAAATTTCTTTTTATAATATATTTTTTAAAAAAAATTGAATTAGATATGTATTGGTACATATTTGTAAAAGTTTCGTTTCATTTAGTTTAGATTTCATAAAGATGGAAAAAAATCAAGGTAATGAGATGGATGAATTTGCTTTTGTTGTACAAGCAAATCGATATTGGGTTCAACAGACGAAATTGCAATTTTCAATGCTTTTTCGAGATGTTTGTCAGTGATGTTTGGTCCTATTTTTGTTTTTTGTATGCTTCATTCTTGAAAAAAATTGTTCACAAATATAGGTACTACCAAAAGTTGAAGACATTAAAAAAGCATGATTGGGAAAATTAGGATATTTATCGTGGGGTAGGTAATCCGTATAAAACTCCAGTATATATATAAAGAAACATTCCTAAATTTTTTTTCCCAGCTGAATGTCACTTTTCAGTTCAATGGATTTCATTTGAATAATTGAAGGTAATTTATTTATTTCTAGAGAAAACGGGGTAGAAAATATGTTGAAATGCTCATCATTTTTTCGAAAAGTGGATATACACATTATTCGAAACGTAAATTCTCATAGCATATTAAAATGTTTTTTAAAATTTTTTTCCAAAATTAAAATTAACGATTAAAAAGTATAGCAAACATTTATTTTTTTAATAAAAATATGTAAATTTAAATATTTTTATAATTTGCGTTTTGGGCCGCATTTTAAAGGCTTCTGGGCCGCACTTTAGACAAGCATGTTTTAAAGCATTCAGTTGAACTAAAACTTTATATACATGATTATTTGTATGACAATACGATTCTTTATTGATATTAATAAAAATTACCTGCCACTTAATATTGTGTCATTTGTATATACATATTTATATTAAAATTTTAATTATATTTGATAAAAGTAACTAAAATAAAAAATCTTTTCTTAGTTAACCTGAGTAGGAATTGATTTAAACTTTTTTTTATATGTATATTACTTGTTGGTTGGCACATTAACAAATTCATATTATGTATATTTCAGTGTATAAGCTGAGAATTTTAGGAACTTTTTAGTGTTAAAGGGGTCGGATTGTATACGAATACACCAATCTCGGAAAGAACGTAGTTTAGGAAAAACGATTTTTGTTGTGGCTGCTTATTCCCGTATATCAGTACGGCTAGATCACATCCATGATTTCATATTTTTTGAGGTAACCCAAAACCAACAATGGATTGGCTATAAGATTATGTCTAGAGAACCCCAGGCCCTCTAGGATATGTTCTTGGGAAACAAACCGAGTGGTACATTTGGAGCATACGAAACAGCTCTAGGCATCTTCAGTGTATGTCAACGATTTAAGATGACCAATGAGAAAGCGAGTAAGTGTGGTTTAGCCCTGCCTGTTGCAACCAAGTGTCAGAGAATCACCAGAAAGACTTTTCTGATATCAATAAAGCAGTGGTGGAACAGAGCAAGAGGTTACTTAGCATCTTATGTTAGCCATGCGCAAGCGAATGCGATCTTTTATTTTTTTTAAGGTGTTTTGAATGGAACTTTTATTAAAAAGGGTGGGGGTGGGGGGCATAGATCCTTCAAAGTTAAGGTCCGAGTTTTCAAATCGTTTATAACATTTATATTGGCTTGTTTGAATACCTGTTATCGTGCGGCGAGCTTCTCCAACGGCATGAGATATAGGTCGACGATCATGAATACAAATTTCTTTTCCCTCTCACTTTTTTAACAAAAAAAAATAGCGCAGAAAGTATTAACACCATAGATCGTGTACAAAATAATAAATGAATAGGGTAAAAAGGATTTGCCGAACAATAGGGTTACTATGAAAAAATCTATCGTCATCAACGTCTAGCATTTTACTTAACAACAAGCCACCCATCCCGTATAGTGGTTAGCGATGCTGACTGCTGCGCTTTAGGGCCTGAGGTCGAATACCAGAGAAGGCATGGATGTTTGTAAATGTATCGTGCATTCGTGGCATGGGGGTACTCTAAATAGCTGTGGAGCCGCATGTCCTCTCGTGAAGTTGGTGGAAAGGGAAGAAAGATGGGAAGCCCCTGACCACCCACAGGATGTTCTCCTCCAAAATTGGGGATGGAAGTGGGCCAAATCATACTGTCACCTGCAAGGTGCCCAAAGCTACGGCTAACGACAGGCGTCCCTTAGCCCTTTGCCATGATGAATTTCGTGGACCTCGATCTGGCCTTTAACGATCAGGTGGCATTAGTAACAACAACAACTTAACAACAATTCCATTGGAAAATATTGCACTCGTTTGACAATGTTTTCGTCCACATAGAGACATGTTTGAAACTTACAAAAAAATTTTCTTAATTTGGCTCTCAAGTGGATTTTGCGTTTTGGAAAATTCTTGAAGAAAAATAGCACTCTCAGCTTATATATAAAGTATCAGCTTATATCTCGGTTTATATTCGGAAATATACGGTATATCTTTCTTGTCTTGCGAGTATTTTGGTTGTTTGTTTTCCAGACATTTCCGCTTATAACAACTTCTTATGAATTTCAAGTATAATCAGATGAAGACATTAACATCAGAACGGATCCCTTTCAGAATGGAACCTCTAGAAAAGTTACCAATGTCAATGTATGGACTCAGAGTCATAACGTTTTAAAGAGAGTGCGATTTAAAGAGATCTCTCCTATGCGATTGGAATTACCAAGTACGAACCCTTTATTCATCATTTTCTATCCATTATTATACTATCTCACTTTGTTACTACAGCTTTTTTTACTTGTGTACAGCAGGAGTGTTAAACTCAAAAGCTAACTGGGACCAAACAAACAAGGCTTAAAATCAAACAAGGCCGCAAAAAAATCAATATTCATAGAAACACAGGTTCATTTCGAATAATACATTATAATAAACATACATAAAAGAAAAAAAATAATGTTTATATCCTGGCACTTAACATCTCTTTCTCCCAATATCTTTCCAATTTCGGGAGAATTTTTCTAAATTTTTTTTTATTATGTACAGTAGAACGTCATTTATCGGAATCAATTGGGACCGGATACCGTTCGGATACGCAATTGTTCGGATAACCGAAAACCGAATGCGATCCATGCAGAATATGAAACCAGACACTATACGAATATTGAAAATCATCACATGCGGGAAACGTGCTTGAAGAAAAAGCAAAATAGGTGCAAAATGTCGCACAACCTTTATTGTGGAAAATAATCACTTATTTTTTGCTGTACCATTGTACACCTTCGTTTTTTGGTGCAAGGTCTCTGATTCTCTTGAGCAGCAATAGTTGAGTAGGACAGCATTCTGATTGTTGGTCGTATCACTCTATAGCTGCCTTAAACGCAAAAAACACGCCAGCATTTGATGGACTTTTGCTACTTTCGTTGTTGTTGTCCTCGTCTTCATCCGTTTCATCGTCGACAGGGTCGGATTCTTCTTGCACGGAAGTCACAATCTCGTCATCATTTAGCATTTGAAATCCAGCCTACTGCATCCCATGCCATCCAGGTTTTTTTTTACATCAACAAAACTCAACTAAAGAGCACGTATACACCCCCTTAATTGGAAACAAACTGACCTAATATTCCGCGCAGATGTTTGCCAAATCACACAACTGAAATTCCCCAAATATCCCTCATCTTAGATTTTCCCGTCACTTTTGGCCTCACGCGAAACGACTGTTTAATGTTGCACTGTTCGAAAACGAATCCGGACTTCGGTTCGGATATTTGACGCTCCGGATAATAAACGTTCGGATAAACGACGTTCTACTGTATTATTATGAGGGGATATATTGGTTGAACCTCAAAAATGTTCAATGTGGGTCACGAGTTTGACACCATAGTGTTAAGTAATACCACCAAACTTACGCAATAGGTGAAACTGAGTGATAATCGCGTAAGTCTCGGCGTATAATTTCACATATAAATACATGTAAGTTATTTTTAGTTGGGGTCGGTGACGAGAGAAAATAATTATTTAGAAACAAAAAATGTTTAATTATATCTTAGATAACATAAATACAAAATCGCAAACCGAAGTTATTTTGATGTAGAAGGTTTCATAAAATCTAACAAAATTTCCTCGTAGCATGCTAATAATTTTTTTTATTCCTTGTTTTACTGAAAAAATATGTTTTTCTTTGTAATAAGTATTTTATAAAATTTGTAACCCTTTTTCAACTAAACAAAGACCTTCTGTCAAATTACTAACTGTCATTCGATCTTCTGACTGAACTGAGTCTAAAGACTCAAATTCTCCAATGTTTTGCTCTTTCTCATGCATTTCTATGAGCTCATAAATTGTTAGCTCCTGATTGAGGAGATCCAGCAGTTCTTAAAGGTCGTCTCTGCCCACTTCTAGGTATTACTGTACTTTAGATGCTTTCTTCTAAATTTAAAGCCATTTTATTATAATAAAAAAATCATACTACGATAAATAACTTTCTTCGAAAATATATTCTACGATAACTAAATCGCAATTCGTCCATAAATTATTGTGTGGGGCAGTGTGAAATACTTTGACCTCTCTGAATACCTCTGACAATAAAGTTCAGTGAATAGTCCTGTAACATTAACGTAGATGAAATATTAACGAAATTTACTTTACTGTCCTTCAAAATAGTCACCTCCCATATACATGTCCTGGAAACTTTGCAAAAAGTCTTCTTTTGAGATGGAGTTCAAAAGCCTTGTCACGTTTCGTTGGATGTCAGAAATATTGTCAAATCTCTTTCCTATCAAAGCGAGTTTGTGAGTCGTAGGAATAGAAAGAAGTCTAGTGAATTGAGATCTAGCGAGAATGGTAGATGCTCAATTTGCACCACCCCTTTTTTACCAGGAACTGGTTGAAGATATTGGCTGTGAAAGGGTGTCGCGTGAACAAAAAAAAAAAAAAAAAAAAAAAACATGAACCTTGTTGTGCTTACTGGGGTCGTACCCAGCGTAGACGTTTCATGAAACGGGTCAAAATTTCAATGTGCCTTGCAGCATTCATCGTCCAGCTATCATGCGCACAGTTAATCGAAGATCTTTTGTGATTAACTTACTCACTTTCTCAATGTTTTCGTCAATGACGGAAATCATTCGCTACAGGGGTTGTCAAAAACAATTTCTAGGCCTTCTCGAAAACGGTACACATACTTTATGGACAGTGCTTGATCTTCATAAACACATACCAGCATAGAATAAGTTTCTGTTGGTGTTTTGGCAAGCTTTATAACTTTAAATGGATCTTTTGGTCGTTCATTTTCTTGTTCTCAATTGAGAACCAACGCACTAAACAAGCACTTAGTAAAACAAGTCATACACGGAACATAAACGACGCTCAACTGAACAACGGTGGGAGTAGATGATCAACACCTGCCGCTATGCATGCGCTGCATTTTGTTTCGACAGTGTTTCCAGATCGGCCGTTCTGACTTCATTAACCGAACTTTATTGACAGAGGTTGTATTTTCTATTATTTTCGTATATAGTTTTTCTTTAACGTTTTACCGTCTGCGGGTAACCCAAACATTTCAATGTTAGCCTCGTAAACATAATATGAAATTATAATTTTCCTTCCAAGAAAGAAATAAACAATTACATTGGAAATTTCTATGCATTTTTATTCTGTTTTGAGTAAAATAAGGTAATAAGTTTCAGCGGAATTATCTCTCGCTACATAAAATTACATTAATTTCAAAAACTGAAATTCTTGAAATTTCAATCCGTTATCTACAAATCCCATACATAGGCTTCCCTTTCAAAGGGTAAGAAATTCATATGTAAATATTTTTGTTCTTCACTTATTTACTATGCTTGTCACAAATTTTTAAATTCGCCCTCAACCTCCAAGCATACAATTTTAATTGTAATTTAACTAGAGAACTTGAGTAGATTGCGTGTTGTCGCAACATAAAATTCAGTCGAGTGACCTTGTTTTTTTTGGAATTAATGAATATGAAGTTAGGTAACAACCAGCACGAATGCCGTTTATTAAAGGTACTTCGGTCTCTCTTAAAAATATATGTAAAAAGATAAAAAATGTAAATAATGTCATTTTTATCATGCATTTTTTTATTTTTTGAATGCTTAAATTTTACATTGCGTAAAAGTTAATGTGTGAAGTACTTATTTATTTTTATTTACAAACAGTTACTTGATAAACTTAACAACAACAACAAAAATATAATGAACTAAGTAGAGTGTATGAAAAATATATAAAATAATAAACTCTATTATTAAAGGAAGTATCTGTAATTTTTACAGAAATTTTTTGGGCATATTTTGTACTAAAAAGAATTGAAAATATGTAATAAATAATCCGGTATTGTGTGAAATAATATTTTTAGCTACAAAATTTTCCTCAAACCTTTTTCATGTCTTTTTCTTTTTTTGCAAGATAAAAATAAGCTAAGATTATCATTTTATTCTCCTCATTTGGCCCTAGGAATAAACATAAATGAATATTTTGGAAATCTTACAAATATTTAGGTTTTGATTTTATGTCTGAATTAACATTTTACTTTAGAAATAGGACAAAAGGAATTTGCATTACTCACTTTTTCTTCAATTGTTTATTAAGGTATCCGACTACCCTAAAATAGTGAATTTTGCTAACAATTGACAAACTTTTTTATAATTTTAATTTGCAGGCCATTTTATTAGCTTTATAAAAATACCAAGTTTATTATTTTCCGTTCACTAGAACAAAAGCTATAAGTGTTTTAGTAATATAATATGCCATCACTTTAAGCAGGATGTCATACTTTAAAACGCGTTTTACCCGAAATGTGTGTTTTTTTTAAAATGCTCAAACGGGGCCAGAGATTGCTAAAAAAGTGTTGAAAATAGTTAACTATAAATGTTTTTTTATTGTTCTGTATAATAGTAGGAGTGTTTTAACCTTCAGATTTATTGATCACCGTTTTATTACAGAATTTACAGTCCCTTATGTGAATATAATCACTGTTTTTATAAGCAATTTCATATAACAACTAAGATAAAGTGGTCTAGTTTTTGTAAAAATTAAAATATATTTTATCCTGAAAGTCACTTCAAAAATGAATAACATAGCAACACATCAGAATTAAAAAATTGAAAGTTTGTACATAAACTTTTGGCACAGATTGGTCCACGTTTATGTTACTCTTTGTCAATTTTTACCCACTCTTTATAAAATGTACTAAACAAACCTATATATAAAAGTCACAAAAAATCCCCATATCTCCATTTTTTTTAAAAAAAAAAAGTTGTCTCTAGTAGTCGGATATCTTAAGTCACATATTTGGTGTTGAACTTCGTAATTTTAAACTACGGTCAAGTAATGTGAGGACGACTCCTGATCTGGCACATGCCACTATTCAAACTCTTACTATATACCAACGTGAACAGCCTGAAAAATTTAACGGGCATCACCCCCACCCCAACGCGGTGGGTCTTTAAAAGTAATAGGACTCGAACCCTTGACTCGATAGAAGCAACTGGTCACAAATTCGTAATCATTACTATTCGGCTACTGCGTTCAATCCCTCATAAAACCAATTTTTTTTACTTATATTTGAATAAATTGAGTTGACCTCTATTCTCAAAAACTGAATTTAACCCATTTCCGGTTTTCCCCGAGCTGAGCTCGGGCAGGCGAGACGTACCATACTGGTTCATCCCGAGTGCAGCTAAGGCACTGTGAAAATTCACACTGTGTGCAATCTGTCTTTCCCTAATAATTTCACTTCTGCCTTTTACGGTTTCGAATAATTCAAAAGTACCACTCGGTGGAATTTTCTGCAATAAGAGGACGTCTTTCTGCTAAGTACTCCTCTTCACGCTTGTCTGAAAGACACTTAGTTGACTACATTCCCCCCACAGAGAAGAAAACTAATCCAACACATGACAGTGTATTATTTTCTGCTCAAAGAGAGAGGGAAATTCTAAGGGAAAGGGAAGATTCTACTGTCCAGATTGCGATGTTGAGTTATGTCCAGTATCGTGTTTTCGTATGTATTATTCACGATCAAATTTTGATTAATAATTTCATAATCATTTATGTAAATGCAAAAGATGTAAATAAAATTTGCAATTCAAGATAAAAGCTAGGTATTCTAAGCTTTATATTAGTGTGAATTGACTCCTAAGACTAGTTATTTCTACCATACAGAAAGACAACTTTACAGGTAAATTACTTATTTATCTAAATAAATTTTTTTACATTAATACTTATGAAATTTTGTATGCTTATAGCGCTATTATGTTTAAAAAGATATGTTTGTTTGAAAATAAGTTTTAAAACATTTACATTTTTTGATTCATAATTCAGAATTAAAAATGAACCTGGAAGGGGTTAAAATACATTCTCTTATCTGAGAAAATTTGAAATGAGAAAACGACAAAAATAAACTAAGAATTTTGAAACCACATTTTAAACTTTTAAACTACTTCTTTTCTTACTCATTGACATTTGTCTTATGATCCCATGAAAATCTTCTATTGTGGAATATTCGGATGCTCCATGACGAATAAAATCGCATCTCAAAATTTTCACTTGATCTTAGTGGAAGTTATGGGTATATAGCATTAAATGATGTCTTCGTCATTTGAAAGTGGTTTGAAATTGAGAGGTATATCGTCAATAATCTTCATGCAGTTGTAAAGAAAAAAGTTAATTTCACATTTAATATCAAAAACAATATTTATTTAAACATTCTCTGCTTTTTTCTGACAGTTGAAGACTTTAAAAAACCTTATTTAGGAAACCTTGACCACTGAAACAGTGACCTTCATATTGCTAGTTTCAAACCATTTAATTATCTTTTCATTTTTCCAATTTCTTACTAAAATTCTAGAAGTTTTTGCAGCTGTTAAATTTTTTTTGCACGATTCTTTCAATGCTTTTTTTAAAGTTTATGACATATTGGGCTCAACCTTAAAACCTTATATTGACCTACGCTGAACCTCTTTTTTTTATAGTAATTCAATCTGACAAAAAATATTGGTTACATTGTATTTCGTCACGTGAATATCATAGGAGTAAATTTCTTAGTATTTTCCTTAATTCTATATAATTATTAGATAATAATATCCTTTCTTATCATTATATGAAAGGGAAATGTTTCTACAGGAAACGCATTAACCATTTTTTTTCGGTGTCTTATTAAAACTTATAATTTTTCACCTTTATGAAGAAAATAGCATAAGATGATTTATCTTGAAGGTCATATTGCACCACTCAAGTATTCAAGTATCTTTATAACGAACTAAAAATAAAGTCTCTCCTGAGGTTTTTTTTTCCTGCACGACTTGAAGCATGGGTTTTTAAAATTTGTGCCTGTGATTCTAGATGAAAACGGTAAGGTGAAGAATTCAACCGTAATCAAAATAAATTTAAAAATATGTTTCTCGTATGAATTATCGGAAAGAATTGATATATAAAGCTGTCCGTTCTATTGATCCATTGTTAGTCGATAATTTCATATGGTATATAGGTATTGTTATCAAAAAATTTAAATGCTAATCTATATTATAAATGAATTGCAACAAAAACAAATACACAAATAATTATTAAGTGTCTGTCAAAGTAGTAAACATATTTTTTCTTTAGGTGGTATATAGAAATTTTATGCATATTGTTGAATCAGGTGATTTTTTGTCATGTTTAACAATATATTTTATTAAAATACAGCTATTATACTTTTAAATATAATTAATATTTGCAAAGAACTTTTTAAGAAAAAAATGGCTACCTTTGACTTGCATTTTGACATGCAATGGTTCAATTAAAATTTGGTTCAATATTTTTATGTGCTTCAAACTTTTTTTAATAAGACACTTCTGTGCAATAAAAATTGAAAAAAATTATAAACAAAACACTATAGTTCCAGCTGATTTTAAACGTTTTTGCACTTCATTCTGTATTCTCATGTTTAGTAGAAGATATTCTTCACATCCAATTTGATTTCCATGTGTTATCCTTTTACAATTATGATATTTGACTTGTTATTCTTATTAATAATACTTATAATAAAACTAGTACAAGTAATAATTAACTGAATGGGTACATACTGCTGTCAATAAATTTAGTTAATAGAATGGTCATTATGTACTTTGAAAGCCTTGCACAAAATTTTATGTAAAAATTTACATATGTAAAATATTTGTTATGTGTGTTACCACTAAAGTGTAAAATCCGTTATTTCATAGAATAACTAGACAAGTCAGTTAAAGTATATAAAATTATTGAATTCTATGCTTTAAGTAGGTATTCTATGGATTAACGATTACTTGATCGTTAAAGTATGAAATACCACACTCGAAAGTTTTTTGAACCGGTTCTAGCTGGCTTTAGTCAGTTTTTAATCGCTTATAGCTACTTTTCAATGCTCATTTCAAAAATAGAATTCAATGGAATTCAAACAATCATTGCTCAAAAGATAATGATAAGTTTCATGAAGGTATTTCCTAAAATTTAAATTAATATTCTCTTACATATTTGTTTGAAAAAGTTCACACAATGTTTTTATGATTCAACAGTTTTTCTGCCCAGCGAGCACAACTATCTTTTGATATAACTATTCCTGCTACATTTTTTTCTTTCTATTAAGCTAATGTTTACGATATGAGCAATAATAAATCATTTTATCTCCTCTTTCTTATTATTTATCAATTAATCATCCGCAATAAGGATAAAATGAATTTTTCGAGAGATTTTTAGCTATTTGCGATCAATTAGTTTATAAAATAACTTTGAAATATTTTATTTGTTTTTTTTTCAATGGGGCCATTGGTATTTTAAACCTTTGCAGATTCCTCAGGAGCTGGTATCACTTTTTTTTTAGTGCTGCACCATATAGGTGATACCAATTACAGCAAGCAATTTTGACGCCCAGTTTTCTCCACAGAGGGAGGCACCTGAACTCTTGGCGATGCAAACCAGTACTAGGATTTAATTTTGACGAGAGCATCCAAGCCAAACAGACACTCTAGCGATCTTTTACATGCCGCATAATCATACGACATGGCCGCTGTCGATTTTCTGCATATGAAAATTCACCGACTTGGGCCGGGGTCGAACCCGCAACCTTGGGTGCAGAAGGCCAGCGACAAACCAACCACGCCTCCCAGAAGAAAAAAAATTTTATTTGTCACTTAATAATCTATCTGTTACTTCATATAATAACTAGGCAAAGTATGGAATTTTTCATCCATCATATATATACTTTAACTGACTTTTCTAGTTATTTATGAAATACCTAGTTATTCTATGAAATAACCGAATTATACACTTCAACCATAACAAATATATTTTTTCCTGTTTCTATTTTGAAAGCCATAGATGTGGCAGTATAGCGTCTTCTTCAATTCATTCGCTTTAGCGTTACCCCACGAATGTGTATACCAAACAAAATGTATGATGGCAGTCGACATATGTTTGCCGTGGGTTAAAATATTACGTCAGCACAAACGACTTCACGGTGGTATAACTTCTATTTTGGACTTCGTTTTGACTCCCTCCCTTACACCTTTTTCTATAGTTTTATGGGGGAGTTTGCTAAAGAGAAAACTAAATAGTGTGCAAGGTTTTATTTTTGGGAGCGTTTTGAATTACAATGTCAGTGGACTATTCTTTCTACATGTTTTCCTTTTAGAGTCCGTATTAGATGACATTTTCTGTCTTCTAAAAAAAAAAGGACTAAAGATAATAATAATAAAAAATTGTGTTAGGTTAGTAATTGGCAAGTTTTAATTTAGGTTTTATAGCTAGAATTATAGCTATTTATTATACATACATAATTAAGCTTGTGACTAAATTGCTGTTTAAACATAGTTTCAACGTGCAAACCTTTTTTATTTATGTATATTAATAGGCCGAAGAGACAATACAATTAAAGAAATTTTTAATACTAAAAATAATAATACATTTTATAAGGATTCAACACATACAGATATATATATAACTTTTAATTTAGATAACAGTAGAATCCAAAGAAAATTTATCACGATTTAAAAAATTTATACAGTATAGTTGTAAATGTATAGTTGAAAAAATATAATTCTAGAATATAACTAAAGGTTATCTATACTAATAAAAGAAAGAGTTTGTGTGTTTGTGTGTTTCAGCTGTTCCGGCGAAATTAAGCAACCCAGATGTATGAAACTTGGCATGTAGAAGCTAAAGGTCGATATGCTATTAACCTCGAAGAGTTTTTTCGAAATTCACTTTAGATTTTTTTTAAATTCAATTTTTATGCGATTTTTCAGTTAAATGGAGATATGACGTCATCAGCCATGCAAGTCATAACTTGCGAAAATAAATGTTTCGAGCTGTTTTGGGGGAATTTCAACACATTTTATAGTAAATATACTTATTTATGGTTGTATTTATTCGTTTTTTTTCTCTTAGTGAGGAATTACAGTTGTTTTTCGAAAAAAATCATCCTAAGAAAAAAAAATTTCTAAATTTTATTTTTCCGATTGGCAACACTACTTCGATAACAGTAGATTTTCAATGTTTTTCAATGTGAATCGTATTTGATTCATAACGTATTTATCCTTTTCCGTACTTTAAAAAAAGGGGGGGGGCAATATGTACCGTAAAAGTGTACAGATATTCCAGGTGAGGTGATTTCGTTTTTCGCTTAACTTTTGACTCCGAAAATTTTGTGACGGGATATCAAACATCAGATGGATTGTTAGCCCGCCAACGTTAGTGGACAAAACCAAAGTTTCGCTACCGTATTAAATTCATGTATCTGTGTATAATTTTTGTTTATAATTTTTTCTTATCAACTTTTGTGATTTGTAATAATGCACGCTGGCCTAAAGCTACTATTTTTACTGTTGTGACCACTTTTAAAGATATTTACTTTCCATAAAATGTTCTATTTAATTTTATGTTCCTGATTAATCTTAGCTCTACTATGATTATCAAAAAAGCCTGATTACACTTCAAACCTTTTGCTGTATCTGAAAATTTTTTGCTTCTCCATGTTTATTAATTTTATGTTATTCTTAGAGTCAATAATGCAAAAAGATTTGTTCATATTTTGGTAAAAAACAGTTGCAAGGACCTTGGGTTTGCACATTTGCTTTTACTTATTCTTGCTAACCTGAATGTTGGTGGTATTATCAATCTAAGGTTGTGCTTGGGCTACAATTCATTTCACGTTCATATCACGACAACAGAAGGTAGTCGGCCCCAAAGTAAGAAAAGCTGTTAACTAAATCATTGCCTATATATATATATAAATAGCAGTACACTTTAGCGGTACATCTTGCTACTTCCTATCAAAATCAGACCTTTGCTTTTGTATTTAAGGTTGCTTTTCGGTTTGAATTAATGTTATTTCTACAACATGCTAGATTACATTATATATATATTTACGTTTCTTTTATTCATGTTCAAATTTTTAATATTTTCTGGCAAAATTAAGGCTTAATTTTCTTTTGTTTTCGATAATCTTTTAATTAAAATTAATGCTGTATTTTCTATTTTAGTGTCTCGCATATGCACATATTATTGCAAGTTGGCAATTGTTGCAATAATACGTTAGTACCTTTTCTTTTTGTTGTAAGCTAGATTGTGGTACTATTTTGCGACATCGATGAAACATGGAATTTGCCGATAAAGGTAAAAAGCAATAATCTTTTTTGGTACTTACACATTGTTGCAAATATTGCCAACTTAATAAATGACTTGCCAAATTGGCAACCATATGCTTCATTTCATGTAATATTGCCAATAGGTTGCAATAATATGTAAGTACCATAGAAAATGACACTCCATTCAAACTAATTGGATTATCAGATTGCCAATATCATGATTTGAGTTTGAATTTATGATACTTACATGTAAACGTCATCACAGCCAAATTGGCGCCATGCTAATCGCTCCTTGATATCAAAAGATTCTTACGTGTTTTTATATGAAAAAAAAATCAGCTGGATTTTGTTGGGATATAGTATGATTTGTGTGTGCTTAGTTCCAGTTTGGCGGCAATGCATACTAGAGGGGTGCGAGAGTGATATTCAATACCGCCCCATACCATAATACCCGGTAAAGGACCAGTGTGGCGGTGCATAATGCAGCTGTTCAGCATCCTCTCTCCATAGTGTCTCCAGACTGGAATCCGATAATCGTGGTGTTGCAGACAGATGCGTGACTGGTCAGTAAAGACAACTTCATTCCATTCTGCCGCCCACATCCATGTTTCATCGCACCATTGGTGGCGGAGACGTCTGTGGTTCTGCGTCAAGGGTAGACCAAGCAATGGACGTCTTGCGGACAGACCACTCTGCTGTAAACGGCGTCGAATGGTACGCGCAGTCACTGAATGATGCGTTACAGACTCAATGTGCTGTGCTATGGTTCGTGATGTGACTGAGCGATCCGTCACTGCCATGCGCACAATTTGGCTGTCCTCACGTGAAGTGGTGCACTGAAGTGGATGCGATCGACCACGTCGGTCCGTCGTACCCTCCTGCATCCAACGATCACATATCTGCATTACAGTTGTTTGGTTTCGTCCAACACGACTACCGATATTTCCCTGAAAGATAACCCACAATCTCGGTAGGCCACTATCCTTTCTCTGTCGAACTCGGATACTTGATCAAAAGCTGATCGTTGTTTTCTACGAGACATAACTGGTCGTTTTTTTTTGAAAAAAAACCGCAAGAAAAACACAATTGCCAAACTTGAAATCGTCGAAATCTCCAAGCCTTAAATGGCGCTTTGAGGTGGCTCCACAGGCGTGCGTGATGTGTGTCTGCGCTGAAATTCATATGATTTGCATATCTCCCCTCCTCTAAGCCATGTTGTAAATTTCATGTTATTTTCGTGCTTCCTTCAGGGTGTTGCATTTACGGTGGCCAGCACAGTGTAATTATATTAAATTTATTAATATTTAAGTGTAATACTTTTGACATAAATTTTAAAATTTAGTACAATTTATTTAAATGTAACATAAATTGCTATCTTTTGCTCACTAAGAGTTTAGCGTATCCAAATTTCCCTTAGAAAAAGATTTATTGCCTTCCTGTGAAGAAGCAATTCATTTTTAATTACCCACTTTCTTTATTGATAATAGATTAAAATCATTCGTTTTTTTAGTGCTAATATAATGTTAATATTAGAGAATTAAATTCGAATTGGAAAAAACAACATTGCTATAGACAGAAAAATTGATTATAAATATCATGGTCTGACTTCACTAACGCATAGATAGCAGACGTCGTAATGTAATATTAATTTTTCCCTGTTAGGGCAATATAATACCCTAAAAATCATCAAACTATCGAATTTTTTTATTGGCTTATTTGATACCTTGAATCTTTATAAACACATGCCTGCCAAATTTTAAAGCTTTACGTGTATTTCTTTTATCAAGTTATGGAGCAATATTTGATGCTGGACAGCAACTACCACGCCCACATTTCAGATTATCTGCTAGAAAAGAGCTGATAAAAAATGAATTAATTATTTTTCTACCGCTCGTTACGTGGAAATTTACGTGTGGGGGGGGGGAGCAGCCAGCCAACGACTCCAATTATTTGAATACTAACAGATTTATTAATGGGCAAGGACAAACAGATGACTACACGAAGGAAAAAATCGACGTATATACACGAAAAATACACAAATTATTTACAATAATACAAAATGTATTCGTTATAAACAAGCTTTACAACAGGGATGGGCAGACTTTTATAGGGTGCGGGCTACTTCTAATTCTTTCAAGGAGTTGCGGTCCACCCATGTCAGTGGCGCACACAAGGGTGGGGGAGAGGTCCACGGGTCCGGACCCTCCCTCATAACCCTCCATCCCCCCCCCGATTCATTATAGTCCCTTGTATATAGTATGTAAAATGTAACTAAGTATTTGATATTAGTAATTTTTTTATTTATTAATGTTAATTATTTATTCAGTAATTTATTTCCCCCCGTTTTTTGTTCCCAACAGTCGGTAAAATCAAAAGAAAATGTGTTTGGCTGCATATTGGGATATGATACGAGAATGAAAAACTTTCAACCCTCGAGCCCCTTCCCCTTAAAAATTCTTGTGTACGCCACTGCTCAAGTCGTAGGTGTGGTGAGGTAGGAAAAGGTTATTATTATAACTTAATAATAAAAGTACGGAATATGTATATTCTCTTATATAAAGCAAAACGCTTCGCTTAAAGCAAAACGCAAGAAAAAAACTTAATAATAATTACCCCAAATATAATTATATCAAGTGATACCTTTACACGAAACAATTCAAAATACATTAAAAAAATAAAACATTTTCATCTAAAGTTAGTTTTCGTTGTTATAGTTAGTAGAAGGCTTAGGCTGCGTACTGTATGCCAATCTTGAATTTTCTGTATATAATTACTAACTGGTAAAATTTTCAGGTGGTCACCCCAAAATGTCTTGGCGGTCCACCGGTCGATCGCGATCGATGTAATGCCCACTCCGGCTTTACAACGTACCAGTAACGGCTGTCTGAACAATTCCACTAGTCAGTAATATAACGAAGTATATTAGGGACCTGATAAGTGAGGTTTTGGACCCCAAGCCCAAATATGTACCTGGCGTCAGTCAGGCTTTGGGCCCCTAGAATCTCTGCTCTCCCCCCCCTCCGCAATGCGGGGAGGGGGAGCTGTTATTAATTGATGTTTATTAATTGATCAATTGATAAACATCTTTGATTGGATTAAATGTTTATTATAATTGATATTTTTTCTCAAATTATCAAACAAAAATTTAAAAGTCCTTTAAAGTAGGTAAGTATGCTTTCTTTTAATTAAATTATTCACTGGAATTACGATATTTATTGTGTACAGTTACAGAAATATTATAAAAAAAGGATTGGGGTGACTGAGTTACCCCCTTCCCCCGCGACCATTAACGTTAGTATCGAGTGCGTGTCTGTTTCCGGGTTAAAAGTCTTGATGAATCTCAGAAAAGAATTGAGTGTAATGCTTCAGTAGCAATCATCACATAAGATTATTATTAATCTTAAAAACATAACAAATATAGACAGAAAAGAAAAAAATGCGTTTTGAAATAGTCTTGAAATAAAAAAAATCCGAAACTCTTCTACGGAATGCTCAAACTCTTAATTTATTTCTTAACTATACATTCTTTTATCCCCTCCAATTATAAACATCAAGGTATGTGAAGAGTACAATCCAGGTTAAATAGCAGATGGAAAAAAAAAGCCTGTGCGATCAAAAGGAAGTACCTGTATTTATCGCTAGAATAAGAACACTTAAAAGTGTCTGGCATCAAACCAAAAGGAAAGAAAAGAAAGCCAGCCATTCATTATTTTAAAAGATTGCTAGAAACAAAGCGACTTTCAGTAGGTCTGTCTAAAGAAATTAACTGCATTTAATCTGCTTTGTCAGGCGACACAATACGAAAAGCAAAAGTCATGCAGCAGGTAACAACAACATGTCTCCCGCCTTTGAGGTTTCATCTAAAAGTCAAGTATAGTTTGACTGTCTCTCACCTTTAACCATCATTTTGGTGGTTGTGTGTAACAGCTAATTAACAAATCTTATCTTGAGTTGTTTTTTTTATCTACCATTCGGTTCCATTCTTAATTCGAATGTGCTAAACAATAGGTGTGAGTCGAAAAAACTTAATTTCTGTTCAGCGACTGTAGAGTACAACGGATTTTTTTCAGGTTAGAATATTTCATCGAGTTTAAAAAACAAGACCAGTTCTTTTGTTTGAATTTAATGCTTATTGGTTACGGAGAAAAGTTACGGAATTAAGGACACGAAAGATATCGCCGCGTTTTTTCTGTAATGATTTATATATTACAGAAAAAGTTATAAAAGTTCTTCGAGACTTTAGTTAAGTGAACTTATACAGTTTTTGTGGAGAACAGGGAACAAGTGTTATTATTATTAGAGATGAATATTTGCAATATTTGTTAGTTACAAGAAATTTAATCCTCCAATGATTAATAAGAGACTGGCATGCCATCATTTTTATACTAATTACCAAATAATCCAATTTCTCACTGGTCATGGTAACTTTAAAATCTACTTGAACAAATTTAATTTAGTTCCGTCATCTTTCTGTGATTTTTATATTGATGGCGAGGAAAATGCAGAACATGTGCTCCTTCTGTGTGTTTTAAGTTTGTCAGAGAAAGAAAAATCCAAAACTGGCTCTCAATAGATTTTATATAAATTGGCCTCAGAATTTTCACTAACTTATTTCCACCTGAAGTGCTTTGAAAAAGTTCTGTGAATTTGTTGTAAATATTTGTAATCCTTCATAACCTCATTTTTTTCTTTTATAATGTGTGATTAATACTTACTTCTGTGAGCCCCGTGAAATACTCTGTGATGCACGGGGATTTTATAAACGTTTCAATAAAAAAAAATGGCGAAGAACGAATACTGAAGAACATTTTTAAGTAATCACGAATAATTTACTCTGCACTGTTATACAGATGATTTATATAGACTTTTTAAATAATATCGCCAACTAAGAGAAATTTTTTTTCATTCAATCAATTTTAATAACACGTTACTTTACCAAAATTATTGGTAAAAATGCATTCTAAATTTGTTACCATGCCAAATAATAGAATCATTATACCGAGTGCCCAAAAAGTATGTGTGACTACGCTTTCAAATATATTACAAACAAAAAAAAACATACAAACATACACGGTCACTTACGGTTTTTTGTTTTGTTCCATAAAGAAAATATCAAAATCTTTTAACAATACTTTGTTGCACAATTCCAATGTGCTCACTAATAGTTGTGTGCTACACATAGAGTCAATACGAGATTTCTGGGCACGTTCTATGAAGCATTGCACGATCAACAATATGAATTCGATTCTTCATTTCATCAATGTTACTAATTTAACATTGGTAAACAATGTTTTCACGTATCCCTTCAAGAAATCCAAAGGAGATCCATCTAGAGATCAAGTTCACCGAGGTATAGGACCTCATCTTTCCATCCATTACACGCGCCCAGGAAACTTTTTCCCACTTCCCAACTCCAGTGTAGAGTCGCCCCATTTACGCTGCTCATATGTTGCACACTTAAATTCAATAAATCATGCTACAACTTCCACTTGTTCTTGGGGAGAAACTATTTTGAATCGAGAAGGATGAAAAACGGGGACGTTGCGCTGCTTATATAGTTTGCATTTCATCAAACAGAAATTTTAATCTTTTTTTATGCGACATTAAAAACCGCAAGTGAAAATGTCTTTGTTTATTTTTAATTATTTTTTGAAAGTGTAGTCATTTGTTTTTCGGACACCCTATATATTTGCATTAAAATTATTTTTAGTAAGTAAATTGAGTGGGTATAAGAACTGGCTGGTACGGTTAGAAATGGAACTATGTTTGATGCGTACTCAGAATATTTGCCTTTGTGTTATTTTTTCGAATATGCATCATCTGTTCAAAATCACATTTTATTTTGACTGTTGGAATGTTTATTTGCGAATATTTAAAGCGATTACGAGAAGCATTTTGTGTATTTTTTAGTTCGTTATTTTAAATGTAAAACTAATAATCGTGTCTGATTCATTAGACAGCTATTTTAAAATAATCAATTTTAATAAAAATAAAAAAAAATTGAAATAGGATTTCAAAAACGAATTGGTTGGAAAGGCTATAAGAGAAAAATCTCCAAATTTTCAGTCAAGGAGAAGTAACGTGGACTACATTTGAGATAATACCTCAGTTTTTAAATTTTTTTTCTATTTCTAGCCATGAGAAGATACTATGGGGTGCTTAATTTAATGAGAAATTGTCTTCTATAAAACTAATGATAGATTTTACTATTTTGTGAAAGTGAACCTCAAACCCAGGACTTTAACAGTCAGAAAAAGGCAATTCCTTTCTCTAATTTTCCTTAAAACTGTTCTTTAGTAATAATTCGTAGAGTAGATATAATTTTATTGAAATAAAATAAACATAATTGTGTTAAATAATTAAAATTAAAAATTGTGTTTTTTAAATTATTTTTATCCACGTAAAATCCTTCTTATAAAAAGCAACTATCCCCTTCATATGGCGGATTTATAGTGGAACTGGGGCTCGAACTCATGACGCGACTGTGTTCGTGCAAGTCTTTTATTTTCCTAATAATCATAATCAAAAAATTGGAATTATAATATATTTATACATAATTTTTTAAATTTGCGAAATGTATATCAAGAAGACGAGTCCCAGCAATAAAAACTAGTTTGACTGTTGAAGCAATTATACAACTAATTGCATATTAACTAATGAAAACGTAATCAAATCAGCGTTGGGATGGCAAAAACATTTGTTTAATTTACGAGGTTTTTTGCATTCATACCCTCGTTAACTAATTAGCCTCTCCCTAAATTGCACTTACATTAATCATTTCTCAATGAGCAAAGCAGAAAATTGTTGAAAGGGATTAACATACACGTACTTTTTTTACGTGTTATCTTTGGTTTTAGGAGAACCATATGTAATGATCCTAAAAAGCATATGAAGTATTTGTTTTTCATAGTTCCATTGATAAGCAATTGAGTAATTATTAAAAATAACGGAAAATACAAACTTATGCCAGAAAAAAGAATTATTCAAGTGAACGCTGTCATTTTTGACACACAGGAACAAAGTATTGTTGATTGATAGTAACAATTATCAAGTGAAAATTATCAGTTAATGTAGGAGAAAAAGAACAGATAAAAAAGAAAATAAACATTTAAAAAAATAAAAGAAAAAACATCCTAGTTTCAGCAGAACTAGTATTAAGTTAGAATGCAAGTCTTCAGTTTCATCTCTTAAAAATAACTAGCTCTTATTTTTCCTGTTAACGCACAGGCCGTGGTAGTCTATTCGTCGTGGTGTAAATATTCGTGTGACCGGCGTGTAAATAGTTTGAGTTCTTGTGCCGTTGAAGGCACGCTATGAAGAGGAGCTGATACCCGTTAATCTGTCTTGGCTCAAAATCCTCCCGTTGGCGTGGTGTGGTAGTTTGAAGAAGGATTACCAGCTCAAGTGTCGTCCACACTTGACTATGGTTTAAATACGAAGTCTGTCACTAATAGCTCTCGTGTTGTTTTATAGCGAGACGTTAATAAACATTTACTCATGTAAATGTTACGAACAGTAATTTTTTCCTTTACAAATATTAGGAGGGAGGGGCTAAGGGAGGGCCAACCCTCATTGTACAGTTTATACAAGTGTTCATACTCATTGCTTAAATTTTAAAACTGTAATTTACATGTATTTTGTAGTTCAATTTCGTTTCCAATATATTGTGTGAGCAGGAAAAAAATTAATTTCAAGTCTTCATCTCCGCATTTTAATTTATATTTCAGTTTAGTGCCTCTTCAAAAACAATGTTCCTTAGCACCTTTTCCTCCAAGTAGAACGGAATTTTTATTCTATCTTTGCTTCTGCACCTGGACAGAACCACATACAATTGTTGTGTAAATATTTTTTTCTTCCATGTTACACATAAACCGACTTTTTTAAAACTCTGCCTGTGATAGTGTTAGGTTCCCTCTTACATCCGAACCCTCTTGTCTACCTGTAAACCTGGCTAGATGTGTGGGAGAAACAGAATAATCCACAGACATGTTTTTCAATCTAATTAATTTATTAATTCTTATTATCAATCAGACACAATACAATTCTAATTAAGGTAGCTCTGTAATCTTTAACTAATTCCACTCCTTTTCAATCTTCAACTAATAACTTATTCTCAAACTTTATGTTAATTCCTACTTGCACACTCCAAAGTTATAAACTTCAGCGAAACAACAACAACGTGTCAACAACTTACGCCAACTCACGAAAACCGAATTTATATAATAAACCTTATTTACATAACCCCGTTTCCTTGCTCGATGAAGGTTGGTTGAATTAAATATTTTCCTTAAAGAGACAAGAAGGGGTTATGGAACCGCGTATAGATCCGTCACATGCCCTGTGATTTATTAATAGTCATAGTGAAATATTGGTGATACAGCCACGTTGGCATCATTTTTAACTGCCCAACTTGACGACTTGGTGATCATATGGATGTTTCTGGAAATTAATGCAAAAATCTATAACATCACGATCATCGTTCTTGGCATTCCTCTTCAGTTAAATTCAACTTTTTAAGACCCATTTTTACTAACTACAGCTTATTTTTAAATAAATTTATAACAGCATCACGAAAAACTTTTTTAAAATATAGAAAAATATTCAAAACAGGTAAAAAAATTTCAAAAATGTTAAAGTTTTAACTTATGTTAAAAAATATTGCCAGGAAATCGAGTGATTTCGACTAACATTTATTAAATTTTTATGATAAAAGTAGCGATTTTTAATTCAAGTTTGTTTCAAATAATAAAATTTCCCAGTAAAATTTTAATTAATGTATATGTTTCATTAAATTTAGTTACAAGTATAATGGTTTACATCAGTGCTTCTCACACTTTCACTATTTGCGACCTAATATTCCGTCACAATTTTCATCGCGTCCCCTTCCATACAATAACAACGTATTGAATTCAATATTTGACTCAAAACAACTTTAACCTCTGAAGTACCACCGCCGTATATAAACGTCTCACACAATCAAAGCGATAATTGCCCCCGGACGTATATATACGTCTTTTCGAAGTACTATCTTTTCTATACACTTTATCCATAAAATTATTCCGAAAGCTTTGGAATACAATAAAAGGACCTTGACAGTGTTTGCGAAGGATTTACTTATTTCAGAGGATTTGCTTTTGTTTATTCCTCCCCCCCCTTCCAATACACCATATACCGCCTCTACGTAGAAAATGGAGATATTGGGGAGCGAATATTGAGTAACTTTTAATTGACAGTTAAGGGATTAATTGTAAACCATACAGATTACCAAGATAAATATTAACTTTTGGAAATAATTTTATATGTGACAAGTCCACACATGGAGTAACTGATAATTATTAAACATGTTCTTAACTTCGTTTTGTTAAGTTAATTATAAAATACATTGTGTAGGATTTATACATTTATAAGTGCATTATAGTGTAAATGTGTAATTTATTTTTTGTTATGCCAGAATGTATTGTATTTGTTTACTTTCCATGAATTAATAATTTCTTAAATAATCTTTTGTTTTCGACTTTTCAATATGCTCGCACCCCTCTCGTTGAGTTATCACGCCCCCTAGGGGGGGGCGCCCCACAGTTTGAGAAACGCTGGTTTAGATATTTAGATTACCTCTACACAGTTTTACAAAATAAACAGAGAAAGTTCATACGTCTTAAAAATAATACATCTGAGTTTATTCCACAACTACTCTAAAACAAATATTGATTTTACGTGTCGTGTATTTTTTGGTTCAAGAACAAAAAATATAAGTAACCAAGAAAAGAATTCTAAAATGCTTGTCTAAAACAGTTTCCTGGAGCTCATTTTATATTTTTAAGAAACACGCTTTCCAACACAAGCACTAGTTTTCTAGTACAGGAGAGTATAGTAAAAACTATTTTTGTTTTATGGCAAGTTTCTGTTATGAACTATTCCCACTCTTGTTCGTTTGAAGAAGTGTCACCCCAAGTTATGTGCATTTCCAGGTAATGTATGTGTTTTCCACATGGTTTATAAACGTACAATTAAAACACTCTCAGACTTTTACGACCTTCACCGTGGAGCACAAATTTTCAATCCAAAGAAATGTATTTATTTTAACTTTGAAATCTTTTCCCTGAAAGACGAGAGTCATTGTTCCAGTTATTTTGGGAAATGCCGTGTCTGCTATGGAGCACCGACACTGATAGTAGCTTAAATGTGACCCACGTGAACTTAAATGTTTTTCCTTTTACCGGGTGAGACAAAAGTTCTTTCAAACTTTAAAAGTTCATAAAAAAGGGGAAGAAATGATGATAAAGAAGTGTGGTTTGCAAGAAAGAGATCACACAAGAAAGTCGAATTTTTTAAGTGACAAAAACATTTTTAACTAACCCCTTAACTTCCGAGTTAAAGTTAATCGCTACCCAGTGCCACCATTTTTTATATAGACGCGCGTATGCGGTGTATTGGAGGGAAAAGAAAAGACATAAATAAGCACATTTTTCTCTGAAATATAAGTAAATCCTTCGCAAACACAGACACTGCCAAGGTCATTTTATTGCGTTCTAAAGTATGGACGTGCAGACTTTTCCAGGGTACGGGCTACTTCTTAATTTTTAAAGGTGCTGCGGTCTACCCAGTGGTGTAGGTGTGGCGAGGAAAGAGAAAAGGTCTACAATATTTATTGTAACTTACTAATAAATACGGTACCTACATATATATATATATAACTAAAAAAAAAGAACTCACATTCTTAAAACCGCGTTTAAACAAAACGTAAGATACAATAATGATATAATAATAATAATAACCACAAATATGTTATCAAATGATGTATTTATTATCAAACAATTCAAAATATATTAAAACTAATACATGTTCATCTAAAGTTGATTCACGTAGCTATAGTCTGCAGAAGACTTAGTCAGACACTGCCTGTCAGGCAATCTTGAATGTTTCTGTATATAATTACTAATTGCTAATCTTCAGGCGGTCCTCTCATAATGTCTTAGCGGTCCACCGATCGATCGCGATGGACTTAACGCCCATCCCGGTTTTAAAGTCTTCGGAATAGTTTTAGTGATAGCAACACAAAGAAAATGATCGTATTTCAGAAAGACGTATATATATGTCAGGGGCATTAAGTGCACTGGTTGAGTGAGGCGTATATATACGCCTAAGGTAGTTAAGGGATTAAAAATATCACCGGTAGAGGGTGCGGACAATCCGATTCCTACTGTGTAGGACAGCAGTATGCTACATTAATTTATTCTTGCAATAACAACTGTTCAACATACTTCCGGAACATTGTCAAACACAACTAAGACAGCCATATGATCTTGCAACCTCGAGCAATCACATTTTTTTCACTAAAGGTGGTCATTAAGAATTTGACATAGTATGGAGGTGCGCCATTTTGCATGAAGCTTATTCCAGATAACAAACTTCTTTGAGTTAATTCAAGCACAACTAAAAATATTTTTGCTGCTAAAAAAAAAAAAAAAAAATCCGACTTCCTTGTGTGAGCCTTTTTTTGTAAAGTTCACTTCTTTTTCGTCATTTCTTTCTTTTTTTTATGAACGTTTAAAGTTTAAACGAACTTTTGGCTCACCCAGTATTTTTTAAAAAACACGATCATTTACCTCTTTTTAAAGATTTGATTTCGCGAATGTGTTGATTCTGAAATAGGTGGTGAGAGCCAAAATGTAAAATAGAATAAAAATGTTCTTTTATTCAAATTACTCCCTTCTTGTTTCTAGGAAAAAAATTGTTTTGGTTAAGGTTTCGTGGTTGAAGAAACTTTATGTGACATTAACCTTTCGTTTGGCTCTGCAGCCAAAAAACATTAAGTCTTGAATTGTGTTAATCTTTCGTCTGATCTTTGGCATACACAATCGAATAAATTTACAATGAAGCTGTTCTAAAAGAGATGCAATAATTTCAAGGAAGGACGCAAGAGTTTTCTGGTGGGGATGCAATTAGAGGCATTGTGATCATCCAAATGTTTTATTTATTTTATCAAAAATAAATTTCATAGTATTTTATTTTGGGAATCACATTTCTCTCTATTTCTTAAGTCATTGTAACAAAAATCTTAAGTTAAGACGCGATCAGTCAGATGTGTACCAAACGAAGGTTAAAATCCTATATTATTTTGCTCATTAGTATCAAAAGTAGCAAGGCTTATGTGAACAGAAATGAATAGTTATGAACGACCTTTAAAAGTTACGTAAGCAGTTCATTCGAAAATATATAGGCGGGAAAAGCATAATCAGGTCGACAAAAATTAATATTTGTACTTTCCAGATTTTTTTTTTTTCAAATCTGGTTTTGATTCTAATACATAGAATTTTTTTCTTCATACAAGCATAGCTGCTTTTATTTAACTGTAACGCAAAATATTGTATTTGGTTTTAAAGGTTTGGTTTGCGACAAGAATTTTGGTTACTAAGTGTCATAATAGAAAACAATTGATTACAAATATAAATATTTCAAAAGACTGGTAATTATTTTTTCTAAAAAAGAAATTTGCATTTAATATATATATATATTGATATACTCCTTTCTATCGCGCGGGAAAAATGCTTATTGCTGTACTCTAGTAAGTTTTTTCATCTAATTGTTACTAGCATGATTTTAACATATACTGGTAAGTATTATAGGCTATAATTGTATCGTTTTATATTAATAGATTGTGGTTTTATTTATAATAGTTAAACTTCTCTTGATATTCCTTACTTTCCCTATGGCCCAGAGTGTTGGCAAATACAGGTGAAGTAAGGCCAGGAGTTTGCTACAGTACTACTGTGGTTAATATATACTTTTTACTATCTTGACTAGTTATCTTAGGTTTATAACTATTTTGTGTATATTTATGTGAATTATATAATCAATGGAATTCTACTGTTCTCGGACTCTAGATCTGTGCTCCAGGCGATTCTGAGGGGCAAATCTCTACTAACCCAGGATATAATTGCCCTTATAAACAGAGTAGTTGCAGCCGAAAGAACTTGCACTTTGAAATGGATACCAGCCCACGTAGATATCTTTGGCAATGAGTAGGCTGATTACCTTGCCATGGAAGCCCGAAATTTCCCTCAACTTTTCAATAGCCTTCCCCTTACTGATGCTAATGCAATAGCAAGACGTAAACTCACCTCCCACTCAGTTAAAAAGTACTTCATTCCAAATCTTAATGGTACGCGCGTAATTTCAACCAAGCCTGATTACGTACAAGACATTTAAAGGGAGGAAAATATCCCCTGGTTGCCTAAGAAGTTACAATACTTGTCCTGGCATTCAACTTTCTCTTAATCATATTTTTAATTGTCCTTCTATATTAGCTTAACTCCACAACATAGACCTAAACCCCACGAATCATCAACTGCTTTATTCGACATAACAAGGGCCGACAAGGGTCGTTCACATAACAAGGGTCATTTTGGGCGTTTTCGACGCTATTTAATTTCTCAGTACTGATTGGACAAGACAACAGCAACAACAACCAAAGTATTAAAGAAATTAACGTGAAAATTCATTATCTCTACTTATATATACTCTCATAAATTGTTTTTACATTAACGACAAAAGATTAAATAGTATTGTCTAAATATCTAATTATTCGAAAAATCAGTTTTTTTTGTTTTAAATTAAATTTCAAATTAATGAACTTGGAAAACAATTTATCTTTATCAACGCATCAAATTTAATTATATTATTTCTGGAATTTTCACTATTTTATCTTAATTTTATTCTTAATATACTTAAAAATTTTGGTTTTAAAATGAGAAATCTTTAAAGCTACGGGTCATTCTATCGGTTAGCCATCATTGTTATTTCATTTTTTAAAAAAAATAGCCGATGCAAAAAGTATATAAGTCATTTATAGAAAGACAGGCGGAATAAAATCCAACCTTGTTCCTGAAATAAAAGTAAGTATATGAAAATGGATGTTTATTTTTGATAAAATGAATAAATATTGAAAGTTTAAATAATTTAAAAAAAAGAGAGATAATTTTTTTACGTTACTATATAAGAAATTTAAATTATGTTCATTTCTTAAAAATTGTAATAAAATAAATCCATTGTTTGTAAGCGGAAGTTCAAATTTCGGCAATTAGTATGGTCTTCAAGTATTTAATATATTTACATTCGGATTTATTGTTTCAAAGTAAAAATATTAATGACGGCTAGTTGTTATGAAATACTTTTCTCCCTTGGTATTTCGTTCCACTTATCCAAAATCAAATTTTCTATTTTCACCCCCTAACATATCTGTGACAAAATCTATAAGCTTCGAAAATATACATTCAAATCAGTGGAAACAATGTTAACATTGGGTATCCAATAAGCATCGTAAATTTTGTATTCTTTCTGTTTTATTGAACTCGAAACTCTCTAGTGCATTACCTAAATCTCCCATTAATGTTCCATTTTACGTTCCCAGAGACAATAAAAACAGTTCGTAAATGTGATAGTAGGAAAATTCATCAAGCCAGAATCGCAAGCCTGATTTCCCGGTGTTTCTCTGACCATGTGAGCTGTAGATAGTGTGACGCTTGAGAAAAATAATGGTGGCGTTATATTTATTAATTTAAATATTTGGTTTATTTACGTCGCAGCTATTAATCACAGGATATACATTGAAGCTATTAAAAAGATTGGTTAGTTCATTAGAGTCCAAAATCTCTGATGCTTGTGAGGAAGGAGATCACAACCATCCTGTTCGTTTTTCAACGGACTTCCACTGTCCCTTCTCTAGGCTCTTCGGATGGAGGGATGGTCGCCCCCATATCCTCGAGTTACATCCGGTTCGTGGGTGGCGGGAAGTTTCTCACGGTGTCAAAGGTTGTCGGGGCGATGACAGAATCTCGCAATATTTAGGGGTACACGTGTGCATGGGAACGCGGTTATCCTATTCACAAAAAAAGCTGACTTTTCAGCTGTGGGACTCGAAAACGCCACAATAATATAGAAAAAAAATACGTTTAACGCGAAAACGCTTTTGATGAAATATCGCTTAACACGAAATAATACAAAGGTCCCGACAAGCTACCATGCATTTTCATGCATTTTTTCTTAACACGAAACGAAAATCACTTAACACGAAAAGATTTCCCTTCTGGGAATGAGCAAAATACAGAAAACACCAGCCGGATTGGAATGTCTTATTGCATTATCGGGAGAGTTTATTGCAGTAGATGATGATATAATGTGTGTACAACCCCAATTATGGCAGACAAAAATATTTTGGAATGTATTCAAAACTCAGAAAATATTGACGCAGATTCCGACGATGAAAATGAAATGAATAGTGCAGCTCCTGTTCCCACATCGTCCGATATGAGGAACGTCATGAAAAGCATGCTCAATTATTTAGACACACATTTCAATTCTAAAATGAATAACAAAATAGACGACATTGAGTAATTTGTTGGCAATTTGATGCATAAAAACACAACAAAGAAAAATATAAGATTATTTTCCAAAAAATCGATAAACGTTTCGTTTTTCAAAAAGATATGAGAATTTTGTATTAAACTTCTTTAAGTTCTTGTGAATGTTTTTGTTTCGTGGATTTTTTTATCAAATGTATGCCTCTATTACATATCTATGTAAATAAAATGTAAATGTACTTAGTTTTGTTGATGTATGTTTTTTTTTAAACATTCCTTAACACGAAATTCTTTTAGCACGAAAAAATATTTCAGTCCCTTCAATTTCGTGTTACACGATTTTCACTGTATTAGTTTACTATGTGAATGGCAGAAATTTTCTTTTTCTTACGAACTTATTTATAACTGCATAAATAAATGTAAATTATGTATACAATGCGTTGATGTATTATACGTGTATCACTTCCCAAGTTCTGATACAAGTATAAACATGTTAAAATCTTTATATAATCAAATTTAAAACTAAACTTGTCGAAAAATTCATTTTTTTCCTTTTAAATTTAACATAATGTATCTTTTAATGAACCTTTTGACTTCATATAGGCTTTAAGTCTCTTTGGTCAATCATCTATCGAGGCACACATTACGCGATGGAAATTTCCATTGCTGCTTTCCTTAACCCTTTCGTGGGGTATTTATTTCTGTTTTGAATTTCTCGTAGTTTTTTATGTTTTATTAACATGAAACATTTAAGGGAATATATTTTATTTCGCCAAATGCCATGCTTACATTTAAATTTCAGTGGTGGGAAGAATACTCCCCAAGGAACTATTCACCGTCATAAAGAAAATTAAATTTAATGGCGATTATTTGCTATGAAAAGATGAGAAGCATGTTGCAATGCACAAGGGGACATCGCATTCTGAACACATGCAGCGGATCCTCTTTTCTTGTCCTTTTCTGCGACATTTCCTACATTGTTTATAGTTGGAAACCATCTCTGTAATATGGTTTCCTCTATCGACTAAGCGCACATCATCCGGAACTACACACCTTTGTGCTTGGAAGCTAGCAGGACGTCCTTTCCTTTTTCTTGAGAAATATCCGTCCATTAACTGACGTGTTAATGCTTTATGGAATGCTAGCGGATCTAAAGTTCTGTTTCCTTTGTTCATTTGCCACAGTATGAAACTATTTATGATGTAATTGTCAATAAGAAAATAAAAGATACGATGCCACCATTTTACAAATCTTATTTGGTATCTTTCTTTTCTTTGTTGAAGCGATCAACCCCTCCCATGACATCGTTACATACAGCGACAGCTTTTAGACAAGGTATTTCTTCTTTAGTACCATCTTTTTTTGTCCGATTTACAAATGTCATATTCGCTAAATTATGTGCAGTAGCACAAAAATGAAGTGAGAATTAGTCTTCCCAGTGTTATATAGCAAAGCCAATATATTATAATACGTATTGCGCTTCCCAAAGGTGTATTTTGTAAGATCATGTAGATGGGATGTAATCTTTCCAAGACTCACAAAAAGGTAAAAGAACGCTAAAGACTGTTCTAATTGGAATGGTATTTTTGGCACACCTTTTTCTTCATTACAGGCCCCAAGTTATAGCCGAGGAGATTTAAATCCAGTTGACTGGAAGATCAATCTTCGTGTTAAGTCCACACAACACATTCTCTTTCAACCACCATCGGGTCCTTTTTGCCTTTTGAAAAAGAGCAGAGTCCTCTAGTGTGTGTGAAAAGTACAATTGTTTTCATTTAACATATTTATGTTCAGTGGCTTCACTATTGGTTCTATAACAGCATTTTGATAAAATTTTGCCGTATTTCCCCTTCTTTTCTCGGAAAAATGATTCTCAGCCGCTTTCATGTGTGTGACTAACCATTACGGAAATCAGAAGACCTATCTAAAAGTATTTTTTTCTTTAACTTATTGGGAAATCTCCTTGCATATATATGGCTATTCTGGTGGTTGAAAGGTTATTCGGTGTCAAAAATTTTCTTATCGGTAAACAGAATTCGTCTGTAGCTGTAACAAGCCTGCCACGACAACAGTGCTTTTGCTTTGAGTTACTTCTGGCGCTTTAATTTCTTTATATGAAAGTTGCAAGTTATTATTCACTAACTTCTTGGTCTAAGGTCTTTGTTTTCTATGCGCTAGATTGTTCCTTTCGACACGTTCATCTGTTTAGGAAGAAGAGTCTTCTTTCGACAAGGATTTGACGAGTTCTCAGCCTGACCGCTTTGACGAGAGCTGGTATTCTCACCGAGCGCGAATGCAGTCTGCGATGCTTTTGGATTTGGAAATTCTCTTATTGGATCCATAAATGAATGAATTTCAACGTTTAAATGCTTAAGAGTCTTAAAAATGATCAGAAGACTCATCTTTTTTGATGCAGATGATATCTGCTGCACACTTCTGTTCGAAGTGTTAGAGTTCTTACTGAGAATTGGAACGAAGTCCGTGAAAGTCTACAATTATCTGTAAAACATTGCAGGTAATATCTAATAAAGACATTAGAAATCCTCTGCTGCGTTTTAGTCACAGCAGATGATCGCAAAATTTTTTTTATCAGAACTTATGGTACAACTAGGTATGAACATATAAAACATGCATCTGCAAAAGCATCCAATTCAAGCTTTGCCTTTTATAAAATAATATCTTCTTTATATTTGTCTTGAGAAATATTCTCATTAATCTTTTCTTGGAATTTAAAGAGATTCAAACCACTCTTGCGTTTTTAGCTTTAGGATGATTCTTCGAGAAAAATTATTAAAATATGAGTAAAAAAATTTATAAAAATTAACTGCTCTTTTACCCAAATGTGGACGATTAAGTAATTCTTCTTGAAGAAAACCTACTTCAATTTACAATTTCATTTGCATAAAAAAAATTAAATGTAAATAAAAGTTATTTTTTTATGAAATTTAGAATATTGTGTACAATAAAAAATATTTTTTCCCCTTAATTTCTTCACCATGCTACTTTACCAACTTGATGTATTTTAAAATCACATTGATCAAGTGGGTAAGTATATCTTAAATGAAGAATAATATAATAAAGCTTATGATACATTGTACTGATCAGTGAGTGGAGCAGTTGTTTCGTTAACGAATCAAAAATAAATACCTATAAATAAAGACATAAATCTTTGTTCTGTTTAAATATTACAATGGTGTCGCTTTGTAAACTAGATTTACAATTCTTGGCTTATAAATATGAATTGCCAAAGAAGTGTAAATAAATTCAGATGCATTGTAGACACAAATTTCTACACTCTTCAGTAGGTTTCAGTAGTGAATATATGTTCTTCCTAACAAACGAGCTACACGTTCTAAAGATAAAAAAATAAGAGAAATTAGGATAGTTGAAATCTGTTTTTCAACCAGATACTTTGTTCTTAAGGAAACGATGATAAAATCTTTCAGCTTTGTTTATTCTGCATCATTTGTTTCCCTCGTTTCATGGGGCTGCAAATGTCACTTAAGAGCATCAGAACATTAACTCTCGGGTAAAGAAAGCAATAAAAAAGTGCACACTTCGATGTTTGAGATACTTAAATGAACGAAGAGGGAAGGAACGATTTAAAAACGAGTAAGCTTGTGAGTCAAGTCTTTGTTCTTTCCCACATAATTTACGTTATCTCTCTACTTAAAATTCTATCCAAAGATAAGAATCACAGTGATATAATACAGTCAGCATCTTTTTTTTCTTAAAAATAGGATTTCAGGCTATAAATTTACTTTGAATCTTCAACTAAATACTAATCAATAAAAAAAGAAGAAGAAAAAAAAAACCTTACACACACACACACACACACACACAAATGGGTTAAATTCATGAATGTCACATAATAAATAAAATCACGTGTTCTTCAGTGAATTCAAAACTGACATCAGACTTGTATTTTTTTTTCTACTAGTAAAATTTAGATAAATTACACACCACCATATTTGATAATTTAGTAAACATGTTAAAATATTAGTATTCTTTAAAAAGTTTTTCTAAATTAAAAACACAATTATTGTATTATACGTTTGCTTTTAAACCAAGTGTATTTTGTTTATATATGTACGTTACTTATGTGTTGACAAATATGTATTTTTTAAAGAAAAGTTTTTGTGCAAAAAGAAAAAGTTAGAAAAAGCTCACCACCTGATTGGCTGGAAGAACGTATTGGCTTTTATCATGTGATTATGATGTCATTCGAATTTATGGACTGATTGGCTGGAAACATGTGATTATAGGTATCGTGCGACTGCGATGTCGCCTGAACTTAGCTTATCGGACATCGGATGAGTTTAAAAAAAAAAAACTCCTCGAGGTTTTTCTAGCAATATAATTACCAAAAATATACAAGTACATTGTTTTTGAATATTTTCAAGAGAAATTATAGTCATGAAATAAGCAATATTTAAGTCGAATCACCTGACGTATTGCCCAGAGTGGCTAAAAATTACAAGAACAACCGTTAATAAATTTCACGCGATTCTAGTGGAATTATATAGTGGAACGTTGATTCAAAATTTTAAACTTAATGATTCCAAACTTGAAATTTCTTTTTAAAATATCAGTTTTATTTTTTAAAAAAAGGCTGTAACTTCTGATACTGAAAAAAATATACAGATAAATATGAAAAGATATAATTTGTGATAATATTGATGAATTAATTTTAAATATTATTTGCTAAATTAATTAGAAACTTTCTAATTAATTAGAAAATTTCTTGAAAAAAAGATAAATATCAGCATTACAATAATCTGTCATTCTTAAGATATAAATGGTTTCTATTTGTATTGTAATTTTTGAGATTCTCAAAAGAAGCATCTTAATTTATATTACCTCCAACGAATATAAATTTTTCCCTGAATCTACATCTACATAGGGGAAAAGCGACTCGCTCATCACGAAATTTTGGAAACTATTAAGATCTACCAACTTGAAATTTGGAAGACATGTTCCTTTTGTTGCATAGAGATCCGCCAAGAACAGGTTTTGCGGAAATCGACTCCCAACAGAGGATACTGGGCTTTATAGTAAAAAAAAATCCTGTTTTTGAACTATTAGACCCACAAACCTGATTTTTGGTATTCGTCCTTATTTTGGCGTGTAAAGATCTGCTAAAAATGAGATTTGTGAAAATCAACTACCCAGAGGAGTTACGGGGTGTTATAGATAAAAGTTTTCGAAGTATTAGACCAATAGACTAGAAATTTGACAAGCATGTTTCTTTTCTTGAGTAGAGTTCCGCTAAAAACATTTTATGAGGAAATTCACTTCGGGAAAGGGGTTATGCAGGCGTAAAAGATAAATATACTTTCGCCATAGAAATTCAAGTCTTGTCCCTTTTAAATCAAGAGGAGAGGTATGTAAGAATATTTTTGTACAATCGAAATTTTAATGCTATGACTTAGATATTAAGAACTTAAAAATAATATGTAGTTATACCATATCATGAAATACTCAAGGAAATGGATGGGTAATGGCTAGTATAGAGATATAACCGCTGAAAACATTTTCGGTATTTCTTTTAACTAGTACTGGGATTTAACAAGTTAGCTTCAGTTCGGTACAATTATTACACTTTACTGCGTTCGGTGAATTGTCAAAATAAAAAAGGCATTTGGGATTTCAGTCCTTTCTAAAATTGTCTGTATATACAGGGTTATTAATTATTCCCTTCAAAGTTTCGGAGAGCTGTAGTAAAAAAACTAAAACGAATTAATACAAAAAAAGAACATATGAAAGAATACAGGAAAAATTCGTTTTATTTACACATTTCGGAGGTGTTTTATTTGTGAATCCTAGATCGCGTGGCTTGCATCAATATGGTAGTCCAGTTCCTGCCTTATGCTAGTCAAAGTGGTACTATCAACGTTATTGACAGCACGTTTCAACCTTTCATGTAGTTCTGCAACATCGCGTGGCAAAGGGGATAAGAAAACTTGGGTCTTGAACAACAAGGAAAGGATAACACGTTCTGTTATCCTTCCATGTTGAGTAGAGTGTTGCAGAATCTGGACTACTGTGCATTGATATATGCCACGTGACCAAGGATTTCCATACATAATACATGCAAAATGTGGAAATAAAACTTGGATTTTTTTTGTATTCTTTCATATGTGTTCTTTTTTTTTTTACTATATTCGTCTTAGGTTTTTACAACAGCACTCTGAAACCTAGGAAGGAATTATGAATAACCCTGAATATATGCTATACTTTACGTTTAAAGTAACAACTAAGGCAATGAAAACATTGTGAAATTCACCATTTCTTCCTACAATAATTTACAATTTCGAAAATGTTATTAAATTTTCTAGTCTATTTCCTATTTTTCTTAACATCGGATTCACAACGGAAATCTGAATTCTGGGTAAGACTTTCATAAAATTATTTGCAAACCTTTCATAACATTCAAATTAAGAATTGATTACCATGCCGTTGTAATACAACATAAATGAATTTGATCGGTTTTATAAAAATTAGATTTTACAAAGCTAAATATTATTTTAAAACTTTAATTGTTAATTTTTTATGGTACATTCAGGGGGCTCAGGAAAATATGCCTTTCAGTTTTAATTATTTTATGCAGTGTATCGCATGCAATATTTAGAAAGATTGCGAGAGCAGAGGCTAGTGTGTAGTGTAGTAATGAAAAGTTAATACTATACATTACACGCTCACACCCGTACATTTTTTGTTCCCAAACTTCCTGCAGTTCCGACCCGTGCTTTTACGTGCAAATTTGTTTTTACGAGTGCATGGAGAATATTAAATTTTTTAAACACTCGGTGCAGGAAGTAATTCCCATGGAAGCAGGAAACAAATCGATTTCACACATGTACCAAGTAATTCACATTCTGCATACGACACATATTAAATCGTTAAAAAATGGTACGAGAAATTTGCCCTTCATATTTAAATTGCCTAAAATGTATTCAAGGACTTGTACTTGTTTACTTAAGGTGTATTTTAAACTAGTACGATATTTAGCTCTGAAATTTAAAGTTTTACATTAATAGAATTATTATGTATGTAATATTAATAAGTTATGAGATAGTGAAACAAAAATAATTAACGTCATTTTTTCAAGTGTATTTGATACGTAAGTAAACTGGCTACCAAATGCTTTTTCAATTCCTGAAACTGAAATTAACTTATTCAATAGGATCTTACAAGTAATTTAGCCCGGTTTCCTGGACAATCCCAAGCCATGCATAAGCATAATTCATGCATAAGCCAAGAATTAAAAAAATTTTTTTTTAAGTCAGGGGGTTGGCTTGTATACGGATCGGCTAATCAACACAAGCGATTTTAGTATATCAATTATTTTTTTTTTTGGTGTTTTGAATGGAACTTTTATGCTAAAAGAAAAAAAAAAGTCACATAAATTCATCAAAGTGAATGCCAGAGTCCGAGTTCCGAATAGTTTATTGTAAAATTCCCATTCATTCAGTTGGATGTATGAATGTATATAATCCATGTGACTTTTCCTTCAAAAAATTAGGCTTAGGTCGACAACAACGTGCCGTAAAAGAATTCCTTTTTTCGCTCATTTTCCAAACAAAAAGAAATCTTAGAAAGAATGACTAGCATAGATTGTGTACACTTGAGCAAATAAATGGGAAAAAATTTCGTTAACTTCAGAAAGGGTACCAAAAATAGAATTAATGTCATTGGCGTTAAATTAATGCCCAAACGTTTTAACTCCTTGGGAACATTTTCGCCCTCAAACGACAGGTTTGAAACTTGTAAATTTTTTTTTTTTTTAATTCGGTTCACAAACAGAATTTGAATTCCTTCATAGTTTTATGCAATAGTATGGCGTATATTTAAAATCCTAAAACACTTTTTCAGTTAAATGCTTTCCTTAATCAGAATGTGCTTAAAACCAAGCCATCGAAATGAGTGAATATTAACGTTGCCCTATTCTACTATTTAAAGGCTTTTGGCGATGTATTTCGTAATTTTGAACCATGGTTAAGTGACAAGGACTACACCTGAGCTCGTACCCTTCATGCTTCAGTTCCTCTACACGGCGGGTCTTCTGTAGCAATAGGCTCGAACTCGTGATTCGACGGTCATTTGATCATTAGGCTACTGCGGTCACAAAGCCAACGAACTCTACTGATCTTCTCAATTTAATTAAAGCTCTCTAAAATTCATAACATAATAATTTTAATTTAAATAATTTACCTAATGTTTTTAACTGTAAGTAATTGTTACTTTCCCCCTTAAATTATATAAGCAATTGAAATATTATTTTTAATATTCCTTTTTAATTATCAATGAAAAGGAGAATTTTTTAAATCTGCGAAAGTGTTTTGGAGAATGCAAAAGCATGCACATTTCTCACAAAAATATAATTTCTTATTTCACATTTTGCATAATAATAATTTTAATACATGCGCAATTTTACTACCCCCCCCCTTTTTTTTATCTACATAATAGTTTCATGTTATACTTTATTAAAACTTTTCGTTAGAATTATATTTTAAATCGAATTAAGAATCTGCCCTGACATTTTTTAGGATTCTGCTGCATTTTAGGAAAGGAGTTGCCTTTATCAAAATCTCTTCGCATGACGCTGCATTTATTCGTTGTTGTTGTTGTGTTGATGCTAATGCCACTTGTCTGACGGTGTCAGATCGAGGCCCACGAAATTCATCGTGGCAAATGTCTAGATGTACGCCTACAGTACGATTTGGCTCGGTTCCATCCCCATTTTGAGGGAGAACACCCTGGAGGGTATAAAGAGCCTTCCCCCTTTCTTCTCTTGCGACCAACCTCACGAGAGGACTTCGGTTCGACGGCTATTTAGAGTGCTCTCATGCACCATACATTTACAAGCATTGATGCCTTCTCCAGGATTCGAACCGAGGCCCAATGGCACAGCAATCAGTGCCACTAACCACTATATCGGATGGGCGGTTGCCTTTATTGATTCAGTAAGGTAACAATTCTTCTGGTTGTAGATCCAGTGTTTTTCCCCATCCGAATAAAAAATTTTCAGATTAAATATATAAATAAACATCCTCTCAGTGGTCAATGTATAAGTTATAAAATGAGGTTCCAGCTTTAGATGTTGGTCTTCTCTTTCCTTGACATTGAACTGTGTGATTGTGATTCAAAATTATAAGGTTCTTCTTGTGCCCGCTCTCTATCAGAAATAATTTCAGCATGAAACATAGATATTGAAGCAGGGCTCAGTGGCAGATAGATGCATTTACTGATATGTCTAGATCCAGACCATTCACAGATAATCAATGCACTTTATATTGGGCAGAGCTTAGAATCCCCTACAGGTCCTCCAACCAACAAGAAAACAGAGGTTTGATGCTCTAGATAAGTACCATGTGGAAGGGTGCATATTGTGTATCTGTTATTACTGAGATGAAAAATTAGAAAATTTAAAGACTGTTTACCTTTTCAGACACCCATTTGAATCTTATTCAATGTTTACACTGATATGATAACACTCTCTCACATAAGTTTTATCGGGCCGAAGAATTTCTAGAAAGTGAGAATATTTGCTGGTGAGCTAATCAGCCAGATTAGCTCTATTGTTGGAAATGGGTGCACTTGATTTCCATAAAAATTTATAATTTCAATTTTAGCACTTATAGACAGTTTCATTGATATAAATATCTCTTCAGGTATAAATCCCAATCCGCATTTTTTTTCAGTACAAATGCTTCTTAAACTGTGATTTCTACAATATTCTTCATGGTGAAATTGACACGGTGTTTACAAACCATTTTATTGAATGCCATCGTTACAAAATGCATAAATATTTGTCATCTGAAAACGTAACATGTTCAGTGAATGTTCAGCAATGCATTTCTTTGTATTCAAGGACAGTTGGTCAGCAATGTTCTTGGAAAAAGATTTAAGTGTCTTGGAAAGCCTATAGGACTTTAAATTGACATTGAATTGTCTCTCGTGGATTTTACCTAGGTAAGGGAAGTTACCATAGTTCGATAAACCAGTTCGAATTGTTTGATCGATTTTGTAGTTCACTTCATTGCTGGGTGAATGTGTGTGTCCAAATTGTGCAATTCCTACTGTTGCTAGAATGCTTCTGATGACTTTTTGGTTATTTATATTATAATTTGCTGTTGTTTTGAATTTAGTTGTTAACTTTTAAGTTGTGTTTTGTGTTAGCAGCAATTTAATGAGTACTACAGCCTTCTTCTTTCGTAAGCTTTATTTGTGTGCGCATTTCCTGTGAAATATATTTTTCCTGAGAGTCATTATTTCACCCATCTGCACGAATGTAGATCAACATACTGCGAACGAAACTACTTAACTGAAAATAGTAAGAAGCCTATCTGCCGCATTGGCAGATGGCCAGTAAGTGAAAATTGGCACCAATCAGGGCACTATGCTTCGTGGAAAATCCCACAACAATATGAGTCATCTATTCCAACGAATACTGTATACACACATGCACATACATATATGCATTTACTTACATACATATATATCTATAGATATATACATATATACATTTACATACATACATACAAAGCGTCATTCATAATTTCCCTCAAGGTTTCGGAGCGTTGTAGTAAAAAATTACGACGAATACATCAGTAATAAACATATGGAAAAAAACGCGGGAAAAAATTCAAGTTTATGTACATAATTTACAGGTGTTCTATGTGTTAACCTTTGGTCACATGGCATACATCAATGCAATAGTCCAGTTCCTGCTTCACTCGAGTCAACATGGTTATATCGACGTTATTGACAGCTTGTTTTATCCTTCCATGTTGTTCTGTTGCATCGCGTAGCAAAGAGGATACGAAAAGCTTGGATCTTATGTAAAATACCAAGTTTTTTCGGACAACACGGATAATGAGGAAAGGACAAAATGTGCGGTCAATAATGTTGATAGCACTATGTTGACTAGAAGGAAGCAGGAACGATTGCATTGATGTATGTCGTGTCACAAAAGGTTTCACAAAGAGAACGCCTATAAAATATGTAAAAATTTGATTTTTCCTCCCGTATTCTGTCAGAGTTTTTGATGTGTAACATCTTTCCTTTCGATTGCTGGTGATTTGTGGGAGTGATTTCGTGAAAAAGGACGGAAATGCGTAACAGGAAGTTGGGGAAGCACGCGCTATTTAATTTGAAAAATCGGCGTGCTTGGTGATGTCTCTTCGCTACCCTCGCCATTGAAATTCTGTTTATTCTCCTTCATTCGGGGAGGGCCTCTGCCCCCATCCCCCACCCCCTACGGTCTAGGCCGTGGGATCTTTGTTTTTACTTATCGTCAAACAAGTGGACTGGGTATTGTTAGTTAAGATATTGGGGACATATGTGCGGCAGAGTCCTTATTTGAAAATGGACACGTTTTGAAAATGGTGGTCGTATACGTTTCTCCGAATCAAACGGTTCAAAAAATTAAAGATTTCCTGCATTTTTTACTTTTACCATACACCGAAGGTGGTTCTGCTCTTTTTAAAAAAAAACTATCACTCGCTTCCCATAATTTTCAGTGGTGATTTTAAAGTTAACTTCAGTTTGCTAGAAGCCGAGCCACTCATAGCTTTTTTGAATGAAGAACTCAAGCTCGAAATTAATACAAATCGAAATGTTTCGACAACTAACAGTGGTACTGTTATTGACGCTATTTTTCAACGGTTTTTAAATACTTTGAAATCTCAAGTATATGTGTCATATTTTAGTTATCATAAGTTATCATTACCACTCTTCCCCAAATTGAACAAGAATAATTATTTTTGATAAAAAAATTGCACTGCTCCTTGTGTAAATTAAATAAAATTTTCATTAAAGATATAATTATGCCATAGAAAATTATTTCCAATTATACTCGATTCATTTTTTCCCCAGGATTTAAGTTGCTATTGAGAATTTACCACGATAACATGCCAGATGTTACACATCGTATGCGACTACTGTAAGGCTCGTTTCTTTTGTTTTTGCTGTATTTCTCTTAAGTTTTCGTACTAAAGCGCTCCGAAACCTTGGATGGAATTATGAATAATCATGTATACACATATATACATACGTAGGGATACATACATTTAAGCATGCATACATACATATATACATACACACACATGCATACATACATACACATACATGCATACATACATACCGTAAAATCCGGCATATAACGCGCACTTTTAACACAAAAAATAATATCGAAATTTACGGGTGTGCTTTATACGCCGAGTATAAAAATGATAGTGTTAAAAATAAAAAAAAGATAAGCATAGGGAAAAAAATTAGACTTCTACCAAGATCAAAATACTGCTTATTAAAAAGAAATGACAATCCCCCCTTATGAACTTAAAGGGTTTTAGTTCTAGAAATAGCTTCCCCCCCCTAAAGCTTGGAATAATATCCTGAATAAATGAGCTCAAAACATAAGAACATTGCGTACGTACCTACATTTCAAGTTTCTTCATAAAAATGGGGTGCGCTTTATACGGCGAAAATAACTAAAAATTAAAAATTTCAGCTTGAAAGTATAGGTGCGAGTTATTCACTGGTTTTTGCGATATAAACAATATGCATATATAAACATACACACATGCATATATACTATACAACGAACGCACACATACAATATATAATCTAAAATTATATTTGAGTAACACCGATAAAAAAAAGTATTAATACATCAGACACTTTAAAAAGTTTTTTAAAAATGTATGCAGAAATAAATTTGAGTTTTTTTTTTAAACATGAAGAAGTCAAAAAGTCAGGGGAATTTTAATGTTACTTCCTTAAAATTAAATAACATGAAAAAGATTCTTGAGAAAAGAAAAGGTTAAAAAATGTAATCAAAAAGAATGGTTGAAACATAAAATGATCCCTCCCCTTATTTAAGAAACAGTTTAAAAAAGAACTTTTAATTTCTTGAATAGTTTTGTTCACTACATAATTAGAGAATAAAGTAAAAAAGAATATACAAAAGGAAAAAAAAAAAATGCTATCCTAAAAAAGGAAAACATAGCCTTTAAATTTTTTTATTTCACTAAGTAAATGTAAATGGTAATGAGATAATACAGGAAATGCATTATATTTTAATTTGGTTTATAGATAAACAAAAGCTAAAAGAATAAAAAAAGCAAATAATAAAATAATTTGTGAAAGTTTCGAATGTGATTTTCTTCTCTCACTTTTTCTATACAGTGAAAACATTGTGAAAGAATACTAAACTGACACAAGTAAAAATTTATCTTTCATTCATTTTTAATTTCGACAACTGCACCCATTGAAGTAACTTATAATTCAATTACGGAAATTACACTAATGATTTCGAAATATTGAAACAATTTATGAATAAAAACACGTTAAGATTCGATAAACGTGTTTTAAACATTCAATCTAGAAATTTTTGTATAACGCACACACACTTCACTTAAATGTAATTACTTGAAGTCATTCAACGATATAATATACGTTTAATTTAGTATTTCATTTGACATGGATTTATTGTTCGTTATTAAAAGTGTACTCTGGATCAAGGACGGAACGGATTTCGTAATTTTTCGCCTCATATCCGTGATTATTTCAGATTTAATTTTTATAAGGTGTTATATATTCTACACTCGAACTTTCTTCAGTGATACGCAAAAACATCTTAGGACATGGGCCAGCTGGGCCGGGGCTTGCCCTCGGTGGTGACCTCGCTTCGTTCTCGACTCAGTCTTAAAAACATCATGATCCAGATAATTTAAATGCTCAAATATTGCTCCAGTACATATTCTTCGAAAAGCATGGAATTTCAAACTGCATGTCAACTGGCCAAAATGGCAAGACTGTATTATTATGTGATGACCATTGTCCATATCTTGGCCTTAGCCTTATACCATAAACGATCATTCAACTCCTTTGGTCAAAATGGGGCCATTCGTCGAGTCGATTTGTGAGATTGTGAGTCGTACACATTTATTTGTATAAAATTACCATTGGTACAAGTATCTGGCAATGCATGCTATATACTGTCTACTTTTCAATAACATAGGTAGGCCTACTTTTGCATAAGGGCCCAGGGCCTTAAAAAGTCTTAAGACGTCCCTGGTGGTATCAGGAATCGATAGAAATAACGCTGGTTACAAGTTCCAAACCGTGATCACTTGGCTATCAGGGCTTCTTATTTAACATAGAATGAGAACTTTCTTGACAAAGGGCAGGTATGTCATTTGAAATAAAATTTACCTCATTAAATTTATGTACCCTGTCATGAAATGACGAGCAAGTTACCAGACGCAAATAAATATGAAGTAATTACTTTTAATTTTCTTGAATGTTATTAAGTTTGATACTTCGAATGGCTGTGTTAACATTTCTTTGAACTGTGTGCGCAGTATAAATAACAATAACTCTAAATTTAGGGGGAAAAGCAGACTCTAAAGCTACAGTTCATCATAGAATTACAAATGTAAGCAAATTGGTTTTTCTGTAAAAATAGAAACAAGTCCATGAAAGAGAGATTCCTGAAATCCTATAAAGAAAGAATCGTCGTGACTTTTTGATTGATGATAGAACATAATTGCTTTGTCGTTCATCTTAATCGAATTGGAATTACAGACAATCCCAAGGGTTTCTGTAGTGAAGTGGTGATTGCTCACTGCCTCCTCGTGTGGCCAGTTTAGATTGGTAGAACGATGTTTACAAAAACAACTTTTATGATGATTTTTTTTTTCATGGCTAAGGATTTATTGTGATCTTGGCTGACTATAAAATATTATATAGGGCTTAAAAAATTTAAAATAATTTATATGTATGTTAAGTGGATTTTGTTTGTTAATCATTAATTTCATCTTCAAAAATTTTAGTTGTAATGGAACATTTCATTTCATTAAAAATCAACGTTTATTTACGATTTAATCGGACTTTTTTGCATAAATATAGGAAAAATTAACTTTTATCAATGAGGATATTTGGTTTAAGGTTTTTCTAAAAATGTAAAAGAATATTTTCTCATTGTAACATAAAATTAATAAATTATAGTTTGAAAAAAAACTAAAAAACACGCTTTTATACTGAATCGAACTAAAAAGTAAAAAAAAAAAAATTCTTAATAAAGAATAACATGATTAACGAGAAAATGAATGTCATTGTGGTAAAAGCGTGGGGTGCTTTGTACTACATTTTTACACTAATTCAGCTTTTCGGAATAGAAGTTAGAAATTATAACAATTGATACATTTAATAGAACACCCCATGCTTTTACCCCAATGACATTCATTTTCTCGTTAATCATTTTATTCTTTATTAAGAATTATTTTTTTACTTTTTAGTTCGATTCAGTATAAAAGCGTGTTTTTGAGTTTTTTTTTCAAACTATAATTTATTTTTCATTTTTTAGTTCGAACGACAATAAAAGCGTGTTTTTTAGTTTTTTAAACTATCCTTTATTCATTGTTGAATTTATCCTTGAGTTTGAAATTTGAAGCTGGAATTACGTGGCTGTGGAATTAGTCTTGCTCTTCAATGGATATTAATTAACGTGTCTGAAGTGTATTTATTCTCTCCGTTTACGAGGCCTCGTATCGTTATATTAGATTCCGTCTCTTTTGAACAGCCCAAACAAATAAAAGTGTGTAAAGAAGAAAAAGTTCGAATTACAAATTTTTTTAATGTATCGTGTTTTTTTACGGATTAAATATTATAAAATTCCTTCTTTTTGTTTTCTTTTCCCCCATTTTCATGCATTGTCATCCACTTCCAAGCTATAGTCCGAATTTCAAGTCTCTAGCTCCTCGGAAAGTCACACAGTTTAAAATCAATTACAAAATTCCACCCGGATAGACATTAAAGAAAGCGAGTTATTAAAAACATGGTAATATTAAGTGTCAATCGTTTTTTCACCTTTTAAACGTGTTCCTTTCATGTTAATTCGTATCATCATTTCTAAGCGTATTGCTTTATAAAAATAAAAAATATTTAGCAGTTAGAACGCAAATTATTTTTTTTCACATGCTCGAGCCTTTTTTTTATTTTTATTTTCAGAAAAAATTTAGAAATTGCTAACACACACCCACCCTCCACTTTCTCAGATATAGAACACTTCTTTTGTTTGTTTTATTTCTTTTAACCGCAAGTGTATTTTATACTTGCATATATAATTAGCGTTAAATTCAAAACACTTTAGGGTTACACCTTATTCATTTAGTCGCCAAATCTAGAAATGATGTAGGAAATTAGTCGCCATGTCTGAAAATGGTATCTGCAATTAGTCGCCAAATTTAAAAATGGTATCTGCAATAAGTCGCCAAATTTAAAAATGGTATCTGCAATAAGTCGCCAAATCTGGAAGTGTAAAATAGAATTGTCGCCAAATCTGATTATCCTTATTCCTGACGATCCTGAAAAGGACAATGGAACAAAATTATGAAATTATTGTATTGTCATCGGTCTTTGACAAGTGTGCGAAATTTCGAATGAATCCGATCTTTTTAAGTGGGTAAAAATCGAGTTCTAAGATTCTGTTACATGCAAGTGAAACTTATAAAAGCGTGTTAAAAAGATTTTAAAGAGATAAAAATTTCTCATTGCAATGATTTTTACGACTAAGGTCATCGCTTATCAATTATGTGTGATTCGAAAGTTTAATCCCCACCTATCGTCTTAAATATATTAGAACTAAAATATTTTGAAATTAGAAACTATGTAGTTAGTTTTTCAAGAAAAAAGTGATGTACATTCTTAAATAAAACCATTTGAAATTTTTTGTTAAAATAAATATGAACTTGTTTGCTTCTATAAGGTGACAAATAACCTTACATGATCAGCAAAAAAGGATCAATGGTGCACATATTTCAATAAATGAAGCTTAAATTCCCCATGAATGTAGATAATGGTTCATTTTTGTTTATGATACAAAAAAAGAGTTTATTTTTCAAGTAGAAATCAGAATATACAAAATATAGATTTGTAAAAAATTACACTTTCCTTTTGATGCCATAATTAAGGTATATAAGAGGAAAACTACCAATCGAGAGTTAGTTTATTGTTGAACATTTCTTTAAAAAAATATGGACTCTAAGAAAAGTATAGCATGGAATACTTCAGAGCTTTTAGAAATCTTAAAGTTTTGCAATGGAATGAAAAAATTTATTACCTATCAAACTATAGCACTTACTTTGTACACTAACACGTTAAGAAGAAATCCCAACCGAGTTAAAAAGAAATACTTTATGGATTATGAAAATAAAAAGCCACTAGTCTATACAATTAATATAAAACAATAAAGTTTGATTAACTTCTAACAATTTTTAAAAATTTCTATTCAAACAGGCGTTAAGTGAAGGAGCAAGTGAGTGTGAGGGGTAAGGCGCAAGAGCCAATTTTGGCTGAATTGCGCCAATCATTCAAACTCGCATTTAGATATTGCATCAAGTGAATGAGTGAATATTAACGTCGCACTGTTCAGCTGCACGAAGGCTTTTGGCGACGGATTTCGTAATTTTGAACCATGGTTAAGTGACGAGGATGACACCTGAGCTAACACCCCCTCTCCTAACTACCACACCACTCCAACGGCAGGACGTTTGAGCTCTAGACAGATTTAACGTGCATCACTCCCCTATACGGCGGGTCTTCAGTGGTACTGGGCTCGAACTGATATTGCATCAAATAACGGATAAAAAGCACTTACCTACTATTTTATATTAGTTTATTTCAAACTCTCTTATATAAGAGAATTTTATTTTAAAAATAAAACTTTTATTTGTAAACGTATTGTTACAGATAATGTTTACATAGTTTTCACAAAAACGTTTTACATACAAAAGCCTGTTGACAAATTTACATTTCATTGCGAAAAAGCATGAACTGAACAGCATGTTTAATAGGTTAACATCTAATGCCCCGTTGCAAGATGCATGAAAGTGTTTCTAAACAACAATTTTTTTTCATGTTCGCAAAATTTATTGTACACGCAAACTTGTGGGGCTTTCAGACTAATCCTAATTGTGCTGAGACATATATTAAACCCCGCAAACCCATATTGTAACTTGACGGATGGGCTGGCACTCTTCCTAAAACGAAGTTCAAATAAGCTACTTCGTCGAGTTTTGTACTGTTTTAATTTTTTTTAAATTTCCCTTTTTTTTTCTCTTGAGAGATTCCGAGTCCATTGAAAAATTAAATTCGAAACAATTTCGAATTGTTAGTTCTTCTTTTATGATTGTTGTTTCATTTAGTTTGATTTTATTCACTTGTACCGATTTCTTAAAAGTTGTTTATAAAAGTATTTAGGATCTGGATTTGAAGACACACACACACACACATACAAATACACACACATACACACACATACAAACACACACACATACACACACATGCACACACACATACACACATGCACACGCACATACACACACATATACATTTTCTTAAAGTCTTTTTTTGCTTACATATTCGGGCAATACTGTTTTTAGATTAAATTGAGAGAGAATAAAAGAGTTTATAAATTTTTGTTTAAAGATTTATGTTGTGAACAGGAATTGTAAAGGGCTGAATTCAGGAAGATCACGTGATGAATGCAATCACGTGTTCTGCTTTAAACTCAAAACTGACATTAGACTTGCCCTTGTTGTTCTTTTTGTAAAATGTAGATAAAATTTCAAATTTGATTATTGGGTAAAAAAGTTCAAATATTGAAATTTTTCAAAAATATTTTTGAAGTTAAAATTTTTTTTCTTGTACAATGCATGTGCTTTTCAATCAAGCGCATTTTGTTAACCTATGTTCGCTATTATTGTTGACAACAATGTGCTTTTTAAAAGAAAGTTTCTGTAAAAAGCAAAAGTTAACAACTATCATGTTATTGCATTGATTGACTGGAAACACGTGATTGCATTTATCATTTGATAATGTTGTCACATGAATTCCTGAACTGATTGGGTGGAAGTACGCGAGTGAAGTTATCGTGTGACTATTACGTCACATAAATTTAGTCTACCGTACTTTTTCTGTAGTCGAGACACGATTTTATTTTGAAATTGTCTACTGGGATTTTTAAATAAATATATTGAAACATGATTATGTTGATAGCAACTTGCATTTACAAGCCAGTTCTGCTAAAATGGTTATTATACAAACTTTTAAGTAGAAATTTACTTTTTTAATTTATCAATATAAGAATCTTATAAATTACTTAGTTAAATGTAAGACGAAACCATTTAGTTGGTTATTTTCTAATTCTAAAGCTATTAGACTTAGTTAATCAAAACTTAAACAAACTATATAACGTTACAAAATATTAACAAGTAATACAAAAAATATTTTTAAAGTCAATTCCTACTTCGGTCAACAAAGAAACATTTTATTTTAGTTACTTTTTATTAGATAGTTACAAATAATATAAATATGTATCACAAATATATAAATCTGTGACAGAATCACAATATTAAGTGACAAGATAGAAAGCGATTTTCCTTGCAATTTCCATTTTCCTTTCTATACATGGTTTTGGACTATTTTTTTGTTTGTTTGTTACTACTTATTCCTTCATTAAATTTAATTATTCTAATAAAATAGTACAGTAAAAAACCAATCACATTCTCAAGAGTTAGGCCATTTCAGGTGGGATTCGAACCCACGTCCTTTGGATTAGAAGTCAATTGCGCTACAGAAACAAAACGAATGATTTTCCTTTCTATATGTGCTGTTGGTCTATAATTTTTGTTTGTTACTATTTATTAATTTAATTAATGAATTAATATTTGAAAAAAAAACTGTATTAACACCAAGTGAAAAGTACCATTACAAAATTTAAAAAATGTATTTGAACTTGAATGGATGACTAGAAAGTATTTTACTAACGATTGAAAATTTGAACAAATTATATATATATATATGTGTGTGTGTGTTATAATTCCCTCTAGTATCCTTTTAATTAACTCCTTTTAGATATTTTTGAATTATTTGGTTCAAGACTAACGCGTTAATCTTAATCTTAATCGAATAGTAATATTGCATCAGAAAACTCGCTCTCGTTCGTTTCCAACCAATCACGGCTCCCGTTAGAAAGGAGTCACGCGACCTTCATAGCCAGTATATAAACAAAACCTTTTTTGTGCTCGCTCTCTTTGTCTGACTATATTAGTATAAAATATGTGTAACCGGATGCAGCTTGTTTTGTAAATTGTGTCCGCTTTTTGTTATGTTGGAACGCTATATGTTAAATGTTCAATTTTTCGTATTTACTATTTCAAAGGACTGCCTCGTCAATGCCATCAAAATAAAATATCAACCGCCTTAAATAATAATATTATTAAAAAATCCCTTGCAACGGCCTCGTCTTCACACACACACACACTAGTGTGAACTAATAGTAGGAATTGAAAAAAATGAGATTTCTCAAAACAAATTGAATAAGCTCCAGTCTACCTGAAACGTTAATGCCTGCAATTGAATGTTTACCCTGATTCATTCACAGAGAGTTCAAACGAATTAGAACGAATTTATTAGAACGAATAAAATGATTATGCAATTTTTCTTTACACAATCCCGAATGAATATTAATAATCCAGTATAATATATGGAGAGAAAGAGAGTTTCAATACGTAATTATTAACAATAAAAGTTACAATTTCAAAAACACCAATCATTACAATACAAAAATAGAAAACTGTCTACTACGGATTTTTTTTACAGATGTCAAGAATCTCATTATTAAAGTCTTGCCCAGTTAGATTGAGTATTCTTAAGAAAAATATCACCTCAAAACCAAAAGCCTGAAAAATAAAAGAATTTAAAAAAAATGGTTGGATAAGAATTTTTTTAAATCTGAAAAAGTGTATCATTAAGTCAGTTTATTCATCTGTGATGTAATAAATCGTTAAAATCTCTCTCTTCAGACTTATTTAAATGCATTCCTAAAATACATAGTTTCTTTTTGTTAAAAACAATTTAAAGATTTTTACTACTGTTTTGTACAAAATATGAATATTGTATAATTAGGTTAAAAAATTCAAAGTAATAAATATTTGATAAATCAAAACTTTTTATGAAACCGTCAATTAATATTACCGTAGAATTTTCAATATCACGCGCGCAATTCGCTAAAACTTTATTTCGTTTCTCTCTTTAAAAACTGGGAGAAAATTTTGCATTAAAATATCTGGTATTGTCGGAATAGAGAACTTCTTAGCCAACTTGGCGATATTTCTCAAAATTTGAGTTGACATTTAACAAACGTAACGTAATAAACATTAGACGTTTAATAAAAAAACCATTTAAAAAATTGTTTTTGTAAAGATGCTAAATTACACTATGTTTCAGTTATTTGTTACAATTGGGAGAAATTTAATATTTCCATTATTGACCAAATGCATAATTTTGTGCCAACTTGGCGGGGAGCAAGCAACGTCCCATGGTTTTACCCGCATAGTTCCCGTTCCCATAGGAATATGGAGATAAACTATACCTTATGTTACTCGCTGATAATTTAGCTTTCCACTAGTGAAAGAATTTTTAAAATCGTACCAGCCGTTTCCGAGATTAGCCGGAACAAATAGACAGACCGACAGACAGACAGACAAAAATTTTAAAAATTGATTTTTTGATATACGTACCGTATATACCTTTAAATGCATTTAGTAAAAAGTTGCTAATTTGAAATTACAAACAGACACTTCAATTTTATTTATTTGTATAGATGTTTCAAACTGAAATTTCTCAGTTCAGATAGCCCTTTATTTTTCTAATTCACCTGATCAGATGTGCTGTACTCCTCAAAATACTAGGAAAACAGTCATTGCAAAAATTCTAAAAGTGTGGATTTTTCTGACAAAAATAACAATATTATATCAATGACGACCGAGAGTTAAGTAATTTTTTCCTAATTGCATGGCCACCAATTCTCCATATCTCAAGCAGTTCATTTTGATATAGTTTTCAAACTTCGGATTTTATTTTTGATATTATTCCGGAAATTAAATGTACAATATCCCCCAGGACTACTTGTTTTAAAAAGAAAACCATGTTACAACAACACTTGTTTAAAATTGCAACCAATTAAATAAACTCTAACCTTTATAGTAGGTAACGAGGAATAAATTAAGCACAGTTTTAAAAATAACGATAATACGCAGCGGTACATAATGAATAAGCTTCGTTTTAATAATTAGTAAATTGGATTAGTTTAGTTAATTAATCAGTTCATTTGCATCATTAATAATGTCCTGAAATATTAACCTTATTTATTTTTTCAGTCCTTTAATCTTCGGTGAGAATTTTCAAGCATTTTCATTGTATGAAAATAAAAGCATGAAAAGTAATAATTATTGAAAACTGAATCACATTAAAATATTTTAATTATGACATAAATCAAGGGGCGCTGCTCAGCTTGATGCTATCTTAATTTTTAGCAATTGAAAAATCGACATTTAAGTGATGAAAATAAGAACAAAAGAGATTAAAAATAAGAGCAAAAGAGAGAGCAAATTAATGATGAATAAAAAAAAATTATGGAACATTTTACTACTTTGAAAACATTTAGAAAAAAAAAGAAATGTCCCATTCTTTATTCTGAATTAAGTGTATAGAGAATTAGGTTTGAAAAAAAAAAACAACAAATCTCTTATGTCTCGCCATCACATTATATTCAAGGATTCCTCAGTGCAGTTTTTTAGGTCCTCTTCCATTCCCCATAAAAAGTGTTTAGATAACCAAGTACACGAATTTTTTTAAAACAAATTCGTGTAAAAAGTGCAATGTATCCTACTTATAGTATCAATATCTCTTTTAAGCCTTTACTTTTATCCTTCTCCGCGATTGTCTTAGCGATAAATCTAATAATGAAAACTTAGAAGATACAATTCACATCAATTCTTAGAATATTTTCAAAAACTTTGGGAAATAAACGCGGATTCACTGGAAGAAGTAGAATCAACAGAGCAGATTAACGTAATGCATAATGATTTAAAAAGAGTAAATAAAAGCGAACGTCATACGCATACCCTCGACAGGTTCTATCCACGCCCTTTCATTATTTCTCTTGGGAAAATACTTCTTTAACTAGGGTTTCAGATTAAAACCGCCTTCCGTAGAGATAACTTAATTTTATACTAGTTTAAATGCTATTTAAACCCTGTCAATGGGTGTGTTAGAGAAAGTCACTAAGCCAATAGTTAAATGATTTAAAATTGCCTTTTGGAAATTTTGATGCAAGAGAAAAGTATGAATTGGGATACAGTCAACCCATGAGATCAGGCGAGTGTTCTTCTATCGATTAAGGTCACAACTTTTTTTAAAAAAAAAAATTGAAGGTATCGGGATTTTTTTTGTGTGGTTTTTAGATTTGTTTAGTACATTTTAAGAAAAATATACCAAAATTAAGATGATAAAAAGAAATAACTATTATTAAAATTTGTAAAAAATTTGTAAACATTTACAAAAAATAACATAAACGAGGCCCATTCTGTACCAAAAGTTTATAAGCAAAAATTTTCAATTTTTCAATTCTGGTGTATTGCTATGTTATTCATTTTTGAAATGACCTTCAGGATAAGATATATTTTAATTTTTACAAAAACTAGAGCACTTTATCTTAGCTGTTATATGAAATTGCTTACAATAATAGTGATTATATTAAAATAAGGGACTGTAAATTTTGTAATAAAACAATGATTGATAAATCTGAAGGTTAAAACACTTCTACTATTATACAGAACATACAGAAAAAAATTCAGTTAATTATTTTCAAAACTTTTTTAGCAATCGCTGACCTCGTTGGAGCATTTAAAAAAACACATTTCGAATAAAACGCGTTTTAAAGTATGACATCTTGCTTAAAGTAAAGGCATCTGCTTTTACTAAAACACTTGTAGTTTTTGTTCTATCAACGGAAAATTATAAACTTGATATTTTTATAAAGCTAATAAGATGTTTTATAAAATAAAATCATAAAAAAATTGCCAATTTTTGGCAGAATTCACAATTTTTGGGTAGTCGGACACCTTAACCTAGATTAAGTGTTTAATGATTTATCTTAAGAGCTTAAGATTATGATCTAAATTAATTGTTACCTCGTTTCATAAACCTTGATAGATCAAAAATTGATTAAGGTGAAATAGAAGTAATTATTTTTATAACAATTCTTCTGATTTCGGAACTCCAAACTACACCTGGAACCTCTGGGGTGCGACAAACCTTACGAAAAATGACCATCTCTCAAAAGAAATAGATTTTGACTAGCGAAGTTACTCCCAAAAATAATTTTCAAAACGTTTGCATGGGAATTCTGTAAATAATGGCGATACATTTATTTAGTTGGTAACTGTAATTGGTACTATGCATAACTTTAAGATTCCAAAAATAATTATAATTTTGCTATAAATTCCGAATATAAATTAATCAGTTATAAATGATTTTCCTTTTTTTCGAAATATTACTTCGACTTTCAATAAGTTCCTTAATATAAAACGAAATTATGCAAACCAAACTTATATCTATTTCCTATTATGAAATATTTTTATAAAATAAAATTATTTTACTGCAAGACATTAATATTACTCTTATAACACGCAAAAATAATTTTAAAATGGAAATTTTAAGTATAATTCTGTTGTTCCAAAAGTCAAGTGTTTGATTATTGCTGTTATATCAATTAAGGTATTTGTTACAGGAAATGTCAGATATTTTCTTTAAAAATATATGTTGTTTGTGTGTGTATGTGTGTGTGGGGGGAAGCAAACTTCAGATTGTCTCCAATCAAAAGACAAGAAATCTGCTAGCTCCTACTTTATATATATATATATATATAAATTCTCTTTTTATCGTTTTAATTACGCTTATATGTTAGGTCATTCTCTTTTCCGGCTCGTGTCTTTCTTATCTTTTAACAATGTTACTATTGCTTGAGCTCTCATTATTTTTATCCTTCCGTTTATCAATCAATTAAAAAAGCCAAGAAGAAATACATTAGAGAGATAAGAAATTTCTGTAGTTACATAACATCTATGTTCGTGAGTCAAGCTTAAGGTATCTGCCTACGTTTCTAAATCAATGTTTGACTGAAATTCAGAAAGAATTTTATCCTTGACAATTTGTGTAGGAAAAAAATCGAACTGCCAGAAGGGGAAAATTTAATAAGATAAAGAAAGAGGAAGGTCTATGCGCTAAAAAAAGTGGTGAATTTTAAACATCGGATATTGAGCATTATTTTAGTAAAAAAAGAATGAAAACTTTTATGAATATTGTATTTTTTTGTCAAAGATATATGTTACACAAAACTTGATATCTCAAAAAATTATGAATTTGTTTCATTCACATTTTGTATACATATTATCTAAAGTATGATAAAGGCAATGAACTAAGGATTTAGCTCTAACATCAATAAGTTTTTATTTTTAACAGTTTATGCATTTTGTAAAATTTTCTTTAAGAAAATGTGCAATGAACCATAACTTTTTGGTAAATTTGAATGTATTTTAGATTTTAGTTCATTGCCTTTGTAACTGTGCAAAGTATGTTATGTAAAAAATAAGTTAAATATATGGCTGTGAATTCCATGTAGAGTTTTTTGAAATTCAATATAATTTTTATCAAATTTTACCTAACATACTTAATTTTAATAAATTTAAATTGCCATATAATTTCCTGATTGTTGTTTTTCATTAATTTAAGTAAAAAAAAATTATTAATAGAATGGAATTTCATAAAATTTTCTCCGAATGTAGGCAGGTACCTTAATTTATTTAATAGCTGCTATATTATTTTCTGGAATACAATATATATATATTTGCTCTCGGGTAGTTGCCATATTCAAATTATTAAAGTTTAAAAAGATTTTAGAGTAGTTTTACATTTATTCTAAAAATGTCCTTGTTATTATTTTTGTAACAGTTTTGTAATTGTAGAGTGGGTTCATAAAAACTGCGGGAAGAAATTTTACAAGCAGTTTGATTCGCTCTCAATGTCACTGTTACGCCACACATTTAGGCGAGGCGAGACTTATAACTAGGAAAAAAAATCTTTCTTTATTTTATTTGTTTAGTTACTCCTCTTCGACGATGATTGATCAGAGAGACCCTGAGAAAATACGGGATGTCTCGTCTCGAAATGTTTTATATGATTTTGTTTTTCATCTGCATTATATTACTAATTTGAACCGAAGTAAATAAAATATTAGCCTTCAAATGTGAAATTTGTCTATGTCTCTCGGTAATTTTAGAGGGTAGAACGCAACCTCGTTTGGGAGCAACTTCGTGTGATAATCTAACTTAATCTAACTTTTAGAATAAAACTATTGTTATTTATTTCTTTGTACAATAGAACTATTCGTAAGCAAAGAAACGTGATATTGACTAATAAAATGAGAAAATTTAAGACAACGTTGTTTCAAAATTCAGTTCCGGAGTCTATTCGTATAAATATACAGCACCATTAAATATTATTTACTTTCAAGTAGTGATGCCTAACTTAAGTATTTCAAATCTATTATTGTCTTTTAAGTATTGGGGTATCATTTTCAGGTTAAAACAGATAGTGTGTTACTTATTCTCAATCATGACATAAATAAATGAATAAGTTCGTCAGTGTTGTTATAAAGAACTTCTGTTGAATCATTTTAATTAAATGCTTTGATTGTCTTACATTATCGAGTTTCTTAAGATAATTAAAGCTTTATAACTTCTACCGTAAAATCTGGTGTTTTACGCCCACTTATACTTTCAAGCTGCAATTTTTAATTTTAAGTATATTCCCTGTATAACGCGCACTCCCTTTTTTGCGAAGATACCTGAAATGTACGTGAGCAATGTTCTTACGTTTTGAAGTCATTTATTCGAGGTATTATTCCAAGCTTTTGAAAAAAAATCGGATACTTTTAGAACTACAGCCCTTTGAGAAATGTTATTTCTTTTAAATAAACAGAGTATTTTGATATATATAGAAGTTTAAAAGTGTTTTTTGTTCATCCTTCTATTATTTTTTAAGCTCTCCTTTTTATTCCCGGCTTATAACGCGCAACCGTAAATTACGAGCTTATTTTTTGTGTTAAAAGTGAGCGTTATAACCCGGATTTTACGGTATGTTACTTAAATTACTATGAAAATACATTTTATAGGTGTTTGATAGAAACAAGGAATTTGTTTTATAGAAAAATCAAAAAATTCAAAACAAAACGGAAACAAATTATTTTATTGCCAGTTGAATTGATTTAATTTTAATTTACGTTACACTCTGAAGCAACTCGCGGGCTTTTATAGACGGACCTTGCAGTTTTGAGCCTCGGTCAAGTGACGAAAACTACACCTGAGAGCTTTCCTCTTTTTTCAAACATCCACACCACGCCACGGGAGGATTTTGGATCTCGAAAGATTTAACACGCATCAGCCCCTCTACATGTAGGGTCTTCAGAAAAAGTTGCCATTGTAACTCATACCATAGCACACGTAAAAAGATTTTTAAAAAAAGGTTTATTATCTGGATAATTAACTCTAGAATGTTGTGTGTCTATTGAGATAAAAAATTATATACATCCATTTCATAAAAACCCAAATTATATTTTTTCCTAGAGTCTGTTTTTTTAACTAATGTTATATGAAATACATATTTCTCAAAGATTTTTATTATTCAAAGCATTTAAACCATTTTAAGATAAAAGAAAAAAAGCTTCTTACCTATTGTAGTGATGACTGTAATAGAATACAACAAAGAACGAGAAAATGACCATTGGAGCTGGCGATCCTCAACTTCTTTACCATCATAGCCATCGTTTTTGATTGCTAGAACCAGTTCGTTTTCAAATTCCTTCAATCTCATTTCGATCAGGTAAGTCCAATTTTTCTTATACAAGATATTCATATTCCATGTCACATCCCATATGTCTTCCAGACATTTCTCTCTAAATTCTTGTACAGTGGATCTTTCACTGATTTCATTCGGTGCCTCAAGATATTCGAACAAAAATGCTCCTCCTATAACATATCCTACGACCAATCCACAAAGTCCTAATTGTGAGAACAGATGTGTGCAAAATACTCTGCAACAAGATCGGCATTTCGGCGACTTAGACCTGTTGTTCCCAGACTCTGCCATAATGGAAATTTAATTGTTCGATAAACTGTTCTACAAAATGCTAGTTGTCAAACACCAATAACTTCAAAAATCTGCGAAATAACTTTTTTAATTACTCTTGTCAGAGAAAATGAAGAATGATATGAAAACGGAAGATGAGTTCTGTCACGACACATTTATTTGTTTTTTTTTTATTTTTATTTTGAATGCAGCAGTAGGCTATACATGAACGCCCTCTACACGTAATTGAATACTTTTGCTATTTGACACTTGTTTCAAAAATGTCCTGTGTCTGGGGTGCTATTCTTTTTTTCACAGAAAAAACTGGAAAGAAGTATTTTTAACATTTGACGGGAAAAATCTTGACAATATACATTACAGAGTTTTTTTGAGATACTATTAAGGATCATTACACATAACATGCTGATCTTTTTGATTATGTGTAGTCTATTTTACTGACTGAAATGCTGCATACATATTTTTCTAACATTAATATAAAAAATAAGACTGAAAAAATAACGTATTGAATCTGCTGAGAATGCCTTAATTTTACTTGCATTCAAAAGACTAGCAATGGTTTTTCACCTCTTGCCTATTTCAGAATATCATTCTATCTTCCAATGTAGATAATCCGAATTGCAAATAACTGCATAAAACATCAAATCTATACATTTTATTAATACATATTTATTTATTTTATTTTTATTGTGGAATATTACAAGCTTAAGGTATCCGACTAATTGCGACAGCTTTTGTTTAAAAGAATGGAAATGTAGGGATTTTCTTTGAGGTTTTTAGTTTTGTTTAGTACATTTTAAGAAAAATATGCTAAAATTATAAGAAGAGAAACAGAAATTATTATTACTAAAATGAGATAAACTGGTAAAAATTTACAAAAAATAACATAAACGGGGCCCATTTTGTAACAAAAGTTTATAAACAAATTTTCAATTTTTCAATTCTGATGTGTTGCTATGTTATTGATTTTTAAAATGACCTTTAGGATAAGAGATATTCTAATTTTTACAAAAACTAGAGCCCTTTATCTTAGTTATTATATGAAATTACTTTAAAAAAAACAGTGATTATATTAACATAAGGGACTGTAAATTTTGTAATAAAACAGTGATTGATAAATCTGGGAAAATTAAAACACTTCTTATATTATACAAAACAAACACAAAACATTTCAGTTAATTATTTTCAAAACTTTTTGAGAAATCACTGTCCTCGTTTGAACATTTTCAAAAAAAGACGTTTCGAGTAAAAAGCGTTTTAAAGTATGACATCAAGCTTAAAGGGATGGCATCTGCTTTTACTAAAACACTTGCAGTTTTTGTTCTAGTGAACGGAAAGTAATACACTTGGTATTTTTATAAAGCTAATAAGGTGGCCTATAAAATAAAATCATAAGAAAATTTGTCAATTTTTGGTAAAATTCTCAATTTTAGGGTAGTCGGATACCTTAAGGGCTACCGAAGACGTTGATAAATTGTAAAACTCTGCAAATTTATAACTTTAATTTTCAAAATTAATAAAATTTTAGATTAAAGTTAATGAAGTATGCTCTTAGAACGCAAAGTGTTCCATGTATTGCCAGAGTGTTGTAATTTATTTATAGCGCATATAATTTTCATTCTCCCACAATTCGTGGTTTCTTTTTCTTTTGCGATAATAAAGCCGATTCACAGAAAAATATCGACGCAATTAGAAATAATGTACATTTATATCATTTTTGGCCTTTTTTCATAAAGGGCTACAATTTTAGAACACATAATTTCTCATCACACATATTTTTGTTTCAGAATCAGAAATATCTTTGAAATCATCAAACCTTCCTCCCTCACCCCAAAATGACAAATTAAAAGAATTGCTTACTAAATCAAACTGTTACCGATTTTCAGGAAAATAATGCATGAATAAATATTTTCCAATTGTATCAAATGTTGATACATTTCATGTTTCGGAAATTCTTGACGCAGTAAGAATGACGACAAATACTGAATACTTTCTATATTAACTTTTGTCTTAATTTGTCAGCTTGCTTTCAAGGGTAGTGTTTATAATATTTTCACTCCTTCCAGCAGCACGAATTTTTTAATAAAGAAACAAAGGCAAATACTACATCCAAAAATAAAAGATATGTCATCTTATTTTTCATTTCAAAAAATTAATTTTAACTCATCCCTGAACTTAAATACTCTCTCTTCCAACTGGAAGACTTTAGAATTTTCCATTAATCGCTTTACCTTTACAAATAATTTAAATTATTTCAACAATGCATTGGAATTTTGTTATTTTAAAATTCATTGTGGAGTCGTTTATCATTTTATTCTTATATTAAGAATTATTCTTTTACTTTTTAGTTCAATTTAACATAAAGCGTGTTTTTTAGTTTTTTTAAACTATAATTTATTTTTCATTTTTTAGTTTGATCTACAATAAAAATATGTAATTTTTGTTTTTGAAACTATCATTTATTCATTGATGACTTAATCTTAAATGCGTCATTTTTTAGAATCTGGAATACCCATTGGCATCCTATCAGTGCTTCGATACGGCCTGGTTTACAAAATGTAGGATCAACCAACCGAAGGAAGTCTGGAAGAGCTAAGTTTGAAATATTTCTTGCAAAAGGTGTTAAGTCAATGATATTTTTTACTAAAGAGAGCTCAATATTCTCTCTGAAACTTGCATCAGTATAAGACACAAAAGTACACTTTTTGAATCGAAGAGTTTGTGCGAAATTATTTAATCCGGTGAGGGAGAGAGAGACCTCTGAATCAATTCTCAGCTGTTTTGGTAAAATGAAGCAATGAATGATGTTTCATTCCACAAATCCGACAAGAGAATTTAGAAAAACAGACTTAATGTTTGTGTTTAGCGGTTAGAATAGTGCTTCTCAAACTTTTCTTATTTTCTACCCAATTTTTAGTCACAATTTTCATTACGCCCCCCTCATACAACAACAACGTATTGAATGCAATAATAATGTACTTCGACGCTAAAGCTACAATGCGACTTTAATATTATATATAGCACACTCTATCAATGTATGTATTATATTTTGTATATGACAAGCCCATGGAAGTCACTAGTAATTACTAAACTTAGTTTTAATTTAGTAATGATAAACCAATTATATTAAATACTTTTTGCCGCACTGATACAGATATAAGTATTTTATATCAGCGTGAATATGTATTTTATTTTTTATCATGTCAGAATGTATTTTGTTTTACTTCCTTTCGGTAACTTAATAATTGCTTCAAATCTTTTATTTTGGACTTTTCGATATGCTTGCGCCCCCATGTAGGGTTATCATGTCCCCCCCCAAGAGAAGCATCCCCCCCTCCAGTTTGAAAAACCCTGGGTTAGAGCATATTTTTTTTTCACATGCACGAGTCTTTTTTTTTATTTCCATTTTTAGAAAAATTAGACAATTGTTTATATTATGGCAAGAAATTGCTGACTCAAACGTTTTCGCTTTAATAGGGTTGTAGCTTAATATTTTAGTTGCCAAATCTGGAAATGGGATTTAGAATTAGTTGCTAAATCTAGAAATGGTATAATGAATTAGTCGCCAAATCTAAAAACCCTTATTTCTGATGATTCTGATCAGGGCAATGAGATAAAATTATTAAATTATGGCATTGTCATCGGTCCTGGACAAGTGAGCAAAATTTCGACTTTAATATGACCTTTTAAAGTAGGTAAAATCGAGTTCAAAGATTCCGTTACATACAAGGGAAACTTATAAAAGCATGTTAAAAAGGAGAAATTATTAAGTAAATCTGCCATTGTTTTTTTGTTCTAAAACATTTAATATATTTTAGTAACTATAAATTAGCACATGGATTATAGAGTTCTGACATTTGTATTTTTTAGAAATCAATACCTATTTTAGAATACATATTAGTTAGATCACCACGTCTTCAAAAAATAAAACTTTAAAACAAGTTCATACTATTACTGCGTTAAAAAAATTAACAGTTTCAGTTTGTGTACGTCCAAATATATTCAGTGAAGAATTATACTCAGTTTTAATTCAAGAATAAAAATACTCCATTGTTAAATAATATGTTATATTTCTTATGTTGTTAATATGCTTCTTTCCTCAAAGATCCGTCAATACACTCTAGCTTCTATGAATGCATTTCTATATAAATTTTCAAACATTGCTTATTATTATTTTTAATAGGATATTTTACAAGTTCAGTTATATATTATTATAAATTTTTTCAAAAAAAAATTGAAAAAGCAGAAATTCGTTCGGTAAAAATTACGTTAATTTCTTATTTTTGTATTTATTTATTGTGTATATATGTTAATTAAAAATTCAAATAAAAAAAGGCATCGAAAACAAACACACACACATTTGTACACGATAGCATACATGGACTAGTTTAATTTTTGGTATATATGTTTTTAAAAACACGTAAACAAAAGCACCAAAGCATAATATTTATGGTAAAAATTAAAAGTTTCTTGATCTGAAATGGTAATTTAAACCCCAAATAGAACATTCATTAAAATTATACCACAAGAATAATTTAAATTTCAAACACCGTAAATTTGCCTCATTTATCGATTATCTTTTGCTATTATTATTATTATAAAGTATAATTTTCATTTTAATCGTTCGCGTATTAGAAAATTTCTATAATTAAGTGGATACTGTATTAATAGTTAAATGTATTTTATAATTTAAAAGCTAATAGTATAATGTATATTAATATTGTTTCCCCGTGCACGCCAAAAACAATGTGTCTATCAATTTTTCGAAAACTTGTGACGGATCTATACCCGTCTATGACTAACCCCTCGGCGACTTTTCTGGGGCAATAATTTTACCAACCAACTTTCACCGAAGGAAGAAAGCGTGATTATGCAAATTAAGTGTATTATATAAATTCTGCATTCGCGAGTATTGAGAATCAGCTGGTGAGTGAATTTATTAGGTGCAAATCTGAGTTTATCAATTGAAGAGTTCTAAGAGAGGTTCACTGGACGGTGATTAAATCCAGAAAAGGATTGCATTCAAGATCTCAACTGTTGGACTCGACTTCATAAAAGTACAGGTATCGAGATCCTTATTTAAATAGAAGTTTAGCTTATTAGTGCGCGAAGTAGTTTATAGTGAGTTTTTATAAGTTATCTGGAATCAGTTGAGGGTCCGTAATATTATCCCCAGGCTAACGGGTCTCACCTTCGCGCTCTACATACTGATCAAATTTTTTAATTGGATTATTATTGTGCTTGCTTGATATTTTGTGTCAATAAAATAATTAGAGTGAATCATGTCGACTGATTATTCAGGACTTCCCACACCTCTAGCCGGGTCCGAGGGTAGACAAGTGGGATCAGAAGGAAGCAGGAACCGACAAGCATTACAAACTTAATCTTTCTTTTGAATATATTGAAAAGGAATTCAAAGCTAAGTATTTACAATAAGTAAAGACAAATAAGAGTAACTTATATTTAAAAAGTACTGATATATTACTGTTCTGAAATTTAGATTCCTTCCCCCACTCCATCATTTTAATTTTTTCCTTTAGAGGTCATGATATTCGAGTAATAATTACGCGTCCATGACGGCGCTGATATAAAAGAGTGATGGGTTTGAATCTTGATGTCACTGAAGACCTCTCATGCAACACCCGGAACTGTTACATATATAAATTCTCGTGACTCGTAAGTCCTCATAGTGACGTGTTGTTAAAGTTTGAAGATTGAGGTGATAGCTTAGATATCCTCATCATTTGACCGTAGTTTGAAGTTGTGAGGTTTATCATTAATAGCCCTCGTAATACTTTACAAGTGCAACGTTAATAAAATTCAATCCATCCATTTTTTTTAATTGTGACACAGAAAAATCTACGAGATTATCGAATCATAATCTTTAAAAAAAATTCACATTAACAGTCGGCCCTCTATTTAACGAAGTCGCTAAATCTCGAAAAAAAAGTTCATTATGTGGATAATTCGTTAAAGGGAGATTCATCTTTTAATGCACTTTAGAAACCACATAAAATAAACTTTAAATTCGCAAACACCATAAAAACTAAAGAAAGTAATTATTTACATTTTTATGTAAATTAATAGCTTTTTATTTTATAAATTTTATCCATAAATAATTTTCTTAATAAATTTTTTTTATATAACATGTATTTAAAAGCATTTTCATGCATTGTCATCCACTTCTGAGCTATAGTCCAAAGTTCAAGTCTCTAGCCCATCGTGAAGTTAGTTTAAAATGAATTACAAAATTCCACCCAGGCAGACATACAAGAAAGCGAGTTTATAAAAAAGCATGATAACCTGAGGGCCCCCTTTGACCTCAGAGCCACGAAATTGTATACGACCCGTGCTATGGACAGTTGGTCTTTGTTCGTGTAAATTCGTGTAAGTTCTGGAGTTACTTTTGTCGAAATCGGGGCCCACCTCTTCGGGGGCCCGGGTTCAAGACTAGAACTTCTTTTTCCACATTTTCATATATTGTCATCCACTTCTAAGTTATGGACTGAATTTCAAGTCTCTAGCTCATCGGGAAGTTAGTTTAAAAGCAATTGCAAAATTCCACCTGGACAGATAAGAAAGCGAGTTAATAAAAACATGGTAAAAGAGAAACTTGCAAGGGAAAGACGTGTTCAGGGATACACTGTGCTTTCAACTTTAAAAAATAATCTTATATTAAAATAATGAATTTTAATGGCGTATTCTAATTTTAAGCCTACGAGTAATTTAAACATATTGTCTGATAACAAACAATTTCAATCATACATTACCGCATGCGTCCTTAAATTTAATTACTGATAAAATCTGTTAATTTCACTTAACTTTTTTTTGTTAGAAAAAATACAGTAATTCCATTGCTCTAAGTGAGTTAGGCACCTAGTAAAACCAGTTCAAGGCTGATCGCCAAAAAATCTACTAAAAAAGAGAATAATTTTTAAAAAGTTCTGAAATATTTTTAAAATAGGGAAAAAAAAGTCGAATCACAAGAGAAAAAGCTCGTTAAATAGAAAATGCACTTCGCTATTTGGAGGTTATTTTACGAAGAAAATATTAAAATGTTCTTGGGGTTCCAGGTAATTTTGTTCGCAAAATAGAAAAATTCGTGAAACAAAGATTCGTAAAATGGAGGTTCTACTGTATTTTAATTTTGTGCGTTAGATTTAATTTTTTTTTATTTCTGATATTAGATGATAAAGTGAAAAAATTCTCTCATGATAGACAGTAAAAGTTTATTGATTCAATATTTAGAGGAAATACGTATTTTTTGTCTCTTTTAGAAGCGTTAAGACAATTTTATTGCAATCGGGGAAAGGTTTTCCTTATTTGATGAAACTCATTTTTGGATAAAAAAAACATTTCTATTACACCCATATTTTTAAATAATTGTACTGTAGGTTACATTAAAATGTTTCAAACAAATATTAAATTTTTAAAAAAATCATTAATTGTCATTTTGCAACCTTTTCAGAACACGAATAATCACGCAAAGAACTTTTTAACGTAATGAAAGATAAAATAATAATTTAATGATTATCAAGAAGAAAAAATTAAGTAAACCGAAATCAAACACAACAAATTAAAACAACAATATAATCGTTTATAAAGAAATTTAGAACTATCAATTTTAAGTACAGGGATTTTATGTCCCATACACATCCTACCTTACTGAAACAGAACCGATAACAAAATGCAATTTTAATCTGGACATTTCATTTGATTGGGTACCACCATATTAAAATCAATGTTTGTAGGAATGTAGAGAATGTGATATTGGATTGGATGTTTGCATTCCTGTGTGTTGTTCGATCAATAGTGGTGTTCAGGGAAACATCCAAGGAGAAATAGTGGCTAATATCTTCCGAAGTTGAAAATCCCTTTCATCTGAATCAAACGATTTGAAACACAGCATACAATCATAAACTTTACATAGATGCCTGTATTGCTTTCAAAATAGCAATGAACTGCTAATTGACCATTTTTTAAGAGGGTCCAACACATAAATTTTTGAAAAATTATCGATTTTCCCTTTTTTATATTTTTTAAAAATTTAAATATTTCTGCTTAAAATTATATATGATTTGGGGAAATACGATAATTAGAAGTAGTTTTATTTTTGTTTTAAATGAAGCTACTCCTTGACGCGCATCAACTGAGCTCTGATAGAAGCACCTATGTTTTCCCTTGCATAAGTTTCTGATCAGCGCGAATCATATGATGTTCAAGTGGAAAAATTTGACTGAATTGGGATTTTCCGAAAGTGTACGGGTTTGGGATTTTAAAAGCGAAACAGGGAGAAAAAAGTGAAATGATGTGTAAGAAAAAAGTGAAACGTAACAGACTCACCAACATTTCAATATCAAAAATTCAAAGATATTACAGTATGGCTATCAGAAGTATTAATGACCTACACAGCGTGAAAACTTCTGTTTGAACTGTTTGTTTTCATCTTCTGTCTTCAAATGAGAGCCCTCAGCATGGACTGTATCCCGCGGGTATAAATGTCTAGTGCACAAGTTTCAAAAGATAGAAGCTGAATGCAACGAAAGGCACTATGATCACATACACACGTGCTATATACAATAATGAATTAAATGAAGCCAATTTTTAGAGATTTAAGTGATCGTATGTTATTAAGAAAATATCTACATGGGAAGAGATTCAGACCCCTCCCCCTCCCAATAGCACCATGTGATCAGTGATTCCAAGATCTACATTTGTGGAATTAAAAACTCTAAAATTAGGGGGTAAATATGACTATGGAACAGTTCAATATGAGTCATGTAGCAAAATTAATGATCTCAAAACATTCTGATACTGAACCAAATTATAACTTCAAAAAACTTGATGCAAGTAGGGTTCAAGTAGCTCAACAAAAACATCTTAAGATCCCCCAAAAGGCAAATTTTTTAAAAATAATTTTAAAAAGAAAGAAGAGTCTTTTGTACGAGTAGAGAGTAAAAAAAAGGCTTCATATGCTCTGGAAAGTACTAAAAAAAAGTAAACGATCAAAAAATTACAAATTTTTATTGTACTGCTGATTTTCTCAAAAGGTAATATGTTTCACTTTATGTACCTTTTTCTCAAAAACTACTTATTATATAATCCTCAAATTTTTAATGAGAAGACTTTTAACATATGTACACATTTTAACGGAGGGAATTAGATACGTCTAGAAAATTTTTCTGGATATGACTTTTTTAAATTAAATTTTAGGGAAAAAATTGGACAATTTTTAAAAAATTCATAATTTAATTTTTAACAAAAGCACAAAAGCCTTCGTTAAAGTGTTATTGATAGTACACATAACCTACTGTAAAAATGTTTCCCATGAAAAGTAAGTAGTTTCTCTAAAAGAGAGGTACACATAAACTTACGCAATTGACGCGCCGGACCCCCTATTAATAGGTACTACATACTGTTGAGGTATATTTTCACTCACGTCGATAAATTTTCATTTAATCACTTGTTTATGCGTTATAACGTCTTCTGTATTAATATTTTTCAAACATTTTACAAATCTTTGGAATAAAAATCTTTATACAAAAATAAAATGATTTTTTAACAATTGCATTACATTTTTATACATTCCTTCTGTGAATATTTGATACAAAAAAAGGCTCATTTTAACAAGAGCTTACATAATAATTTTTTTTTATCTTAATATGATATATTTCTTCTGATATATTTCCTGTGCAAAACTTAAAGTAAATCCTACTGTAAGTTTTACTATGTGATGAATATTTCATTAAAATATATTCCTATTTAAAAAACCACATAAAAATGTATTTTTTTCTTATAGCGGACCAAATTCCAATTCAGACACTTGGTTTAAGATATCCGACTACGCACAGAACCATGAGTTTCAAAAAGAATATAAATGAATAAATTTCTATTGATGTTTAGTGTCACTTGAATTAAAATATACATATAAAATTGTTATAAAAATATTGAGATAAAAAATTTTAATGCAATTTTTTGGAAAAAAGTAAATAAAGTAAAGAAAAACACATATAACACATTTTTGAAATATTCTTCTCTTATGAAAAATGTTTCTATAATAATACTTTACCTATAAATAGGCAAGATTTCTGTAAATAGTCGCAACTAAGATTTTTGAAGAATTTTAACTATTTTCAGAGTTACTTTCAATTGAAATGATAACCGAAGTTGCTTTGTTAAAATTTCTCTACTCTGATATATTAAAATATGAATAAATCTCCTAAGTTATATATTTCAAAAATCCGAGTTCTGGCTCTAAAGAACAGTTTGGAAAACATATTTATTTCTGCCAAATTTTATAAACAAATATATGAAAGATCTTTTCAGTTATCACATTTTAAAAATAGTAATTTCCCCCCAAAGAACGTTTTTATGAAAATGGACTCAAAAGCAAAAAATACATTGGAAAGAAAAATAAATGTATGAGATTTCGTAAAGTATCTTATTATGTTTTTAAGATCTTTCAGAAAAATATAGGCAGTAAATATTTAAAAAAAAAAGGGGGGGGGGAATGTTTATGAGATGACTCTATCTTCTGGCTTCGAAATAGCAACTTCTATTTGTCTGAGTATATGTGTGTGTGTGACATTGTATAGATATAAAATGCTTATAACTCCATTTCTACGTTTTGTGGCTTCCAAAGAAAGGCAGTTTTAGAGAAAGCTAAGATAACAAGTATTTAATTTGATTAATTAAAAAAAATCAATGTCCCCCCCCCCAAATTTCAAGTTTTTTACTTAGTCGGATACCTTAAAATAAAAACCAAAGCTTTTGCTATATGTTTACCTGATTTTAAATTTCATTTCTTTTTCAAAAACTTCAATCTTTTCATTATTATTACAAATAAACTATAATATAATAATTGAATACGGAGAAGTAGAAACGGTTTTAGGTACACGAAATAACAAAACTCATACAAAAACATGTAGAAATTTACTTTTTTGAATAAATTTTGAGTACTTTAATGCAAAGTTGCGAAAGAAAGAATTAAAGTCCTCTGTTAAGGTTTTTGTTTCATAGAGATCAAAAATTGAGGTCAACATATTGCTTCGTAATGACAAAGATTCATAATCATATTTGTGTGATCTTTATTTCTAAGCCATTTCAAAGACTTACTTTTAAAAATTCCAGAAAATTCGTAAGGATTAGATTACATCAGTTGGAAGAAAGGAATTAGAACAGATTAGTCAGTGGCAAGCTTCTGAAGCTGATAAATCAAAAATGAAATAAATCGTGTCAATAAAAATCAGTTCACACCCATGAAATGGACATGGGCATGATTATGATATGTGTGGCCTTTAAAAGACTTTTAAGATGTCTCAGGAGTGTTAACTTTTTCTATAGGGCTGAAAATATAAACAGTATTCAAATACATATAACTCTTTGAAATTACAATTAAATAATTCGAATCTTTTTCACATTATTTATAAAGGAATGAGGCTTCAGAAAAGTGTAAAATGTTTAAAATATAATCATAATTAAAAAATTATAAGCATATGAAAATAATAAATATTTCTGTAAGAAATATTAATTTTTACGTTGCGCATGCTACTTTCAAAAGTAGAAGCTTTAATTACTAGCAATAAGTTGATTTATAAAGTTATATGTATCCTTATTACACCGTAGTAATTTTAAATAAATAGAATAACAAATTATATTTTTAAAAAAATAAAAACTCATATTTCAAATTTTTTTTTAAAAAATTTATTATAATTCAAATATTTTGAAATACAAAAGATATATTATTCTTAAATTACTAGGGTTTAAAGAGTATAATACTTTTTATAAGTATATAAAGTTTTATACATCAAAGGCCACTATTTTAGAAAATAACGTGCGCAACGCAAAATTTACTTAATATTTATTACAAAATTATTTCTTATTTGCATATGCTTATAATTTTTAAAATTATGATTATATTTCAGACATTTTGTACTTTTTTGAAACCATAACTCTTTGTAAATAATGTGTAAAAGATTCGAATTATTTAATTTAAATTTAAAAGAAGTGTACCTGTTTGAAAACTGTTTATATTTTCACCCCTCGAGACAAAATCAACACCCCTGAGACACCTTAAATTATTGTTATCAAACAAGTTATCTTAATTAGTTAAACTGAATTATCGATTAAAAAGTGGTAAATGAAGGAAAACTAAATAAAATCGGAGCGGTAGATAAAAAAAAATGAGATGAATTCAAACATCCTATTTTATTATTTGATGTGGTTACTGTTGGCAAACGGTCACATTCAAAAATTCATGGCATTAAACTGGTTGTGGTCAATTAAGCGTGATGGGCAAGTTCGGAAAGTTAGGTGCCAGCTCAGGTATCACCGTTGCCTCTTAATTGAGGCTCAAAATTACTAAGTCCGTCGCCAATAGCATAATAGTGAAGCTTTAAAGTGCAACGTAAATAAATGCTCACTGATTTATTATTTGATCAGGCGATGTATCGCGAGTGAATGAGCATGTCGATCAACACGAGAGCTACAGGCGACAGATCTCGTAATTCTGAACCGTGGTCAAGTGATCCGGACCACACCTGAGCTGGAAACCCCTCTCCGAATTTCAACACCTCGCCAATGGGAGGATTTTGAGCCTCTACAGATTTCCTGGCGACGGGGCATTAGATGAAAATGTTTGGTAAAGATTTCGTTCACACTGAAGAGTGGAAAATTAGCAGGTCATTAGTTAACTTATATGTAATTGCATTAGAAAAATACTTAAAATTTTAAACACTTAAAATCAATTGATAAGCACCTAGAATAGAAGAAATGCCTTCACTATAGAAATTGTTTTTAAGAAAGATGACTTGGGCCCGTTTGGGTATACAAAAAAATCGATGACGAATAAACGACAAATATAATAATAATAATAATAATAATAATAAACGCATTTTAATTCACTATTTTTAAACTGAAAATATAGTGGTTACTGTTTGGGAATAAAATGCGAAATCGGAACGTTTTTTTTTTTTATTAAGAAAATGTCTCATTAGTATTATATTTTCATATGATTATTTTACGACAATTTATTTTAATCTAACCAAATCAAAATCCAACGAATGCAAAAATTTAATGAAACATTAAAACGTGGGTTTCACAAAATTAACTCAGAAAAGGAAATATGTAAGAAAATGAAACAGAATGACAAATCATAGAACTTGAAACCTTTCTTTTTTATTCGCATATATCATTGCCATTTTTATTGAAAATTTCCAAAAAAAAACCCACCGAGATTGTGACTATATTTTTACAGTTTCTGTGTGTAAACGAATATATTTTGGGTCATGATTTTGATAGTTAAATAATTTGCAAGTTAAGGATTTGGGTCGGGTGTCTTACAACTAATTTCTAGTGTCGTATCTTCTGTTCAACGAAACTGTAAACTTTTAAACTTTTTTTAAACGAGGCAATTGCAATAACCATTCAAAAGGAAAAACCTAAATTTTCTTTTCAGTAATTCACTAACAAACAATATCGTATAATTGACTTTATTTTTATTAATATTTCAATAATACGTTGATGGAAAATGATTTAAGAACAAATGAAAAATCGGAACCTCCATTAAACACTTTAAAAAGAATATTATTAAGAAGTATATTTTATTTTTAATAGTTAAAACATACTGCGTATTCACTTGTTTCAGATCATATATTGATAACTTTAAAATTATTTTTAACATGTTATGAAATAATTGGAAAAAAAGTACAAAATCTAAAATTAAAAAAAAAAAGTGTTTTTTTTTAAAAAATTTTTACCGAAGTTTTTACATTCTAGTTCGGTATGTGATAGTTTTTTAGCGGATCACATCTACATAACTGTTGGGAAAACTTTGAATCTAAATGTTTTAAAAGCAATTTTACGATGCCAAGACAGAAAAAAAATTCTCACCGAACTAGCAAGAATCATTTGTTAATTTAAAAAGGAAAAAGGACAAAGGCCCAAAATAATATTTTACAATTATGGTGAACACTCTTGCAATCCAATTAATTTCACCGGTCTGTCTATTTATCTATTATGCTTCTGAAAAATACATTTTTTAAAACTTAACCGACAATTATTAAATTTTAAAAAATATTGATTAAGTATTTTTGTTAGTAAGTGTTTCTCTCTTAGATGTTACAATGTTTATACGAAACTTGTACTATAATTTTGCATCACCGATCTTTCTGTTGTCAGACAATACATAACTGTAGTGACTGATTTAGAGAAAGCTTGTAGTTACAATATTTTAAAGTCTCACAAAAAGTTTCAGTAATTTGTTTACTTTGAATTTTAAGTAAAATAATAATAATAATATCGGTTTAAACAAAGAAAATTTCAATAAAGTTTAAAATAACCCAGCGTTACTATTCATAAATTTTACAGTGAATAGCTCTTTTCGGAATAAATTAGATGTTTAAAATGAATAGAAAATCGAAGGCTTTTATTTTTAAGAATATTACATAAAACAAAATATAATGGAATGGTTTTCGGATCCAACTGGGAGGAGTAACATTTTTGATTGAAAAGGAGTCCGATTTATGTAAACAGAATGAATGATTTTAGTTATTATTAGACCAATTTTTCCAGAAACAATGAATTGTTTTTATTGCGTTTTCTCAAAAATATATCCTTAATGTTTCGGGATAGTTTTATAGCATTCAAGGTCATTTCGATCAAAGGTTATTTTCCTATTATGGGATATCTTTTAAGAAAAGAACTACAAGTATCTTAAAATTCGTTTTTAAGTATAATCTATTCCACAAATACAATGTTTCAGTTCATGTTGTCATCGGAATTATTATCAGAACTAATTCTGTGAAATTTCTACAGCAGATTGCTGAAAATTCCAGTCGACATTTACTGAGATTTTTTTTTTCTTTAAAGAATATAGACTGTAAAATTTCCATCTCAATACTAAAATAAATTTCTTTTTTTAAAGTTAGAAATGATGAAATGAAGTTTTTAATGTGAATTATCCATTGAAATATTTAAACAGTTTTTCGCGATACTCCAAACGATTTCATTTAAGCATATGTTACAAATAATTTTCACACACTGAATATGCTGATAACTTAGTTATGAACGATTTTTTTTCCAAGAAAAATTTTCAATGTGTCATTTGACTAGCGTTTTTTAAAATTTAAGAAACACGTGTTTTGAAGCAAAATCCATATTTTAGATTAAGAACCCAATTTTCTTCAATGTTTTTAACTGAAATTCCTGTAATTACGGACACAAAATAATAAAATACATAGAAAATATATTCATAAAACTAATAAATTTCAAACCAAAAATATTCTATAAAAAATAAAATTGGCAGGACTGATAGTGGGAAAACATTCACGTAAGCTGTGTGAGCTAAAACTATACTTTGAGTCTTCGAACTAGAGTCCGAATAAGCAAGAAATGAAACGCTAAGCAAGCTATGATAAGCAAACTAATGATATTATAACAGGTAAATTTTGGCAGTACTTAGAAACTAATTCTTTAAAATATTTGCAAGCAATAAATACATTAAGAAGTGTATGTAGCACAAAATTAGCAATCTCCCTTCAATTCACTTCTTAAAATCAAATTACAAATAAAGTTTGTTAGAATATTCGAAAAATTTTGTATCATATTCTGCTGTTAAATGAATCTTTTCTACGGAATATTATTATTTGGAAAGCATAAGCGTATAACACTCACATAAATTTTTAAGTTACGAAATAGTCCATTATAAAGTAAAAAGGGCTTATTGTAATTTTAATTTTTCATTAGTTTTCATTTTATTCCAATTATTTAATAATACTTTCATAAATTTTTGTTCTGAAAATTTTAAAACATGAACAAATACCATTTTTAATAAAGAAATAAGATAATTAAATTTATTTTAATGGGAAGTACATATATATAAATTACAATATATGTTGTTTATATTTTTAATAACGTTTTCCGCAAATATATTGCTATTTTCCAAAGAAATAATAAATTTTAACTTACCTATCGTTGTGATGACAGTAATGCAATACAGTAAAGCCCCCGAAAATGACCACTGTAGTTCAGTGTCCGAACTTTCCTTTCCGTCATAACCTTCATTTTTAACCGCATGCACCACTTCGTTTTCAAACTGTTTTAATCTCATTCCAACCAGTATGGTCCAGTTTTTTTCGTACAGAACGTTCAAAGTGTCAGTAATGTTCCACAAGTCTTTCAGACATTGTTCTCTGTATCCCTGTATTGTGGATCTTTGATTTATTTCGTTTGGTGCTTCAAGAGATTCAAATGTAAGAGCGCCTACAATGGCATATCCTACCACGAGACCACAAAGTCCAACATGGGAGAACAAATGGGTCAAAAATATTCGGCAATAATAGCGACATTTGGCTAATTTTGACATATTCCTGGTTTCCGCCATACTGACTATAAATTTTAGACTAGAGAATCAAGATATTGAGTGTGATTGTGTATACTGTATAATGATACTACATTCCACAAAAGGAAGCGTTTTTTTCCTTTTATGGAAAAAAATGTTTATGAACAATTATTCTTTTGGGAAATCTCATTAATAAGTACAGGAACAAAATTTACCATTATATTTAACTTTCAATCGCATTGCCTTACGAATAACAAATGAGAACAAAAGAGCTGTATAGAAACAACAAAGGTAAAACATACATACATCTTCACTTTTCCAGGAGTATACAGTTAATTTCTTAATTATTTCTCAGACGCTATATTATTTACATTCAATAAATGAACCATAGAATGAAAACAAATTACCACTTGAATGTAATCCATAATAAACATTTTTAATTTTCTGCAATCAGCTGCTAAATTCACAGATTTAAAGTAAATACAAAACAATATTCTCCACAAATTTTAGAAATATTCTTTGGTTTCTTGAAGCACTTTCTTTTAATTATTCAAAAAAATTCACACAGTAAGTTAACAGAAAACAACCGCGTCTTATCTTTGTTAAAAAGTTTAATGTAACTATCAAAATTATTCTAAAACATAGCTTTCCTTACACATTAATATCGATATCTTACATCGATTCACTTTACATTGTCATATTCTTCTTAAAAGAAATCCCGCAGAGAATTTGAAATTTAATTTACAGAAATAACCAATTTTTTTTCATAGGCGAAACAAATCGTCTGCATTTATAAATCAAAGATGTCAATAAATGTACAAGTTTGAATTGAAGAACTAGGAGAAATCTAACTTCTAAAATAACCACACAACTAAATAGAGGTATTCCAAATTCTTCTCCACGTGCTCTTTTCTCTTCGTAAAAAAACGTTTAATCAGCGAAATGGGATATTCCTTTTTTCCGGAGTATTTTTAAATAAGAAACACATAACACCGCTACCTGAGACGTTCTTTTAAAAATAGTTTTTTCGCAATTAATGTGCGGGAAAACTCACAGTCACGACATCATCAACACGGAACGATGAGGGACGTGAGGGGCAGATTAGTTCTAGCTCGTCACTTTTGTTTTATTTTGAATGCCCTGGCATCTTACCGGGAGCGATGCAAACGCCCTCTACCAACAGCTGAAAACTTTTCCATTGATGCGAATGGTTTTTGGCATACTCTCTATTTTTGGCGGGAATAATGAATGCAATATTTTATGCTAAAAATCGTGTTCGTGTCTCGAATTATTTTTGTCAATCATCTCAGGAAATTTTTAGATTTGAAAGGAATTATGCATTTAATGGCTGTTAAAAAAGGTCCTGTTAGCTAAATTTTGGTAATTTTTTCTATTTTTTTTTAATTAAATGTTATTTTCCCCCCTTTTTCAATTGATGAACTTTACTAATGATTAAATTATCACCGATGAATAATTTTTTACTAGGAATATTTAATGAGTTAACCGAAGTAAAAATTAATCTAAAAAATAGAATAACATAAAAAAAGGGTGGATAATTCTAAATTCAGTTCCAAAATGCATTTAAAGATAATTTTTTTTAAGAAAAATTATTCTTTTTAAATTTTTATAATATGCATAATAATGACATTTCTTCTATGTACTTTTGGTGTCAAATGAACTTTATAATAGAAATTTTGCTAACGATTTTACATTTATTTTGCTTAGAAAAAGTGTTTTCACACTTTTAAAATGTTCTTTATTACTAATATTCATGATAAATTTTATTTTTATTATATTCTAAAAAGTATTTGTGATTGCAATAATCTGTTTCCATTTGTAAAAATAACAGATGCTGATATTACATTTGCTTAAAATACAGAAAACAAATATATTTTTAAAAGTCTATTTTTAAATTCAAATTAAGAATGAAATTATTATTTCAATTTTGAGAACTGTTAATACATGCCATAATTTTACTTCTTTCATTCTAAGCATTTATATTAACTATTTTACTTCTATATTTTTAATTTTCATTAATCTTCACAATTTTCATACTGCAAAATTTTAATCATTTAAGAAATAGCAAAAATTGCCATTTAGATGACTCTATTGTTTTCCCGAAAATTCATGCTATTTTATAAAATTCTTTTACTTAATCAAAAATTACAGCTTAACATTTATAAATGTATAGTTATTTATTTGCAGAATTTTGAGTTTCACAAAATAAAAATTTACTTTTATCTGCAAAACATAATAGAAAAAAAAATTGATTGCTGAATCTTATTTCATTACTTCATTTAGTGCTTCTATCAGATTACTGATTGTTTTTCCATGCGTGTAATCTCGAACCAGGTCAGATGACGAGGTCAATAACAGAGTCCCCCCCCCCCCAAATCTACATACACTAAAGAATTTTCAGACTCCTCATATTTAAAGTTTTTACCCATTTAAAAAAATTTCACGATGTATTAAATCCAGCTAAATTAATATTTATCTTGGGTCATAATAAACATCTTGTATAGCTTCATTTAATTTACCTTTAAGTTAAATAATAAACAAATTTGTATCAAATTTTTAAAACTAAAAAAAATGTTTTTATCTTTCTTTCAACTTTTTATTCAAATTTTGGTTTGTATAAGTAGTGTTAAGGATTTCAAATCGAGTAAAATAAAATATAAATTGTGTTCTGCTACAAATTTATTATGTTTTGTTTCCATTATTCTTGATATACATTTTTAATGATGAACAAAATTTACAGTTTAGAATTACACTGCTGGACACCGTAAATGCAACATCAAGAAGGACAAGAGATAGCACAACAAAATTTATTTTGTAGATAACATGTTGATCAAGTATCAAATAATTAAATTTATAGACTTTTGTGAAGTGTGGTTCCTACCAGAATCAGTAGCCAGAGTAGCCGCCGTTGTTGGAGATCACCGCTGCCACACGCCTCGGCATTGATTCAAAGAGACGTTGGATGTGTTCTTGGGGTACAGTAGACCAAGTAGCTTCCACTCGTTGCCAAAGTTGATCTGGTGTGGCAGCTGGGGGTGTAATCTGGGTCAATCGTTGAGCAACCATGGGCCCCATGTTTTCTATCGGCGAAAGATCCGGAGAGTGAGCCGGCCAGGGAAGCAATTAAATCTAGTGATTGACGATGAACCTTTGGGCAATGCGTGCCACGAGTGGTTGCGCATTATCCTGTTGAAATATGGCTGTGGCCAAGCCCTGAAGGTAAGAAAGAACAACTGGCTCCAACACCTCGGAGATGTAGCGCTGGCTGTTTAAAGTACCGCCAATGCGTACTAGAGGGGTGCGAGAGTGATATTCAATACCACCCCATACCATAATACCCGGTAAAGGCCAGTGTGGCGGTGCATAATGCAGCTGTTCAGCATCCTCTCTTCACGGTGTCTCCAGACTCGAATCCGAAAATCGTGGTGTTGCAGACAGATGAGTGACTCGTCAGTAAAGACAACTTCATTCCATTCTACCACCCACATCCTTCTTTCATCGCACCATTGGTGGCGGAGACGTCTGTGGTTCTGCGTCAAGGGTAGACCAAGCAATGGACGTCTTGTGGACAGACCACACTGCTGTAAACGGCGTCGAATTGTACGTGGAGACACAGAATGATGCGTTACAGACTCAATGTGCTGTGCTATGGTTCGTGATGTGACTGAGCGATCCGTCACTGGCATGCGCACAATTTGCCTGTCCTCACGTGAAGTGGTGCACTGAAGTGGATGCGATCGACCACGTCAGTCCGTCGAACCCTCCTGCATCCAACGATCACCTATCCGCATTACAGTTGTTTGGTTTCTTCCAACACGACTACCGACTTTCCTGAAAGATAATCACAATCTCGGTAGGCCACTATCCTTCCTCTGTCGAACTCGGATTCTTGATCAAAAGCTGATCGCTGCTTTCTACGAGACACAACTGATCGTTTTTTGAAAAACCACAAGAAAAACACAATTGCCAAACTTGAAATCGTCGAAATCTCCAAGCCTTAAATAGCGCTTTGAGATGGCGCCGCAGGCGTGCGTGATGTGTGTCTGCTCGGCTGAAATTATAATCTTTTGCATATCTAACCTCCGCTACTGCATGTTGTAAATTTCATGTAATTTGCGTGCTTCCTTCAGGGTGTTGCATTTACGGTGGCCAGCAGTGTAACACTGCTGGCGCAGACACACATCACGCACGCCTGTGGCGCCACACCTCAAACCGCTATTTAATGCTTGGAGATTTCGACGATCTCAAGTGCGGCATTTGTGTTTAACTTGTAGTTTTTTCAAAAAAAAAAAAAAAAAACGATCAGTTATGTCTCGTAGAAAACAGCGATCAGCTTTTGATCAAGTACCCGAGTTCGACAGAGGAAGGATAGTGGCCTACCGAGATTGTGGGTTATCTTTCAGGGAAATCGGTAGTCGTGTTGGACGAAACCAAACAACTGTAATACGGATATGTGACCGTTGGATGCAGGAGGGTACGACGGACCAACGTGGTCGATCGCATCCATCTCAGTGCACAACTTCACGTGAGGACAGGCAAATTGTGCGCATGGCAGTGACGGATCGCTCAGTCACATCACGAACCATAGCACAGCACATTGAGTCTGTAACGCGTCATTCAGTGTCTGCGCGTACCATTCGACGTTGTTTACAACAGAGTGGTCTGTCCGCAAGACGTCCATTGCTTGGTCTACCCTTGAAGCAGAACCACAGACGTCTCCACCGCCAATGGTGCGATGACAGAAGTATGTGGGTGGCAGAATGGAATGAAGTTGTCTTTACTGACGAGTCACGCATCTGTCTGCAGCACCACGATGGTCGGATTCGAGTCTTGAGACACCGTGGAGAGAGGATGCTGAACAGCTGCGTTATGCACCGCCACACTGGTCCTGCACCGGGTATTATGATATGGGGCGGTATTGGATATCCCTCTCGCACCCCTCTAGTACGCATTGGCGGTACTTTAAACAGCCAGCGCTACATCTCCGATGTGTTGGACCCAGTTGTCCTTCCTTACCTTCAGGGCTTGGCCACAGCCTTTTTTCAACAGGATAATGCGCGACCACACGTGGCACGCATTGCCCAAATGTTCATCGTCAATCACCAGATTTAATTGCTTCCCTGGCCGGCTCCCTCTCCGGATCTTTCGCCGATAGAAAACAGGTGGTCCATGGTTGCTCAACGATTGATCCAGATTACACTCCCAACTGCCACACCAGATCAACTTTGGCAACGAGTGGAAGCTGCTTGGTCTGCTGTACCCCAAGAACACATCCAAAGTCTCTTTGAATCAATGCCGAGGCGTGTGGCAGTGGTGATCTCCAACAATGGCGGCTACTCTGGCTACTGATTCTTTCAGGAACCATACTTCACAGAAGTCTATAAATTTAATCATTTGATCATTTGATACTTGATCAACATGTTATCTACAAAATAAATTTTGTTGTGCTATATCTTTGTCTTTCTTGGTGTTGCATTTAAGGTGGCCACACACACAGCAGTGTAGTTTGGACTAAGAAAAATTAGGCATAAATTGCACCTCGTAAGTGTTTTTCGATGTCTATTTGAACTGCATTCCTCTTTTAAATAATTTGATATTCTGTGTTTTTTCACCTTCTGCAAGTACCACTTTCTTCCTTATTTTGTTAATGGATTTGTTTTTTTCATTCTAATATTTATATTTCCGATTAGAGATTTTCCTTTTGACCACATTTGCAAGATATACACGCATAAAAACAAAAAACGCATTCATTGCGGCCAGGTCAATTACATATACAAAATGCACATATAGGCCATTTCCTGGTTTCCGTTTTGCATGTATTTGCGGTAGTATGTACTGCATCAGAACTACTACAACATCTCAAGAATTGTTAGACATACAGACTTTTGAAATTTAGTAAGCATGTTCCTTGCATGTAGTACAGATCCGCAACAAAATAGAATTTTGCGAAAATCGACCCCCAAGGAGAGTTACAGATAAAACTTCCTGTTTTTGTACTGTTTGACTCACATACTTGAAATTTGACAAGTATATTTCTTTGGTTGAACAAAGATCCATTAAATACGAAAATTGAGTCATATGGCAGAAGCGGGGAGTTGCTGGGGCGTACAGATAAAAAAAATTCTCCTTTTTGAACTATTAGACCTACAGAAATGATATTTGTTCTTCTTGTTTCATTTGTGAATTGAAATTTGCTAAGAACGGATCTTACGGAAATTGACTCTCAAAAGATTTACAGGGCTTATTGATAAAAAAATATGTTTTTGAACTTTTGTATTTTAACTTGAAATTTAGCGAGCATGTGTATTTTGTTGAGTAGAAATCCACTATAATAGTGGATTCAGCGGGAATCCACTTTTTGAGAGGGGTTTACGCGAGCCTAAAAGAAATAATCCTATTTCAGTTTTAGAAATTTAATCTCTGTCCTTTTAGAAGTATCTAGAGATTTGGGCTGGGTAAAGATATAAAGTTAGTTTTCGTTTCTTTTCTTTTTCATCAGAAAATTTGTCCACACAATGCATGCTAGAGGGATTGAACGGACCGGCATCGCTGATGGTCAAGTGACGAGGTCACCTGAGCTGGCACCCCCTCACCTAACTACCACACCACACCAACGAGAGGACGTTTGAGCTCTCGACAGATTTAACGTGCATCGCTCCCCTACATGGCGGGTCTTCAGCGGTACTAGGCTCGAACTCATGACACACCGGCCACAATTTCGTTACCTTGACCACTAGGCTACCGCGGCCTTAGCATACTACAGAATAATCCCCATTGTAAATAAAACTATAGAAGATTCGATAAATATTGAGGAGAGACCCAAGTAATTCAAAGCAAAATGTTGGGTTTGTGATTTAAGTTCTGAAAGAATACCACATACTGTTGAAGAGAAGGGGAAAACAACTTTTAAGAGGATGTATTAAAAGACTATATTTCATGTCGTAATTTTTCTAAAATAGCTAAGTTTACGATGTATTTGCGTGGGATGTCTGCTCAAGTTGAGAGAATTTTTTTCAATCATGGGGAACTCTTCTTCCGCGGAAAGGGGTACATTTTTAGTATCAACTGTTAAACATTCCCTAAGTATTAAAATAAATTCAGAGATTTCTTGTAGCGACTTTTATGATGTAATTAAAACAAATAAATCATTTTGAAAAAAGTCGTACCGAGTGATAAATATAACCGAATAAATAATATTAAATTTTTGAGCAAGTAACTTTTTTTTACGTTTAATGCGAAAACAAAACATCGGTTAACACGAAGTCCCGAAAAACTGCAATTTATTTTCATGCATTTTTTTCTCTCAATACGAAATGAAAATCACCTGAACAAAACACGGAAAACAACAGCCGAGCTAAAGAGATTAAAGAAGGAAATATTATGAATGTTTGAAGTACGTAATGAAATATTTCAGAAAGTCCAAGTCAGAAAGTCCAATGACTGTCCAGTTGTATCAGGAATTGGAAGAATTTCTTATCGTAGAGGATGATAATGTGATAATGTGTGCATAATTATAACCGACAAAGACATTTTGGAGTTTGTTCAAAGCTAAAAAATATCATTCATACTGATTCCGACAACGAAAATGAAATGAATAATGCAGCTCCTGTACCCTTGTCATCCGAAATGAGGAACATCATGAAAAGTATGCTTAGTTATTTAGACGCACATTTCAATGTGAAAATAAATTAAAAAATGAACTTAGAACAATTTGTTGACAATATGATGCTAAAAAAAAACAATGCAAATATTAGGTTATTTTACCAAAACTTGATAAATGTTTTGCTTTTCAAAAATCATGAAACTTTTTTGTTAAACTTCATTAAGCTCTTGTGAATGTTTTTACTTCATTGATTTTTATTAAATATATTCATATACACATATCGATGTAAATGAATAAACTTAATTTTTTTTTGAACATATGAGTTTGGTGTCAATATCTTTTAACTCGAAAAAATATTTCAGTCCCCTCAGTTTCTTGTTAAATGATTTTCCCTGTAATTTAGAAATTAAACAGTGTTAGACAATACAAATCACAAAACAATATAGTAAGCTTATATATGAAGAAAAAAACTATACAACAAGTCTAAAAAATTTAGAAACTAAAAAAAATATATACCAGGTGGTTATAATTAAACTTCCCCTATAAAAGGCCTCCTACAACCCAAAAGGGTGAATGGAATGCAACGAAATTTTGTATATAGGCTACACACGAGATTGTAAGGAATGATATGTTCTCTCATTCCCACCTAGAGTTGTGGGAAGAAGGAAAGGAAGACTAGCCATATCTAATAATTAATCTATTTATTGATCACTCAATTTAGCAACACAATTCAAGTAATTTCAACGAGAAGAAATATTCTTAATCTAAGCAATATGTGGATTAATAACGAGATGCGCGAATTATGAGAAGACTTTAAATATATATATATATATATCGACCCTCTTATTTCAGGATCAAATCTACTATCCCAATTATTTGAACACTAATAAAACTTTAGCGACCAATCGTCACTTTAATTCTTTCACCTATTGAATATCTGAAATACGTTATAAAATGGTATAATACCTGATCAGTAGTAATCTATCCTATCACCTCACGTTCTCTTTCCTTTCTAGCTTGAAAATCTAGACTATATATAGCCGATCTAATCTGAATAATCAAGGTTTCTTCCTCAGAGGGTTGGTTATGAGTAAACTCGAATTGATAGACCAAAGGTTTCCCAAGAGGATTAAGGAAAGGACGCGGATAGATTCGTCACAAATTGCGCTCACGGAATTTCGAAAAAAAGGGGAGGGAAAATTTGAAAAAAATCCCTTTTTGGGAAAAAATATGAACTTAACATGATGAACGACCAAAATGGAATAAAGAAACAGTATTAGCATTTTTTACTAGTTTTATATCACCTTGTCATCGAACCACCACATTAAGTAAAGGTAAGAGAGAAAAAAAACAGTTCAGTTTGCAGAGACAAGAACAGGTTAGGACGAAATTGCACCAGAGGAGCAGTTGTCAGTCGTGCTTAGACGATGTAAGGAAAGGTGCCCCAAGGGACCATCTTTATTCACCTGTAAACTTTCAAGGAGATGGACAGTGTGTTCAACAGCAGATCGTAACTGATCAGTTATGAGGGTTCGCACCTGAAGAGTTATGGAGTTTTTCAAGTCATTCAACGTCGCAACACCTCCAAGATACACCAGACTTTTTAAATATCCTCCTAACCAAAAATCACACAGAGTTAAATCCGGCGAACGTGATGGCCATAGATTAGGAAAGGAGCGACTAATAACACGTTCCTTTGAGGAGTGTTGGAGCAATATCTTCTTAACGGACCCGTGGATATGTGGGGGCATACGATCCTGCATGAAAATGGTCTATGTAAGGACCCGTCTCTCGACATTTTTCTTCTACAATCGACAACTTTTCTCGGTTTTGCATTTTATTATTCATAATTCTTGTTCTGGATTGTTAATATTGCTTCTGTATTCCGTTTTGGTCGTTTATTGTGTTACATTTCATGTTTTTCACGAAAATGCGCCTTCTGATAGACATTTTGGAACTAAAATTTATTTTTCGATATTCTGTGAGCACATCTCGTGTATAGCCTATATACAAAATTCCGCTGCATTCCGCTCACCCGTATGTGCGGTAGGATTCCGTTTATAGGGGAAGTTTAATTATAACCACCTGGTACATAAAGCCTCCTATTCTTCCCAAGCATGCAAATCTCGACATTTTTCTTCAACAACTGACAGTTTTTCCCAGTTTTGCAATTTATTACTCATAATTCTTGTTCTGGATTGTTAATATTGTTTCTGTATTCAGTTTCGGTCGTTTATTGAGCTAAATTTCATGCTCCTCCCCCCCCCCAAAAAAAAGATTTTTTTCCCTAAAATTCCATAGTTTTTTTTTTTTTTTTTTGAAATTCCGTGAGCTTATTTCGTGTGTAGTAGCCCATATACAAAATTTCGTTGCTTTCCGTTCACCCGTTTGCGCTGTAGGAGGCAGCTTTAGGGGAAGTTACACAAGATATCAATCATTGGCATGGCCAAGTAATTTTAGCGAGTTTTTCACATGTTGTATTTTACAATAATGCAACTATGAACTTTTTACTAACAGAAAGTAGTACTGTACCACTCCTCTAAATGTACTACTATTGAGCTGAAACGAAATAATGACACAAATCTGTATCAGCACTATAAAAAAGCAAAAAAATTTTTTTTACAAAAGCTACAAATGCCCGGAGTAGCGAAATTCAGGAAAATTTGTAGGGAAATTCGGGAAAACTATGGGAAAATGTAAATATGATTCGGCTCATCTAGGGCACAAATGCGACCAAATGCCAAAAACCCGAGGTCAATTGGTTGCTTATTGGCTGAGAAAAAGGTACGACAAAATATGGAACGAAGACGAAATTTGCGTCCTAATAGCGCTTTTTTCCACTACGTGAAAAACGCGCTAAAAATAACCACCTGGTGTATTGAGCAATACTTGAGAAATACGATGCCATGATCAACATCCATGAGAACTATCACCAAATGGATCATATAGTTATGTCGATTAGAACCATTCAGGCAAAATGGTTAATGGTTATTAGCCCTTTTACGGCATGGATCTTTATTTGAATCAAGACTGAAATACGCGGATTGATGAAGGCACTGGAGTAACATATAACCCTGCAACTCCCACATCACGGGGAGGATAGGATTCTTGGAGGACTAAAGGTTATGGTCTTGTAATCCTTTGTAAAATCCTGCTTGGGGTCCAAAACCTGACTTTGCAGGGAACCTTAGTATTCTCCGTTACGCCCCTCGATAGAGGCATCAACTATCGCTTCCACCATTGTATACTATAACTTATCACATTTTTATACAATTGGCTTCACAAAGCAAGACGTTAAAGTAATTCATTTTAATTGGATTGTATTAATTTTTATAGCTCTAATTATATCACAATTGCTAATTTCCAAATTGACCTTCATTTTTTTTTTAGCAATGCATCCTTTTCATAAATTATTCTTATGAGAATTAATCCAATTATATTACATACTGTATACGTGCAAGCTTAAAGCATATTTCAAAAGTTTGATTTAATTTGTTATTCAAAAAGAGCTTTGTTTATCTATACAGGGTGTCCAGAAACTTAACATCAAGCGGAAACGTGGTGAAAAGGAATGGGATTACATCAGTGCTGGAGACTAGAGAAAATTAGAAAAATTTCCATACCACTTGGTTGAGTGATGACTAGTATGTTTTTGAAAAGGGGGAAAATAGACATCTTCCATCACACCGCTAGGTACTGTGACCCCGAAGTTCCACAATGTTGCATCAATTTTTTTTACTAACGTGATCTAGCATAGCCATGTTATTAATCGCAAGCACAAATCAAACAAAAAGCTTTGCTGGTTTAGTTATAGCTAACGTACTTTGAGTCGGTTTGAGGAAGCTGGTTTCTGCAGATGACTAGTTTCTAGAAACTGGGCAATATGTGGAACATGTGTGACTGCACGTTGTCATTTACAAGAACAAAGTCTGGACCAATGGCATCTCAGAACAAATGCATATGAAGGAGAACTTCATTACAGTGATGATATATGGTAAGTGAAACATTGTCGAAAATGTTGGGCTCCATTTTTTCGTCATCATGAGGCCTTCTCATAGAGGCACACTAAGACTATTTTAACAATATTTTTTCTTGATGGGACGAAAGCGTGGCTACCTCTCTCTACAGAAACTAGGGCTGAGAATCATTTGTTAAAGTGTGCAATTAAGGTATCCAACTACTTGCGACGTTTTTTTTTAAATGGAGATATGGAGATTTTTTTGTGGTTTTTAGATTTGCTTAGTGCATTTTAAGAAGAATATGCTAAAATTAAGAAGATAAAAACAAATTATTATTATTAAAATTAGAAAAAATTGGTTAAAATTTACAAAAAGAAACAAAAAACAAACAAACATAAACGGGGTTCATTTTGTACCAAAAGCTTGTGAACAAATCTTCAACTTTTTAGTTCTGTTGAGTTGCTATGTTATTCATTTTTAAAATGACCTTCAGGATAAGAGGTATTTTAATTTCTACAGAAACTAGAGCACTTTATCTCAGCTATTATATGAAATTGCTTAAAAAAATAGTGATTTTATTAAAACAAGGGACTGTAAATTTTGCAATAAAATAATGATTGATAAATCTGAAGGTTTAAACACGCCTATTATTATACAGAACATACACAAAAAATTTCAGATAATTATTTTCAAAACTTTTTTAATAATCGCCGGCCCCGTTTGAGCATTTAAAATTTTTTTCCAGTAAAACGCATTTTAAAGTATGTCATCTTGCTTAAAGTAATGGCATCTGCTTTTACTAAAACACTTGTAGTTTTTGTTCTAGTGAACTGAAAATAATGAACTTTTCATTTTTATAAAGCTAATGAGATGGGTAGCATGCAAGAGATGGGTAAGCAGACCATTCCTATGTAGGCGTCTGGCTATATCCGATTGCCGTACACAGTTGCTATTGCACGTTATCTGGTTTCATTATCTTTTCTCCTGAATGAGAATGCATTGAACATCACTTATTACTGTTTTGCATATCCGACCATCACCAACCATTCTTATATAGCTGCGGACGTTTTTTGGAAGACATTCCAAGCTCGCGATACAACAAAGACTTACCAAGTTCGAGATACATCATTTTTGTTATTTAGAAAGTTTGGGTGCTACACCCGTCGAACTAGTTTCTCACATTAAGTTTTTTAACCATTATATCACGTGTGAAGGAGTCGTGATAACTACTTATAGTCATCTTTAAAGTACAACAAATATATGGAATGCTCTTTTCCTCCGTTATAAATCTTCTTACACTGCGTAGGAATCCGAATTTTGCGTGCTCTCACGACTCCAGGGAGAGAGCGCTAACTAACGTCACACCTTAAAACTGCACTAGGACAATTGGCTACGGCCCTAAAAGTTCTAAACCTTGATCAAGAGAACGAGGGCGAAATCTAAGCTGGTGCCTCATTCTTCAAAATTTCATGCTAACGAGAGAACTTTGCGTCTCGAAAGATTTAACTAACTTCAGCCCCTGTATATGATAGGTCTTCAGAGCTAATGACTGAAACCTATGACTCGTCAAAGCCAGGAACATGGTCGTAGCCATGATCTCTCTGCTTCCACGGCCATGCTCTCACAATATCTGTAATGTCTTGCAAAATATATAGCATTAAGTTTTTGCCTATTTGTCTTATGCCCCCGTTACCTTGCGCTTCGGAGTCGAACGAATCTCTACTCAACAAAAGAAACGTACTTGCCAAATTTCACGTCTGTTGTTCAAATATTTCGAAAACGGGAATTTTCGTCTTGACACCCATGCAATCTTCCCGAGAGAATAGATTTTCGTAAAACCATTTCTTAGTGAATCTCCACTCAACAAAAGAAATATACCTGCCGAATTTCACGTTTATGGATCTAATAGTTTCGCAGATTTCTTGATGAGTGAGTCGCTTTTCACCACTAAGTGTGTGTGTGTCATCCACAATAATGTACTAAACTGATATAAATCTAAAGAGGAGCAAATATATGCTTATGTTTTACGGTGAGCCGAAAATTACACTTTTCCCAAGAAAATTTTATAATCTCTTAGCTAATTTAAAAGAAGAAGAAAACAAAATCGAATGAAAAAATATCAGTTATGATTTTATTGTAATTACTTAACTTAACAAACGGGCATTTAAAAAATCTTTTCAAGCACAGTTATTTTCTTACACTTGACGATTTTAGAGCACTTTTTTGATTTTAAAACTCATTTTTCAAAAAGTATAACAAAATAAAAGTAAAAATGTTTACTGAGAGAAATTGTCACATTGCCATCTGTTGGAAATTGACTGAAAATCAAATGATTTGCCTGAAACTAAGGGAAAATGTTTCCTTTTCCGTAGCAACCAGAATATATCATGTGAATCACGGAAAGAAAAGTTCGGTTTTTTTGTTAGATTTCAATTTGGATTATATACCAATTATAACAAAAAAAATTGTTCAAATGCAATTTTTTGACAAAAAATGAAGAAAGAAGTACACTTTGGAACATTCACCTGTTATGGAAAATGATTCTATTATAATTATATTTTACTTATATATATACTGCAAAGACAGGGCTTGATCTATGACTTCTAACATGTGTAATTAAGTAGTGGATTTATATCAATATTTTTATACATTATAGTAGAGAGTCATTTTAACAAAAATATATACTGGTTATTATTTCAATTGATATTAGCCCTGAAAATGTGAATTTTTCAAAATTCCTAGTTCAGACTCTGTGGAAAAGCCTTAGCTACATATAGGCAAAATATTATTATAATAGAAGCATTTTCCATAAAAGGAAAATGTTTTGAAAATATGCCCATTTTTTATAATTTTTTGTCAAAAAATTGTATTTTAATAATTTTTTGTCGTATTAATATTCTTAAAACAATTTTTATGTAAATTCTAATTTTAAAAATGAGATTTTAAATATCAAAAAAAAAAAAATTCCTTTATACACTTTTGCAAAATTACGGTTTCGAACATAGTCATATACCTTTTAACAAAAAGCAAATAAATAAATAAATTAATAATAAGTGGAAATGAAAAACATATGTCCTATTTATTTAGATTCGTTTTTTTTTTCAAGGTAAAAAGGTACATTTTTGAGGACAAAATTTTGTTATATGAAATGTTGCTATTAAAAGAAAGACTTTTTTGAGTTTTATTACGTGAACAATTTAATATTTTGAATTTATCGGCTTTAATAGTTTTTTTTCTTCTTTTAATAATTCAAACTATAAGCACATCATTGGCCATTCTAAAAGCAGCGTCATTGGTCAGTGACCTTCATCTTATCTCTGATCGAGCAACAACCGCACTTGCTCCATCTGTCATTCAAAGTTATGATGTAATAAAAAAAAAGGAAACACACAGATATTGATTTCTACATTTTTCTCATCACAACCAAGCGGTCGATAAAAAATTTAAAAAATAAAAAATAAAAAAAAATAAATAATTATTGGGCATCGATAATCTTTATAAAGTTTATGTTAACAGGCATTTTACATTCATATATACGTGTGTGCGTGTGATATAATTGGAATGATGTTGTAAAACATGTTATTAAATTTTAAAAAGATTTATTGACAACTATATTTGTAGTGATTTAAAAAATAATTTAGAAATACATATTCCTTTCAAAATATCCCTATTCATGAGGAGGTTTGGTTCTATAAATGTCACTTAAAAATAAAGAAATTCATAATTCGGTTAGATATTTTATAAACAATAACAATTTAGTTACATATCTGAAGAAATAAAAGAAAAAACCCCACGAAATAAGAAATTAAGTTTAATTACAATGAGTACTCTCTCTCTCTAGACTTATTCTAAGCAAGTTAACAGTGGCGCCCCCTTTTGACAGTGCACAACTATGTGTATCACGGAAATCGAGAGATGACGAGTATACTCGTCAATCACAGAAAAAAAAGCCGCTGTTAAAGTATTGGATTGAAAAGATAGATTTATTTTACAAAATTGCAAATTTATAAAAACTTATTTATTTGGTTAAGAAACATATATTACATACATATTACTCGCGAAAAACGCAAGAATTTTTTTTTTCATGTAAAGGTAAGAATTTAAATTTCTCCTGTGGAATGTGATATTCATCTAAACAGGATACTAAAGAAAAATCTAAAAAACAATAACATGGTGTATAAATAAATACAATATGCGAACTTATATGCTGTTTCAGCTTGTGTATACGGGGACGCGTGAGTTCATCTTAATTTTTCATATTTTTATTTATTTGTTTTGCTCCGGCCTTGCCACATAATATTCTAAACACCTTGAAATTTGAGAATATGTTTTGTTTTCCTCAAAAATTACAATTTAAATAGCCAATGGTCACTACTTTTTGCGCATGACGAGTATACTCATCAGGACACAAAACCTTGCAACTTCACCATGACGAGTATACTCGTCCGGATACAAAACCTTGCAACTTCACCATGACGAGTATACTCGTCAGTCACAGTTAACTAATTAATCTGTTATTCTTGATTAATATAAAACAATTTTCACAACTCAATATCGAATTCCGTTCCGATAATTAATGAATTAGGGTCAGATCGGAAAGACTTGGTAATGAAATCCATAAATCATAATAGCCTTTTGCTTTAAATCGTATAGGCCTATTCATTATAAACTAAACACTGATTAATATTTCACAGAAATTGTTCTAATTATTACTGTGGTTTCATCTGTGAAACGAGATCCAACATTTTGTGTGCTACTCTTTTTCTAATAAGCATAGAATTTAAAATTTTAATTTTAGTTCAAAGAAATGCAAATATAATCTTCACATTTTTCTTTAAAAATTTCCTTCAACATGGTAAGGTTTATAAATTTTTTAATAATTTTTTTAAAAAGTTACTGTGATTATATAAAATTATTTGTCCCCATCAAAAGAAAATAAGAAGTTTTGCAAAAATTCCTTTTAGAAAAAGTATAGCTATATATATATATGTATATATATATACCATTTTGATACTAAATATTTATGGAGATTTAATTGGAAAAAACAAGTGAAACTTATAAAAGCTTGTTAAAAAGGGAGAACCCCCTTTTGCGCTAACACGTGAAAGAAAATGGGGAATCCCCTTTTCGAAATTAAAACAAGATTTCCTCTAGTTGTTCCGATCAACGTCAAAGCTTTCATTTCCGTAAGGGAATGATATCCTTAGAACAATTAGATATGGTGTCAGTGCCATTGACTTCTAACTTAATTAGTGGAATTATCATCGTCACATCTTGAACTGAAATATGATCGGTCATTTCAGTAGTTTTTGGTATGAACTCCGCTATTAATCGTATTTGTGTTTTAAAAAGTCGTGATCAAGTCCTTTGCACGAAGTCTTTAACAATTTAAGCCTATGTGTACTTATTACCCAGTACATTTTTTATTTGCATTATGTCAGGAAAAACTGACCAATTGAGGATCTTCGTTAGATGCATTTTTACCTCACCATTCTAAACATGGTTTTTGGAAAAAATGCAGAAATAGAAATCTAAATTAAAAGTGAGAAATAAGGAACAACAAGAGAAATACAAATTTCCATTTTAAGATTTTATTGTTCATAAAAGTTTCTACATGAAACAGAATTTTTCTGTTTTTCTTACCAAGAAAGGAGAGGTCACTTTAAAGATCATTCACCTCGCAACACTAGGGCGATTAGCGAAGGACTTCTTTATTTGGCACTACGGTCAAGTGATGAGGACGGCACCTGAGCTGGTCTCTCTCTTTCCAAGCAACCACACCACTCCAACGGTAAAAAATTTGAGCCCTTCTACTTGGCGAATCTTAGAGGCCCTCATATCACAACTGCCACAAGTTCATGACTATAACCACAAGGCTACTGCGGTCACAGTGATCTTTTAAATTAAGAAAAAGTAATACTTTTTCTTAGAACAATAAGTGACAATAATTTTCTTAGAACATAGTGAACAATAAGTGACTCTTTTTCAAAGAGTCAATTATTGTTCACTATGCAAAAATGAGTTTCCTTTTTCACGAAGTTCATTAAAAAACAAACATTTGTTTATCATATAAAATTATAGAAAATGAGAAAGGAGACAAGTAATATAAAAAGAATTAAGACATTTCCTACTTAGATCAACAACAAAAAAAAAATTATTTTAGTTATTTTTTATTAAATAATTCCAATTAATATATCTATAGATATGACAATATCACAAAATTAAGCGGCAATTAATTTTTATTAATTATCATTAAAGTATATCACATTGTCATCCAAAACAATCGTGTAGGAAAAATATCAGTTCAACCGTTCAGCTTTGAAACGCGAGGGGAAAAAAATCTTTTGAAGTTTTGACCAGAGTCGCTAAAAATTAAACCAACGTGTCTGTATCTGTAGTTCTTTAAGTAATTAATTTCAGTTAATTATAATTAAATTATTGTATTGTTACTCAAAACAATAATGTATAGAAAATTTCAGCTCAAATGAGCGCTTTAAGATGTGAGTAAAAGACCTTTTCAAGTTTTGACACAAGTCGTCAAAATGGTCGCTAAGTCGAGAAAAATGTTGCCAACGTGGCTGTATTTGTAATTCTTTGAATAATTAATCAATTAATTTTTATTAATTATAATTAAATTACTGCATTGTCATCCAAAAAAGGCGTGTATATAAAATTTCAGCTTAGTTGATTGCTGTAAAATGCATTTTATGAACGATTGAAAAGTTGAACAAGATAAATATATATAAAGAGAGAGAGTGTGAACACTAATAGTAGAAATTGAAAAATAAATGTAATGTTATTCATTTAGACACAGTAATTTTGTGCTTTTTAAATATATATATTTACTCATCATATAATTACGGAGTAGGTACACATACTACTCTTCTCCCAAAATAAGCTGGCTTGGAAATTGTGGTTGGAAGAACAAACTCTATGCATGAGAAACAGTGGAAATTTACTACATTGGTTGCGGCTACATGACTGATATATGATTGCAAATCAATAAAACGAACAATTATTCTTGTTTGTGTAACATACTACAGAAGGTCGTTCACACTTCATGGAAACGAATTTGTAATTCATTTTCTCGTTTGCAATTTCAGATAAAACTTTGGCAACTTCAGAATAATCGTCTGCTAATGTTTTCTTTTGATTGGAATATATAAAATAAAGGATTTCTTTTAAAAATGGCTCCTAAAAATGAAAAATAGCTAGAAGGTGACTTAATTACGCTTTCCAAGGAGAAATATTTGTATCAACAAATCATAAAGCAGTGAAAAAATATCTGTTATTGCTTTTCATTAAAAGGTAATCATAATATATTAAATTTGGAAGGGAAAAAACGTATAGTTGAAACTAAAAATGAAAATATAACCACGAAATTTCATATTAAGACTGTTCAAATGCAGGCAACTATCAAGAAAGTGAAGTCTCTGATCCAAAAAAAAATCCGCCTACTCAAAGATTTATTGCATCGAGTCTTGAAATGTATTCCGTAATTAAAATCATTCATAAAGATTTAAAGTTAAAAAACATGTTTAAACCCAAAGTTCGTCTCCTTTTTAAAAGCATATTGCTGAAAGAAAAGCGAATTGTAGAAAATTATTTTAAAAAAGGCTAACTGCTGAAAAATGGAAATTTATGGTAACACTCGATGAGGCATGGGTATATTTCAGTGACTGTAATAAAAGATTTTCTAATGCTCAACTGACGAGAATGACCGTACGAAATGGCTTCGTCAGTGTACATTAAAATTCTCAAAGGGATTCAAGATAGTTTCAAGATTTTTTAACAATGGCAAAATAAAAATAAAAAACGTCTCAAGTAATGACAAAATTAATTCACTATACTATCAGCAAAATATTTAGAGCCAATTTTTGAAGAAGTAATTCCGAAAACGGTAAGCGGTTTAAGAGGAATAGAGTATAATTTGTGTATGACAGTACAAAGAAAAAGTTTACTTTCATGAAAAATTCGATCTAGAACTATTATCAATAGTCATGGCTATATCAGAACTATTATCAATAGTCATGCCACAAAAAGTGCGGTATCTTTATATACAAAAATTACGTATCGCAGTGTTTGTACGCAATGGACTCCAAAACTACTCAACCGACAATAATATAATTTTGCATACTGTGTGGCATTTCATTCAACTTAAAACATAGGATAGTTTTTATTTCAATTAATTACGCCATAACTTTTTATTGCCGGAAATGTGAAGAATCCGGAAAACTGGAAAATTAGCAAAATGTCGCAATGCTCATGTGTCTGTGGAAGAAGATATTGTTAACCAAAATGCACGAAAAGTGAATGCCCAGCGTATTTTGGGATGTGAAATCCGATTTTTGAATTAGTTTCCTAAAAGACCCGTAACTTTTCCGGATAATTCCGGTCAACCATATTTTAGACACACCTTAAAAGCCTTGGATCGTGAAAACTTGATCCCTGGTGATTTCAAAACGGATAATCCGAATCTGATATCCAATCAGAGAAATAACTGCAACTTTGCCGGATAATTCAGGATGACCGCCTATTACACAAAACATGGCAGGAGCTTATCCTTAAAGTCTTGGTACGGGAAAAGTGCGTTTCTGGTGTAATTCAGGATGGTGAACGAGAGTCTGAAATCGAATTTTAGAAATTCCTGTGACTTTGCCAGAAAAGACAAGACGACTCTAATGCCCCTTCCAGGGACTGAACTTGCCGGCTCAGGATCACAAAAGTAATCTCCAGTTGTATCTAGGGGCAGGAAACGATAATCTGAAATCAGATTTCAGAAACTCCACTAAACTTGCCGGATATTGTATGAATTAGGTGAAAAGGCATATCATTCGAGTTCATCTTAGAACAGATAAAGGGTGCAGATAAATAAGTAAATAATTGCCTTTAAAAATCACAAATATATTTTAAAACAGTACTTTGAGTGAAAAATCTCTTTCACGTTGGTCTTTCACAAAAGTTTGCACCTTGCATCTCAGTCTCAGTAGCACCGCACTGGTGTGGACCGAACAGTGGCTCTGGTCCCCCTCGAACGCTCCCTCGACAAAGGCTTGTCCGAAAAACTAGTATTTGATCCACCTCGTCACCATTTCCTCTTTGAATTGACCTATCATCGTCCTCCGAGGCGCCAGTCTCCTAAGGCAGACAAGTCCCGCCAATGGATACACAATAAGTCTATGTCCCGACCATTTGTGCCCTCAGTCACACCGGCGTCGACAGTCCAGAAGCCAAACAAAGGGCAATGACGCCAAAGCCACGTGCTGTCTCCAACGCACAAAGTGAGCCACCTGCTTTCCATATGTCAAACTCGACATGTATAGAGGAATGTGAGTCAGGTCGATGCGCCGTCGTTACAGTGGGTTTTCAGTGGCACTAGGGTTCGAAACAATGGCGTAATGGCGAATATTAGTGTCCCCCTGCAAACTCAGGTTTTGGGTTCCAAGCCCAAATATGTACTAAGTGTCAGTCAAGCTTTGCCTCCCTCCGCAATGTGGGGGTGTACGTTACGCCACTGGTTAGAATTCGTGACACACCATTCATGAGTGAAACCACTAGACTACCTCATCCCCGAAACGTTTGTGGAAGAGTGTTGGGTAGCGCAGTGACGGAAAGGGCCGGAAGCACGATATTTGGCACTTTTCACGTAATAACCTATAATTGATATTTGCTGTAAAGTTCATTTAATTCTGTTGATTCCTTCATGGTGTTGCCTTTTTTACAAACAGCAGTGTATATAATAATTATTATTATATAAAATTATATGAATATTATCATATAACATAATTACTCTCTATTAAGTTATATTATACGATAATAATAATATATTATATGATAATAATAATATATTATATGATAATAATATATTATATAATAATATTATTATTATATTTAACTTTAATCATATTATATTGATAGTCATTTTTGACATGGGTTATTTTTAAACTATTCCTATATTTTTCATTTGAAAATATATTTCAAAATAATTATTTTCCTAACGATTTGTTACCGCTATGTCGCCATCTTGGATTCCACGTAACTCGACAACAACCGCTGCTTGGAGCAACTCCTTAATCCCATCAAACAGCGCTTGGCGCGTAGCACTCCTATGTCACACACACACACACACAGATTTAACGAGCCCGTACTCCGTCTATACTCGGTGGTATTTAGTGGCATCGAACCCAGGCCCTCCGATCTGGAGTCCGATGCTCTAACCACTAGGCTACCCACGGCCCAACACACTTGATGAGCAGAACATTTAAAGAATATAGAACTAGGAATGCGATTTTTTACAAATCTTAATACTTGAACATCTTTACTTTATTATCAAATTTGAAATTTTATGTTAATTTTACAAGTAGAACAGTATGTACAAGTCTAATATCAGTTTTGAATTCAATAGAGAGCACGTGATTGAGTTTATTCTGTTACGATCATGACTTTAGTACATTAAAATTATACTTCAAATTATTGATGTTTTAGATGAACTGATACTTCTTACCAAAATATCTGTCATTTATTTTTTTATAATTCGCAAGTATTACTTGCAAGTCAATTTTTCTTTGAAAATTATTAGCTATAAAATCTCCGACAAAACACCTTAAACAATGCAAATTTAATTCTATACGTTTTTATTTGGGGGATCACAGTATTTTTTCTTTGCTTTTTAATGCACACATTTTGGATAACATAAAGAATACATTTTCTCTTTTATTGAGTCACTATTGAGTACATTTCTCAACAATCACAAAAAAGTCGTTTAATGTTTATATAAAATTTGATTTGGAATAACTTTATATTATTTGATTTTTCTCAATAATAATATACATTTAAAAATATTATTTTCCTCTTAATTAAAAATCCACATTAGAGCTTTGAGAAAAATATACTCACTTTAACTTCGACTACTCCCGCTGGTTTCGGTTTGCAAGTTTAGGAATGTCAGGATTCTAGGATGTTGAGATAACAGCGAACTTTTATGAGACTTCATTGAGAGAGTTTATGCTGAAGCTAGACACAGTTTTATATAAAGAGGGTAAGAAAATGAATAATTATTTTAAGATATGTTTTAAATGAACAAGCGAAGGTGTGACTTTTTCTTTGTATTGTAATTTGTGGTACAACGAACATACCAAATTGAAATTTTGATGTTGAATTTACAGTCTAATTTTATGAGTTTATTAATTGAGTTCATTAGTTTTAAATCACCGAATGCTAGAAAAGAAATATTGATTTGTATGCAAAAGACACCAATATAAGGATTCAACATTTAATATAAGAGCTCATATTAATTTTTGTTGCAGAGGACATAATGTTTATTTTCAAGATGTCTGATTTGTAATGTACAATAATTTATATTTAATTTAAAATGGCCATGTTGTGGTCTTCTGAAACATTATCATAAAGCTTATCAGTGCTCACATTACTGGAATAAGCCATCTATCTTGTGTTCTAATGTTTTTAATTCTGATGATTATTCATAACTGTGCTGCCCATTGCAAGGGCAAATGCTTTAGTATCATCCCATGAGCAATAAAACTCTTTACCTTACTCAACTATTCACATATATCTTCCAACTCAGGAAATAATTTTTGAGATTTGATTTATTGTTATGCTCTTCTTAGCATTAACTTTATTCACCTAATTTCTCTGAGGTTATCATCAGCTGTGTACATTAGAGCAGGGATTTGAAGGTTCACCCTCATCTACTTAAAGATATTTTTAATTTTTAGCATATAGATTATGTCTTAGTGCTTTTATCAAGGTTTTTTTTAAGTGTGCCCTGCTTCCCAAAAAAGTATTCTGTGTACACTACTAGTTATTATATTCTTGGGGACTATCCAGACCATTCGAATATACAACTTCACTTCATCTTTTGGCAGAAAAGCTTAAGATTTTTACTCCTGGATCTTTAAGCAGTTTTTTTTCCTGCACTCAACAATTCTTTTCTTGTGTTTGGTGGAATAGTTCTTTTTCTTGCATTTATTCTATAGGGAGATTAATGCATTATTCCTTTTAAATTTCTTATTCAATCAAGTGCTAATTGCAACATGACATTAAACTTTGATTTTGTCATTTGTAGCCAAGTTCATTTTTAAATATTCTCATGCATTGTATTTGTGCTTTGATTGGTCATTTAGCAATATCGTCATCGTAACAATCTGTACTAAGTTATATTTTGTGTGTAAAACTTATATTGCAAGCATCTTGAAAAATTATGTTAGAATTATGTTTTGAATCGGTTTTACTTTTGAAGAAATGCAGTGTATATATAAACATGATTTTTTTTATTTTCATCTTTAAATAATACTATCAATATTAATTTTTTTGCAAACAAAACAAGTTCAGTATTATAAATGTGTATTTAATATTGCTCTAATGATCTTTTTAACATTGATGACAATAATAATTCAACAATATCAATGTATTTCCTAGGAAAATATGTATCCTTTTGTTTTTTATCCAATTTTTTAATTCTCTATTTTAATTTTCAATTTATGGATAAAACAATGACAGATACAGAATGCCTGTTTGTGTTGAAATGTAGAGTTGTTGAAGAAATTATTTGGAATCTTAAATATGGAATAGATTGGTAATTACTTATGTTTTCTTATTAATTTTCAAAAAATTAAACATAATACTGAATTATTATTGTTCATAATTTTGTATTGTTTGTAATGATCTATTGTATTAAGAAGATGCATTTTTTAAAAATATTTATTATATTTCAACTCCTCCCCCTTTTACAGAATGAATCTTGTTTTGTGAGACATTTTTCATGTAACATATTGATAAAAATAGTTTTTAATTTTTTGTACTTTTAATTTCTTTCTTTTAATATGATAATAGTAAAATGTTTTTTAAGGATTTCTATTGCTTATGTACATTGAAGCTGTATTAATTTTTTAAAAAAATGTTCAAAACTTAAAAATGAAAAGAAATTGAAGAGTTAGTTTAATATTGTAAAGTAGTTAATCATTTCAGCTTTTTTATTCTAATTAAAAGCAAAAATTTATAAAATTGTATATTAACTAATAATGAAAATATTAATATTGGGTTGGTGGTTATGATGGGGAAATAAAGCTTTTATCTGAATAAATATTTTATTAAGCAAAAAATTTACAATGCACTTTTGATAAGTTAATTATGTATTTTTTTTATTTAAATATTTGTTTTTTGTACAGAAATATTTTTGTAAATATTTGCTCCAAATATATTTAAAATTTTGGTACTTATGCACTATTGCTACAATGTCAACATTCAAGTGTGCTGGATTGGCAACCATATGCTTCGTAGCATATAATGTCGGCAATACAGTTGTGATATTTTGCAAGTATCAAAATTTCTATTTATTTAAAAAGATGTCTCATTATTCAATTTATATAAAGTTTTATTATTGAAAGATGTTTAATTTTAACCAAGCATTATTCTTTGTATCATTTAATTGTTGTTCCAGTTGGAAATAGGACAGAAAATTTTTCTTTTATAATAAGCTGTATATTTCAAAAAACTTTCCGCATAAAATTTTTTCTTTTATCTTTAACATAAAAGTATATATTTAAGCTGTAAAAATTTGCCTAATTTGCTCTGACATTAAAATAAAATATAAATTGTTAAAAATAACGTTGTGTACAATTTATATTGTATTGTAGGTTTTTAGATTTATTATCTATTACTGAGGGATGGGGTTCTTCCAATCCAACATAACTATGGACCAACCCTCATTGTATAAAGTATACAACTGTTCATACTCATTGCTCAAATTGTAAAACTCTTAATTTACATGTATTATATACTTCTTTTTTTTTTTTTTTGCACAATTCATTTTTGGAGCTTTTTTTTTTGTTAAATTCATCCCTGAAGTTGCATCATCCAACACTTCAATGACAAAATTGTCAGATTTTGATAAACCTGCAGCTTTTTGGAAAGTTGAGTTCTTAGTCCTGTAGATTGTTAATAAATCTTTATATGAGACAATACCTTTCTTCTTGCACAACAATTTCAGTCTAGACAATACTGTACTATTGCAACCATATTGGTGACACACATGGTTGCTAGTATTTCATGTGTGGCACATGCATTCTCAGGATTGCCAACTTGTTGAGTTATCTGGAACATTGACATTTTTGCAATAGTACATAGTAAATTTATTAATCGGGAAAAACCTTTTTTTATATATAGAGAGATATATTGTTTTGTACAATTTTTTAATGTTTTATTTTTTAAGCCAATTTTTTTATGTATATATTTACTACTTTTCATGTTCTTTATATGTTATCAGTTTAATTAGAATGTGTATATTTTTTATTTTCTCCCCAGATTTGGTTGAAAGACCGAAGTTCATTTTAAGCAGTGGATAATTTTTTATGGGCTACCATGTCTGAGATAAAATTGAAATATATTGTTTGTTTTTTGGATGATGGAAGCTCAGTTGCAAAATTTGCTTCTGAAGCAGAAACTTTTTTTAAAAATTGTAAACCAGAAAAATTCACTTATTTTTTCCAAAAGGGAAATATAAAAAAATATGCCAATGAATATATAGATGACAGTGACTTATATGAAATTGCTTTTACTATTATTTGCTCTAATGTTCTTAAAAATAGTGACATTGAAAGTTTTGGATCAATGATCAGTAAGAACTGGTGTGATAATGCTAAACAGAATAAATTTTTGCAATGGCTTTTACCTGATAGAAGTAATAGTTTTTCTGCTAATTTCAAAGATCATTATGGTACGGTAAAAGCTTCTGAATTTGCATTTGGTACAATACCCATTATGACGAGTTTTGTGCAGTGTTACTCTTTCTGCTCAAAAGGTTCTCTGTCTTCAATATTATGCTCATTTTCCCATTTGCAGAGACATTTTATTCTTTATATTTCTAATACGCATGCTAAAAATTGTATACATACAGAAGAAATGGGCCATAAGATAAAAATAAACTATGATTCTCTTATAAGGATTATCGCTGATGTCGATCCATCTAAACCAGCAGTTGAGCTCTATTTGCACATGGAACATCCGCCTTTGATCTATGTTACACATTCTAAAAAGGAGCAAACTAATTTGATTTATCCTGATTCAGAAAACCTTCATAATCAGCCCCGAAGAATTTCTAAGGCTAAAGAAATGGAGTATGGTTCAGACAAATTTGAAAGAACTTTCAGTTTAGGTTGCGCTTGTAACCACACTCTATGTGAAAGTCGTATGAGAATTGGTAAAGCTCCAGTACTAAAGCTTGTCATTACTGATAAATTTCAGGCACGATGGTTAATAAATCATTTAATTCTCAGACGGGCTGAAAAAACTGAAGTATGTCTAACTTCAATGAATACTGTGAAAATTCATGATTCTTTCAAAGAATTAAAAAAATTTCCTCCTTTTGATAAAAGTCCAAATAATATAAATTTTCATATTGATCAATTTAACTGTGAATATGCTTGGAGGGTTCTCATTTCTAAGTCTCATTTTGTATTTCACCAATTGAAATTAAATAGTCAAAAAGATTCAAATTGTATTAGAAATTTAAAGGATGATTTGTCATCATGTGCATCAAAAAATCCTTCTGCTGTTGTTAAAACATTATTTTGTTTGTCTATTATGATTGATAAAGGTATAATATTCATGTTTCATACAACTTTCTTGAATAAGTTTAATTATTTCTCTGATTTTGTTGAATTAAATACACTACCCAAAGGTATGTGTTATGTTCGTCGTGTTATCATCACTCCATCTAGAGTTACTTTTCTTCCACCTTATGAGCATTTTGACAATAGAATTATTAGGAAATTTGGTATTGAATATATGTTGCGTATTTCTATTCAAGATGATAATTTTGAAAAATTGACATATGCCGTACAATATAACTCAAAAAGAGATCAAATTATGGAGGAAGTAGTTGGCAAAATCTTGACAAATGGTTTATTAATTGGCTCACGACACTATGGATTTTTAGCTTGTTCATCCAGCCAACTTCGTGAGCATGGATTTTGGATGTATGCTCTTGATATGAATGGTAATAATGCTGCTTCTATTCGTCAATGGATGGGAGATTTCAGTTCAATAAGAAATGTAGCCAAGTACATGGCTAGAATGGGGCAATGTTTGTCAACTACAGAAGAAGGAGTTCAAGTCTGTTTGGGTAGTAACAATGAAATTTTTCTAGAAGATATAAAATCAAGGAACAAGAAATACATCTTTTCTGATGGAATTGGATGTGTTTCAGAAAGTTTAGCCAATGAGGTAAGTTTGAAAAATTAAAATTTATTGTTATAGTTTTTGTTATTGATTTCAAAAATAATTTTAATTTTACTGATCTTATTCTTCAGTTACCATAAAATGTGTGTGATACATGTGTATCACACACACTTCTAACACAAAAAAATAAGATCAAAATTTATGAGTGTGGGTTGTACCTGGGTTTTAAAATGAAAGCCTTTAAAAAAGAAGATGAGCATTGAATAAAATAAGTCTTCTACAAATATTGGATTACTGTTTATTTAAAAGAAATGACATTCTTTATGAACTTAAAGGGTTCATTTCTAGAAATATACTTTTTTTCTAAAGCTTAGAATAATACTTAGAATGAATAACTTCAAAACATAAGGTCAATGCACATGTGCATTTCAGGTTTCTTCGTAAACGGGGGATGCGAGTTATGTGGCAAATATACCTATAAATTAAAAATTGCACCTTGAAAGTATAGGTGCCTGTTATATGGCAGTGTATGTTATATACTAAATTTTATAATTGTTTTAAATAGTTTTTAAATTTTGACATTTAATGAATTAAATGTTATTTTTTTCCAAGCTTTAATGATGAGTTTTTTTTATATACATATTGACACACAAAAATCTATTACTTTTTATGATCTTGTAGTGCACTTTCAAGTTTATGCTAGTATTTACAAGTACTATATAAATGAGATTTCTCACAGTTAAAAAAATGCATCTAAGAATTTTTATTTGATGTTTTCTGAAGATCTGCTGTTGTATAGATAAAATACACTGAAGTGTCTGTTTCTTAACCTTGAATTTAGTTTATATGAAGCTAGTTATAAATAAGTGCTGTGTTATACTTATAAAATACAAGTATTATAATTAATTTTTTGATATTTAGTTTACCTTTGAAACATATAAAACAAGCTTTTTGTTTAATTTTATTAATTTTTTTAATGCATGAACAGGTGGTACAATATTTAAACCAACATTGAACAACAAATAATTTTTAATGCACATGTTTTTTCAGAATACATTATATTAATTATCATTAAATTTCTCGAATGGGATTCTTATTTTGCAAAAAATATCTTTTTAGTATTATAGTTTTAAGAAGACAGAATTATTTGTAAAAATGTTTTTAAATATGTAATATTTTATTGTAATTTATCTTTTATATTTGTGTTGAATATAAAGTCATAAACAATTTAAGAGGTTTATTTTTAAACTGTCTGAATGTATTTAATTCTTTATACATGTCTTCAGAGCTTTTTATTTTATTGAATTACAGGTCCGCGCAGCTCTAATGAAAAACCGAGGTTTGGATGCAAGCAATGATACTTGTTATCAACCCTCAGCATTCCAAATTAGGTATAAAGGTTGTAAGGGAATGGTTGTTGAAAATCCATTGCTTCCTGGAAGAGCCATTGGAATAAGGCCTAGTATGAACAAATTTAATTGTAAAACATCCGACTTATTAGAAATTGTTAAGACGAGTGCACCAAGTAAGTAATAGTTACATTTTTTATGGTAGAAATGTTTGATCATACTGATATATATTAACCCCATGCCAGCAATTTAGAATTAAAGATTAATTGCATTATTTGTCATATGTTTTCTGTTTTAAAGTAACCTATTTCTTTTGAAAATTGCAATATTATTTATGGCAACCTTTTTATATATTTTATTTATTTTTTGCATTTTGGTGATAAAAATCAAATAATTTTGTTTGAATATCTGTTAAACTAACATTCTACCTGTTTTCCTTTTGGTTCAAAGTATATTTATATGCAGTGCTTAATCAGTATGAATCTTGAACTCTGATATGAAATTGAATTTTCAGCTATTTCACGAGATACAGCATTATCCCTGGAAAATCAAGAATGCTAGCTTTGTCATTCGTTTAAATTATAGTTCAATAGCAAATGCACTTATTGGCCATGCAATAACCTTTACAGATTGAAAAAGTTTTAAAATGCATGCAGGAAAATCAGTGTTGGATTAAACTACATTGAGGCCCCTAGGCAATTGAATTCTCGAAGCCCTGTAGCTTGTTTTTGGATCACTAACAGAAAAAAGAACATGCTCTTGTAGGCCCCTAGAAAGCGTGGGGCCCATAGGTAATTCCCTACTCCGCCTAATGAGTAATCTGGCACTTAAGAAAATGATTCAAAAGAAGCTGCTTGACTTTAACAACAGTTTTACAGTTTATGAATTGCTGGCATAAAAAGTTAAAATCAATTAAATTCTATCAAAAGCATTCGTAAATGACAATCAAAATGATAATAGATTGGAGTAATTATTTTTGGGGAGATATGTCTTTGAATTATTGGCAATAAAACAATGAAGAAATTGATTGTGTGAAATGGTATTATGGAAATAAGCTACAGCATTAAGTTGTTTTAAAGATGTAAATATAATACTGGTATAATATTCTTTTCTGTTAGATAGTTGAAGGAATTTATCATGAAACGAGTGAATAATTTCTTCCCATGGTTCCTGATTAAAGTTCTACTACAGATAAAATAATCAATCCATTCTTTTTTCTCTATCAAATACATGGCAATTTTGCAAACTGAATATTCAGTGTTATTAGAAATCAAATCTTTATTAATGCATTATTCTATTACAGGTATCTTTTCCTTGCTCTTTAGAAATCATAAAAAAAAAATCATAAATTGTATATACTTCTCAATCATACAGTCCAGAAAATTTAACTTATGTCTTAATCTAAAAAACAAAAATGATACAAATGCATAGTGAATATAGGATGCAAAACAATTATGAAACATTTTTCCTAAAAAAAAAGTTCTGTGTTTTGAAAGAATATGCTGATTTTAAATAGTAAATAGTTATCAGGAACCGAGAACATCTGACATTATCAAAATAATTACGCATTTCAGTGTTAACATAATAAAAAGCTTGATAGAATAAAATCTTGAATTGCATTATGTGAAATCTAAAAAACATTGCCAAATGCTAGTGGAATCATATTCTGCATTATTACCTAAAATATATTGAAATTTTTTGATTTAATATATGGTGATCTACTTCTGTGAAAAAAATTTAAATATTCTAAAACATTTTTTAAAAATACTTTTATGGAGATATTGTAATGAATTTCAACTTCTATTTATGCTGGTATATACATTTTAAAAAAAATATTTTACTATGCTATTTGAAAATTCACAAAAGTAATTTTTTTATAACTTTTTGATTTGTATATTTCTTTATATTTATTTTCTTTAGGAAAGCTTTTTTTGAACAAGCATCTCATTACAATTCTAGAACAAATGGGTATTCAAAAAGAGACATTTTTGGATTTGCAAAGTGTTATGATGTTGAATCTGTTACATTCCTTAATAAATGAAGACCAAGCTACTTCTTTACTAATAAAAACTATTAGAGTAGATTTTCCTTTTCAAGATCTTCAGAAAGCTGGTATTTCATTCACTAATGAGCCATTCTTCAGATCTTTATTACTTTCGGTTTTCAAATCTTTAGCTGGTAAGTTGTTATCAATTGTTTATACTTTATAAAATGTATATTTGTTTTTAAAATAATAAAACTCTTGAATAGTGCCTTTTCACTGCTTTAAGAAATGTTCCATTGTAGCTGTTTTGTAACTCATGATCAGAATTGAGCCTGTTAGATTGGGTCAGTTTGAGATAGATGAAAACATACATCCTAATGGAGCACAGACATAATTTTTGATTTTTGTGAATATGAAATGAATAAATAAATTCACTTTTTGTATGAAAATATTTCAATTACATTGGTCTTAATTAAATCAATAAAAATCTAATTTAGGTTTAAAAAATTAAAGTTAGTTACTAGGATTCCAATCAAATAAAAACTGGTGAAGTGATCATAATAAGCCCCTCGTAATTATACTATAATCTAATAATGTGATTCAGTAAATTTTAACTAATCCTTCAGTGTAAATTCTTAATTATTTATTAAATTAAAACAAATCAATTGTGAAATATAAACTCAAATTAATCTTGAAAAATAAATCATTTTTTAAACTTCAAAATGGCCATTAGAGCAGTCATTGATGATTATCTAAACTAAAAACAATACAAAGATTATCTTCATGGGAGGTTTATATTTAAAATAAAAAAGATGAAAACACTGAGATGTAATCATTACACTAATAATTAAAAATTTGTTGGTGTATGGGAGGGGCTTGAATCCCCAAGTATTATGCCATTGAGAGCAGCAAACCTTGTTATTGAATTCTCCCATTGTGTGCTACTTTAATTAAATTCTTTGGTAAAGAGAAATACTTATTATTTTTGGATGTTTCTATATTGCATAAAATATTGTACCTTATACTTAATAGCTCTCTGTTTTTGACTAGTATTGTCCATATTTTTCATGTGCGCCTTATGTCCAAAAGGACATTGGAGAGTGTAATTTTTTTAAAAAGAAGACATTTTTCATGTGAAAAAATAGCAAATTGAGGAGAGTAGATGGAATATATTTAACATTACAAAAATGACAAAAAAAGTAGGTTGTTGTGACTGTTGTGGTAACAATATTTAGTTTTTCCTCATGCAAATATTGATTTATTTTGTGCATATTTTGTTTATATGAATGATGTAAAAAATATGTATAATGTAACCTCTTCTATTTGAGTATTGGGATTTCCTTAGTTTTTATTAACAACTAGTAATAAAAGGAAAAAAAAATCTTCTCAAAACACCAATTATAATAATTTATTAATTAAAATAAACAGTTATCTTGAAATGGAAATTTGAATTGTGCATTATTCAATAAAGAAAAAAATTAATATTTTTTTTGAAGCTGTGTTTAACTTTTTTCTAGTTAATAGTCCTAATTATATAACTCAATATTCAGCCCTTGTTAAAAGGTTATTGTTGATATAATTGACCTTGAGTCTTTGTGTTAACTTTCTTTCTATGACTCTTGTCCTTCTAAGGCTGTTTTCACCAAATGTATGAGGGTTGAAACTAAACGCGAAGCACATTTTCGGACAGAAAAATGTCTTTATTTTCATGCAGATATGTAACATTGCAACTCGTATATTTGCTTATAATATAGTGTTTTTAAAATTTCAAAATCTTTATATATAAAATATACGTGTCACAGTGTTTGTCTGCAATGGACTCCGAAACTACTCAACCGATCATAATATAATTTTGCATACTGTGTGTCATTTCGTCCAACTTAAAACATGGGATGGTTTTTATTTCAATTTATCATGCCATAATTTTTTTATAGCTGGAAATGTGAAGAATCCGAAAAAAACGTTGCCAGATTCCCGTAAGGGATGCTCATTCAGTACTCTCGACATTATTTCTGAATTGCGTCAAGGTCATTCACTTTGCGTTAGCTTTCTGTTTGGAAGACGGGAAAGGTTGAGGTAGTTTTGAGTCTTGCTGCGTAGTAAAAAGGGGAATTCCCTCATATAATGCATCACAATCGATAGTTTTTTTTTATTCTTAAAGATTGATTTATTGAAGAACAGTAGAATATAAGAAAAAAATATAAAAAAATATAAGGAAATATTCTTAAATATAATTTTTATCACATAGTATTATTTTCTTTTTGAATTTCATACTGTGAAATGAATCAATATCATTACGTTTAAATAAAAATTATTTTTAAAACTTTTAGTATGAGTGATTTAAAAAATAAAAAGCCAAAAACTTTTTTGGTTGAATTGCCGAATCGGCCACTTATCCCGCCAAGAGTTTTCTCGCCAAATCGATAAGTGTGCCGACTCTGGTAACCCTTTTGGCTTTTGTATCAGTGAGGAAGAAGTCAGATCGTGTTGTGATAAAGTTGCTATTCCAAAACACAACACGCAAAAATGCGCCAAATTAGCTGTTTTTCAAAATTTGGCGGACCAGTGGTCGATTCGACAATTTCACCACTTTTTTGAACAAACTCTAATAAAACACTCAAAATACTTAATACTTAATCATTTCTTCTTTTTTAAAGATAATTGCATGAATTTTTTTCCCGTGTGTCGAACATTTCACAAAATCCTCACAATTTTATTTCAAAATTTAAAATAGTAGTGAAATTTTGTAATTTGAAAAATTTCTACTTTTCTGTCTTTTTTCAACATACAACTATTTTTAAAAAGGCTACATTTTCGTTTCCGGAACTAAAAAATTGCAACAAAAGAATTGAAAAGTGAGTGAGTGATTTATAAATTCGCACTGTTCGCCTATTCAAGAGTTTTTGGCGACGGACCTCGAAATTTTCAACCATGGTCAAGTGACGAGGACGACACCTGCGCTTTCACCCATCTCTAATAATTAGAACACCACACCAATGCAAGAACAAATTTCGAAAAAGGGAGTTTTTATGACAGTTAAAGAAATCACTCATATTGCGCGTATACACACACACGCCTATAAGTGCTATCGTCCTAAGGGAAACAGGAAATTCCCATGGGGATGAAGTTATTCACTGGTAAAAGCCCGTGCAACGCCGAGCTACATGTAGAGGAAAGAAACAAAGAAGTCAAAGTAATTTCGAAAAATTATATTGGAAGTGCTGATTTTGTGAAGAGAAGGGAAAATGTTAAACGAGAAAACCACTGATACGCACTCATGGGCCTTGCACTCACATCGCACGCTTCACACCCACACAAAAGTGCTGGCGTCAGAAAGAATGGAGGAAATTAACACGTGGGGATTAAGTTATACCCTAGGTAAAAGCCTGTGCAACGCCGGGCGGGGTCAGCTAGTATTCCATATAAAATGTGAACGAATAGCTCATTTAGCATTACAGTATAGGAGACAAACTGCAAAACATTTTTTATAAAAAATGTGTCGATTCATATAAAAATGAGTAATATGATAAGTTATTTTTTACTGGATAGTGCAGCTACAATATAATATTAATGTTAGAATACTTTTATATCTGAAAAAATATTCCGAATTTGGGTCCTATTCTTTAACATCAACCACAGATATAAAGGATATATATCCCACGGATATAAAGGATATATATCCCACGGATATAAAGGATATATATATATTGGGATATAAAGGATATATATCCCAAGGATATAGCAAAGTAATCAATCAACCACAAGAAAAATTTTAATCAATATAAAGGAGTGAAACTTAAATGGAACATTTTGTCTTTTCCATAATTTTGTTCCTGTCTCAGAGTGTTAATTGCCTTTTTATTTGTTAAGATCTGTGATTGATTATAGCTTTGATAAAAGATAAGAGGAAAAAAAATTAAGTTATACTTTGAAAAATTCATTTAATTATATTTTGTTTGATTTTTTATTATTTATAATCTTTGAATTATAGAAGTTAAAAACGTGAATGTTTTTTCTTGGTTTTATATGTTTGCCATACACACTTACACATTCTATGGAATTAAAATGAAATTTTATATTTCATAATGAATTAACTCTGGATAACTGTGTTAATAGTAAACTTGAAAAGTATACTTTTTGTTGAGCTTGAAATTTTCTTTCATGCTTTCCTGAAAAGGAATGAATTAATAGCAAATTAATGACAAAAATGAATAGCAGGTTTTTAACAAATATATTTTGAAACTGTTTGATTAAATTGCTCAACATTTTATTTTGGAAACTAATTTAATATAGTCAATTTAAAAATGTCCTTTAAATCATGAATACATTATGAATTTTAAAAAAATTCTAAAATTGTTTTCTAATGTTTTTATGCAAATGGTTATAAATAGTTGAATTTGTAGTTTAGAATAAAATACTTAAATTTTTATGTCAAATACCATAAAATGATACTTTTAAATTTTTCTCAAGAAACTCCTGATGTCTTGTTTTACATTTTATTTTGCTCAGATTTTGTGAGAATGATTTTAAAAAATTACATTTTAATGTTTATTTGTGTTATATTTAAATACATTTTTAATTGTTTTTGGGATGTGAAATGAATAGACATAAAAAAATGAAATATTAATAAAAATTTTCTGTACTTTTTTGATTAAAATCCAATTATTTTATTAGTATGAAGGTAAGCTCTAAAGTTCAGCTATACTGAAGCATTGTTTTATTATTGTTAAGTAATTATGCCCCCGCCCCTTTCAATTTTGTTTTATTGGAGAAAAAAATTATACATTACATTTTCTTCTTTTCATTCATAAAATTTCTTAAAACTTTTTATTGTATGATTATGTAATAAATTAAATAACCAGATTTGATAACTTTTCTCAGTTTTTAGAATGTTTATTTAAAAAAATCATGTGAAATCAAATTGCATTCATTATTTTTTAGCAAATTTGTGCTCCAGTATGAGAATTGCTATTCCTGAAAAGTATGGGAGAAATATGTTGGCTGTACTAGATGAAACTCGTACATTAAAATATGGTGAAGTATTTGTCCAATACAGTGTTAGTACTACTTGTCCTAACTCACCTCTGAAGGTTTTGAAAGGTAAAGTGTATTATTTTTTTAAGTTTCAATTTTTCTTCCCTTTTTATCGGTATAATTTGGATGTGCTATTTAATATTTTTTATTTGAAATTGATGTTGGTTTAAAGTTTATTATAAATTTTATCATAGGGTCTTGTAAATGAATATCTTGTTCAATCTGATAAAATATGAATGACTTCAAAGCATGGGAAGAAATTGGTGTAGTTTCAACTTTCTGGCAATTCATAATTCTTGCTAATAAATAGAAGGATATTCTTGCTAATAAATAGAAGGATATATTTCAAATAAGATAAAATAAAACTACGAGACCACAAATATTATTCTAAAAATAGATAAATATCTACAATTGCATTTAAAGGGTCTTAATTAATTTGAGTAAGTTTTATTAAGAAATTTAGAGAGTTTGGAATATTGACATAAAATCAGTATAATAAATTCATTGAAATACATTTGTTTTTCTGTTCATTGAAAAAAAAAGGGAATAATAATTATTTTATTGTAGTATTGGCTAAAAAATTATTGTTTTTATATATGTTTAATATTTATTAAAAATAGTAATTGGTTAAACAAATGATTTTTTTTTTAAATATTGAATGATTTTCATTCATGAGAAATCTTTTGAGATGGTATACTTTTGTAACCATTGCCCATTTTTTTTATCCACTTTTATAGTTTTGGTTGTTAAATTCACTTTTTATAACATGCATTCATTATATACACCTCAACATTCTTTATTAAATTGTTAAACCTATGCCTTTTATAATTTTCATTAGCTACTTTTGTTTATCTTACATCTACAGGAATCATATAATGAAAAAAATCACATGAAAACTGTTTGCATAAATCTTTTAATTCATTTATTAGACTACTAAACTAATTATTAATATTCCTGATAAAAAATTTCAAATTAAAAAAAGTTATATTTTAAGCAAAAAAGAATGGAAATGGAAAGAATTACTAATTTTTTAACTTAAAATTTAATGGCATTGTATAATTTTTTTTGAAAAGTCATTGCTAATTGATACATTTATTACAAAAATTATATGTAATGTGTGGTTTTTATATTAATATTTCACAGGGAAGGAATTTATGAACTGGAAAAAGGGATCTATGTTTCTAATTATGCTTAAGACATTTGTAATATTTTGTGAAATTTAAATGAAATGTTTTTTTTTAATTAAAGGACCTGTAATAGTAACAAAAAATCCTTCTCTCCATCCTGGTGATGTGCGGAAATTAACCGCTGTTGATGTCAAAGCATTACATCATATAAAAGATTGCATTGTTTTTCCACAGCAGGGCAAAAGACCTCATCCTGATGAAATGGCTGGTATTGATATTTATATTTTATCTATATAAATAAAAATGTAATGTGTGTTTGTTCAAAGCCCCTGATCTCCGAAACTACTGGAGAATTCTCTCTGAAATTTTGACATAACGTTGAACTTGAATCAGGATGGGTTCTTATGTACTCATTATTTCGTAATTAACTCTAAATTTTTGACGTCATATGATGGGTTTCTCACTGAATACGGAAATTTATACTTTACATGCAGTTTTTTCGGGATTATTAGATATTTTTATTATAATTATGGTTATCGATTGCAATATTTCTCAATTTTTTTGTTCTTTAATTCTTAATTAGGATTATTTTTCGAATAAATAATTTTTTTAATGATTATTCTTTTAACAACTAAAATTTTGTTTTGCAGTGTTGGCAGCATTCGATAGTATTATGGCGGGATGTTTATGATTTTGCTTACAAATTACGACTTACTTTTTCAGTAATTTCATGCAGATTTTATTTATTTTTTTTCGTTATATTATTTGTTATAATTATTTTTACAGATCAAAACTTTTCGAACTGATAAAGGGGTTTAGTTCTTCTGCAATTAACGTTAGTATTGAATTTCTGTTTCCGTTATTTGCTTTAGATAGGCGCTGCTAATATTCATAATATAATTTCATTCTATTTTATCTTTCTCTCCAGTAATTCTTTTTTCACTGAATGTTTAATTTTTTTATATATATTTTAGTACTTGCGTGTTTTTCTTTTTTCGCCGATCATGCACCGCAAATGAAAGAACCTCACAAAAATTTTTTTTTGCACTTCCTGATGTCTTAATTTGGCGAAATTAATCAAATGGTATTGTTCTTAAATATGGTTTTTTTTATCTGTTTTTGTCAATTTAATTTGATGTCTGAAATACGAAATAAAGATTTTGTGATGTATATTTTGTGTTTGTATGGAAATTTATGTTGATTTAATCAAATTAGTGAGCCGTATTTTATTTTTGATATTTTTTTATGATTCAATTTTATTCTCTAAGTAGCTGTACCACATGTTGCTGTCGCTCAGTCAGGTTAAAAAGACTGATTCACAACAAAGTATGCCATAAGGATGTATTATTGCAGCAATCGCCAACTCTATTATAACTCGCCAAGTTGGCATCCTCGATTTCCTGTGTGTCATATGTTTTTAATTGGCAACCAGGTGCTTCGTTTCATATAATGTCGCCAATAGGTTGTGATAATACTCGAGTAACAAAAAAAGTATCATAATAAAAATTTTCAACAAAAACATGTGAATCAGAAAAATATATAGTAAAGAACCATGAACAAACCAAATGTGAATCATTAATATATATAAGAAAAAATGGTACTTGCATATTATCGCAACAATTAACCATTCTATTATTAACTCGCCAAATCCTATTTCCTATGTATTGTATGTGCTGAATTGGCAGCCAGGTGCTTCGTTTGAAATAATGTCGCCAATAGGCTGCGATAATATGTTCGTAACAAATAGTTTAAAAAATACATTAATAATTTCATAAAATAGTCAAGAACATATAAATGATGGGTAGTGTTAAGCAGAAGGATAAAAAATTATTTTATAAATCTGAATAAAAAAACTATCGTATACAAATAAAATATACTGAAATTTGGTGAAATGGTTCTGCTCTGGAATCCGTGAGGGTTAATTTTATAATGCTTCTGGGTAGACAATGTTTTGTGTTGCTTCCTTTTCTGTGCAAATACAGAAATGATTGTTTGGTCTGCTTATTCTAGAACACAAATAATTGCCATTGTGAGAATTATCCATGTCTTGATCTAAGCCACTCAATTTTAAAGATATGCCTAGAACTTTGTTGATAACGATTGAAAATTGTAAAAATCTTCAATTATTATAAGCGCGTTGTCGAAAATTTATGAAATCCATGTTTTTATTTGAATTTTCCTTGCGTATTCAATGCAAAATATCTTTAACCGTGTGCGATTTATATTTCTTCCCTAACTCTGTTGGAGAGCAGGCATGATTAATATATGATTGCAAACAATGCACAAATTTGATTTTGTATTGTTATGTTATTTGCGTCATTAATAATACTTCCAGGTGTCTGTTACATTTTGAATGTAGACAGTCACCTTAATTATTTTGTGATGCATTGCATTGCTATTGAGCTGTGTCTTTTATGATAGCATTAATTTTGTGTGAGTATAGTTTATTTTTTCATTATTCTTCATTTAGTTTGTTTTTCTTATTTCTCAGTGCAATTGGTGAGAATTCTGTTCTGTCAATTAATCTTTTTTGAATTCAAACTATTTTGTGAAATTGACCTGTTTGGAGCGATTTGTTCAAGTGGAATGAAATCCCCCCCCCCATTGCGTCAAAATTGAGTTATGTTGATTGATTTCGATACAAGGCCTATTCAGAGCTGTTTTGCAATTTCATACATTTTTGTTTTTACCTTCTTTTTAAGTGCAGTCAATTGGCTTCGGTACATTAAATTGCATTTCAGAAAATCAAACTAAGGTCATCACACTGGGCTAGCAAAAGCTGTGTGAAGGGTAATTGCACATTAAATTGAAATAGGCATCAGCGAACAAGCACAATGCAGACAGATGGCTCAAATACGTGTTGAAGAAGTAGGTGGTTGTAAGATAGTGATTTTTTTCAAATTATGCTTTCGCATTGATAAAAATATTTAGTTCTTTTTATGTCAATTAATGTTTGTTTTGTATTTTAATTTATTTTTAAGCATGGGATATATACTTTGGATAATTTTTATATATAAAATACTAATTTTAATTATGTATGCTATGGATCTGTTTGGCGTGATTTCAAAATCTCTCCACAAATGAGTAGCATATCAATTGAAATCTTCCAAGTATTTTATCTTTTTCTGGTGATCCTAAATTAAATTAATAGATTATTTTTAACAGTCGACCATTTACCTAAAATCGTAAAACATCGCAAAATGCTGCAATATGCATTCAACAAGGGAAAACTGTTCTATGACTGTTTTTACACAATAATAATATTTTTTTGCATGACTGGGAATTTTTCCACTAAATAGTTGTTGAAATTTCTAAAAGTTGGGTGATAACATTATATTCAAAAAGGATCTATTTTGTGTGATTTCAAAATTTTATTTGATGTTACTGTGAAATACAAATGGGAAAATTAAGATTTTCTGATGTTTGTTTTGGTATTTACATATCGCAACTGTATTGGCAACATTGTATGAAAGGAAGCACATGGTTGCCATTTCACCATGTAACGACACATACAAAATCGGGGTTGTAATAGTACCTAAGTACCTTTGGTTGGAACTGTTTTTGGCGATTTCATCAAAATATTGAACTTTAATTTATTTTTTATAACTTTTTAACATTTAAGTTTGTTATAGGCAGCTGTACCCAGTCACGCATTCCTGTGGCTCAGTCTGGTTTAAAGGAAAGAAAAGAAAAAGCATATATTTCTAATATTTTTAACCTCTTGCACTTGAGGTATGACTTTTTTGTTATAAAAAAAATGTGTGAATATACATAAACAAATCTTTTCTATAAACAGATTTCATTTGTAATTTGTTAACAGAATACTCCAAGTTATGTGGTATTTTTGTTCTTATGTTATGAATCTAAGATTATTTACATTGTGGGGAAGTGCCAAGTTTGAAAATAAATTTAAAATGGCTCTTCTTGAGGTCAAAGGGTTAATTTTACAATGCTTATGGGTAGACATTTTGTTGCTTCATTGTCTGTGAAGATACCAAAATTGTCTGGTGTGCCTACTCTAGAACAGCAGTTGCCAACCTTCAGCACTCCATGAACCACTCAGTGATAACTTTATAAGTATGGCAGACCACTAAAGCTATATTTATGTCTATTTACATTTGCATACACCTGAAAATAAATTTCATGAAAAGCAATAACAAACCGACAATCAACAGACTGAAGTGTTTTGCCACCAATTTACTATGGTTACCCAAGTTGACTTTCAAGTTTCGATGGAAAATGAAAAAAATTACTAAACTCAGGAAATTTGCTAAAAGTGGTAACTAAAAGTTTTTATTAAAGTATAATCCATAATATGTTTTTTGTTGCTCATCTTTTTTTAAACTGAATCTTCACAAAAGGGTAAATAATATCTCAATTTTTCAGTGGACCATAAAAATTAGTGACTGCTGCTCTGGAACACACCCCCAACGGTACTTATGTATTAGCATCACCGTAACAAAATTGGTGCCATGCGTATTGCACCTTAATATCTAAACAATAAAGATTCTAACATTTTTCATGAAAAAAAATCAGATTTGGTTGAAAAATGGTGTGATTTGCATGGAGGCAATTTGGTTGTGCAGTGATGCTAATATTTAAATACCCAGACACCAAATAATTGTCCATGTGTGAAGCAGTCTGTGTCTAGATATAAGCCACTTTGTTTTAAGAATAGGCTCTTAAATTTGTTAATAACAACTGCTAATGCTAATCAAATAGTGAATTGCAAAAATCTTCCATCAATACTTTGTCGTAGATTTCTGCTGCGAAATCTGTGTTTATATTTGAATTTTTCTTGCATATTTGACTGAAAATTTCTTCAGCCCCTCATTGCGTTGGAATTGAACTGTGACAATTGATGTACAATAGAAATTAAATATTTTATTAGCATTTTTTAATTTTTTCCCTTTCTTTTTGTTTGATTTTTCCTTTTTTTAATGTTTTGAAATTTTATAGGTTTTTGTTTTAACTTTTTTTCTCTTTTTTAAGTGCAGTCAGTTAGCTACACTACATAAAAACAATGCCTTGCAGGAAATCAAATTTAAATTGTCATACTCACAAGGCAAAAACAGTGCAATGAGTGTAATTGCACATCAAACTGAGGAAGAACGGGCATCAGCAAATGAAAAAAGCAGACAAAGAATGGCATAAACAGATGCTGAGGGCGCAGCAGAGCAACAGGCAGCCAGGTTTGAGGATGCACATTTACGAGCACAGCATTCATGTTTTCAACATCAGATCTGCTCTGTTCTCGACAAAAGGAACACAGTAGGCTGCGAAGGGTCAACCAGAAACAGCACATCAGCATCAAACATGATTTTGTGATGAGCAATCACACAATAACAGTCACCTTGCATTCTGGTACAACCCAGTGGAAGATTATAGGTTGAGCCACCATTTTCTCATTAGTACAATGACTGAAGTGTATCCTTATTGCAATGCTCTGTAATTTAAGGGAGAAACAAAAGGAATGTTTTGTACCACTGGAAAAATTAAACTGCCTCAACTTGGAGAACCACCAGAGCCATTAAAAACTTTGCTTGCTAGATATATTGCAGAATCAAAACATTTCCTATGTAACATCAGGAAATACAAATCATGTTTCCAAATGATATTGTTTGGAGAAATGTGCATTTGTTAACACACCTCTGATTTAACAGAAATATCCATAAGCATTGTAAAACTCACCCATTATCCTCGAGGAATCCAGAGTAGAGCCATTTAAAGTTTATCTTTAAACTTGAGGTCTCCACTATGAATACAATGTAAATAAATTTAGGTTCTAACATAAGGACAAAAATAAGTTGCAATAACTTCAAGTGTTTGGTTAACAAATTACAAATGATATCAGTTAAGTAAAGTTTTGTGTATATCTATAAATTTTTTTATAGAAAATCATACCTCCATTGCAAATATTTAAATATACTGGAAACACGTGCTTTCTCTTTAACCTGACTGAGCCACAGCAAAGTGTGGCAGGGTACAGCTAGTACCAAAATATAAATTTAGTATGGTTATAAACTTTAAATTTCCCTCTTGGAATTTCCTTTTTACTCATCTTACTTTTTCATAATTGGTCTATTTTAAATTAAAGTAAATAAACATGTTCATGAAGATTATACCATTCTATCTTTAAAAAAAAAAACATTTCATGGTAATATTAAGGATATTCATAATCTATTGGACATAATTTGATGTAATGTTAAAATGATTGGAATCAAGTGCAAATCTAGTTCTTATATTGAATAAAATTTATTTTGCTGTAAATTGTTTTATGTTTCATGTTCTGTTCTTTATTTGCAATAAAATGTTCGATTTCTTTGTCATGATAAAAGTATATAAGAGCATAACTTTTATTCTGCTGTTGTCTCCATAGCTTTGAGGTGTAATATCTACCTGAAAAGAAGATTCGCTCATTGCGAATGCAATTTATTTCAGTATTTTTTTGTCTTTGTTCTTGGTTATTTCTAGAATATTCATTGACTTTACTGTTTAACTTTTAGAACTTTCTAATGTGTGGACTGGAACATTCTTAACATGTATGACAATCATTGCAATCCAGATTTTGAATCTATAAAAGTTGCAAGTTACCATTATCTTAATTTTTCTTACTGATGTACTATAATGAATGATGCCATATAATAATAGTATAGTATAGTTAAAACAATGAAAATCTTGTTAACTGACCTCTCATATGTTCCAGAAAGCATCATAAAATATGCATTTTTCTTATTTCCTGAGAAGTTACAAAGCAACAGGAAATGTGATTTGCTCACATTTTTTTTTTTTTTTACTTGCATTAAAATAATGCAATGACTTGTTAGCAGTGGATTTTGGACCTCATTTGGTTGATTCCTGAGCTACTACCTCATTCTTTTTTATTTCTACACTACTACACGAATTATATTTTGGTAGAATCATGAACTAGTAGGGGCGGGTGATTGTGAGTTGAAGTTCTAATTTTACCTAATATAGTTAAGTAAAATTGTGATAGTAATAACATTGGATTTAAAAAAAATTTTTCTTGTATAATGTTAAAATTTAAAGAGAGTGATATCACTGAGATTTCACTTTTATTATATTGAGGTTTAAAATTTTGGTTCTTAATATACAGCCAACCAATTTTGTCAAATAAAAAAATATCTCAAATTACTGTAACATACAGCCAGTAGTGAAAATTTAGGCCCACATATATTCAAATGCAACAATCTTGTTTGTGTATGCTCAAAAATAATAACCATTGTTTTATTGGTTATATAATTCCCAAGCATGGTTCAAACCCAATAATCTTGATCTTTCATGCTCGAAAATAACATCGTTTAATTTGCAATATTCTTCCTTTATTTTGTTGTGAAAAATGATTGAAATTTGTGATCTATTTTCTGCAGAAGAGAATGTAGTAGAGTAGTTTTAAAGATGTGGTCGAATACATAAATATCCAAAGGACTATTTGGTTTAGCAAAACAAGAAACATTATGGATCTGCAGAATATTTAAATTTGTATATGTGTCAACTGATGTGGCTTAAGTCTTCATGACAAAGATACATTTTTCACAATTTTAAATTCAATTATAGTGCTTTAGAATCCTGAATAATTTAGTTGTTAGTATGTGTGCACTATTTTCAGTACTTTGTTAAATATTTCTAAATATGTGTCAAGTTATTTGTCATTGCAGTATTCCAGAAAAAGCATGCACCGGAATTTGTTTCAGCACATATGCTTAAATGAATACAGCATTTGGTTTTTGATTTGTCAAAATTGGTCACTGGTATAATATGCAAGTATCAAAATTTTAAGTTCTGAATTGTAGCTGCTATGTACCATATTTTTCTAACTTTGAAATGTACCACAAATATATGGGACAGTTTCAAGTGGAGAATATTTTTTAAGTTGTAAATTAGCATTGAATCATAAGACATTTGAATTTTAAGTCAATTTTCTTGTGAAAAAGAGTTCATGTTATATGATTCAAAAGATGCAGTGATTCTAGTGTGTCAGTTACATATTCTCATTATCAGTTTTAGAAACTTGAATGAATTACTTATAAGTATTGCTACATTGTTTCAAATATTAAGTTTTGAAGTGATTGAATACAATCTAGATTAGAATTATAAAGCTATAAATTTTCATAAGTGTAATGTGTAAGTGTTAAATTAACTGTTTTAAATATATTACAACTCCATTTTTGTTTCAAAAATTGAATTTACTGTTTTTAGGTTCTGACTTGGATGGAGACGAATGTGTTGTTTTGTGGCATGAAGATTTGATATTTGAGCAAAATTATCCAGCCATGAATTATCCTATGTATGAGGAAAAGTCCAATTTGAATAACATTGGGGTAATTATATTAATTCTTAATTCTCTTGTTGACTGTAAAATTTAATAGCTCAAGTGGAAACAACGGAAAAACATAAAGAGAAATGAAAACCCAAGAAATGAAATAAAATAATATTGTATTAAGTTTTAGAAAGATAAAATTTTATAAATTCAGAAGGCACTTAATTTATTCGAATTCCTCTATACTTATGCTTTATATCAGGGGGGGGGGCAGACTTTTCCAGGGTACGGGCTACTTCCAATTTTTTAAGGTGTTGCTGTCCACCCAGTATTAGTGACCCACACAAAGGGGGGGGGAGGGTCCATGGTTCCAAACCCTCCTCCATAGCCCATGATTGTTTTCGTTTGATTGTAATCCCATGTAAAATTTAATTAAGTATTTGTTATTAATAATTTTTTTATTAATTGATGCTAATTATTCAATAATTTATTTCTTGCTATTCTTTGTTCCCGACAATCTACTAAATGAAAAAAAAAAATGTTTAGCTACCATATTGTGGTAAAATATGAAAATGGTAGACATTCAACCCTGGACCACCACCCCGCGCCTCCTTTGAAAATTCAAATGTGCACCCACTGCCCAGGGTCGTAGGTGTGGTAAGGTAACGAAAATGTCAACAATATTTTTATAACATAATAAATACGGGATATGTACTTACTAGGTTAAATAAAATGAAAAATTCACTTTTTGAAACCGTGTTTAAAGCAAAACGCAAAATACAAACATAATAATAATAGTCACAGATATAATATTTAATGATGCATTTATTATCAAACAATTAAAAATACATTCAAAAATAAAACATTTTTATCGAAAGTTAGTTCTTTTGATTATATTCAGTAAAAGACTTAAGTCTGCTTACTGCCAGCCAATCTTGAATATTTCCGTATACAATTACTAAAGGCTAATCTTCAGGTGGACACTCTAAATTGTCTTGGCGGTCCACCGGTCGATCGCGATTGACGTAATGCCCACCCCGGCTTTAGATGATTAGACTGAATTTTGTTCTGTTTTTTAAAAAAAATTGGATTATAGATTCTTGACACAATAAGCTTTGGCTAAATGGTATGGGTTGGTGAAAGATATTAGATATCAACGATGCGTGTTCAAAATATTGTTGCTATTGGTTAAAATGATGTTTCTTAATCATACACGAGTAAATAACTTTTAATGTTGCTTGTTACTTGCTAAAACATATGAGATACATAGTAATATACGATGTTCTACAGAAAAGTAAGCAATATTGAAATATATCAAGTGTTGCCAAACGACAACAAAGAAATCAAGAGTTAAATTAGTTCTCTTCAGTTCATGCAGCCACAAAGCCATAACATTTATTAAAGTTAAGTTATTACTAATTATTACTTTGTGTAAAAGAAAGTTTCTGATTTTTAAATGTTAAACACAAAAAATATTATTCAACTTCTTTAAAATTAATTAATTCTCAAAAAATGGAAAATATTTTTTAAATTTAAATTTAAGTTGTGCATTATGTTAGTTTGAAAGATATTTATCTCTAAATGACAGTAAATAATTAGTTATTTGATACAATTATCTATTTTTAAGTGTTGTGTTATTTTTAAATCCGGTGAATGTGTGGGATGTGGTATCACTTTAGTATCAGTTTTAGCTAGATATTCTGTGACCATTTAAGACTGATGTGAAAGTGCATTATCATGTAGAAAGTATTGTCCATTTTATCATGTCTGAGGCCCCCATTTACAAAGAATAGACCTCCCTCAAATGAAATAAAATGTGTAGGTATTGCTCTTTGTTCACTGTTCTGCCCTCAGGAATAAATTCTGACTGAACAATTCCTTCAGAACAGAAAAATGATTTTATCATGACTCTTTTCCTGTGGTGGGATTCTCGACCTGCTTTAAAATGCCAATATGATTTGCATACTTTTGATCTGGACATTGTAAAATCACCATGCATCATCTTCAACATTCCCAAAGTATATGCAGGTGTTTTACTCAAATGCAATGTAATGACAAAAGTTAATGTTGCAGCATTGTTCTGGAAAAGCAGAGTCTTATGTTGTAGAGCAAATATGATAATCTCAGAACAAAGTACCTCTGCACTTAGTTTAGTTACATGACATGGACTAAACTATCCTATACAAGGAGAGGAATGGTAGATAAATGACGTTACTTTAACTATATGCTTTGGTTGTGCCATAAGTGACTATAGTCTATTAATGTTTTGGTTCTACCAAGTATTCCATGATATTTCAGTTTTAATGTGGGAGTTGAAAGCAGAACTTAGGCTCAGTAAAAAGAAAGATTATATTCGAAGTTTTTGCTACATTTTATTTATGCAAGATAAAGTTATAAGTAACTGAATAATAGTTCAATATTATAACGTAAATTTGATATAATTGAGGTAAAAAAGAAATGATACTGTGCTTTTAAATTGTAAATAGTTACTTTATAAATCACTTTTCTGATCTATTGGTGAACAGACTGCATAGTGAAAAATGCATTAAAAAGGGTCTTATTTCGTACACTAATTATTAACTAGTATGAACTTTATATAAAATAAAATTGTTTATTCATTTGTAGAAGAGTTGTAAGATACTAGCAATTTATCATTCTTTTTGTTGCGTATAACAGTGGTTGTTAAACTTTCGATCACCACGAAATCCTTTATGTATCAGCCTAACATCACAGCACCCTCTTCCACCCACAAAATTTTTTTTCTACCACCTTGCCCTCCCTGACTTCCAACACATGGCTGAGTAGTTTAAAGGTTCCTTAATAGTTCTAATACTGCCTCTGCTATATTTATATACAGATTTTTTTAACACTTTTTTTTTCTTGTAAGAAAACTGTAAACCTCTAATTATATATGCATTAAAAACATTGAGATGTTACAAAGTACTAGTTTCAAATAAATAATGTAGATAAAAATAAAGAATGCAGGCGCCATTCAATTAGGAAATCAAGATGGATGCAATCATTATCGTGTTGGTACGCTAGGCGAATTCAGTTCTTAATCTTTGCACATGTATTTCTACTATATATTTTTTGAAAATATTGTGTTATATTAATGGCTATGTAGTTACAAACAATAAAAAAAACTGAATTAATATTTGTGATCGAAATATATACTCTAGTAAATATTTTTATTGGTGACTATAAAGGTATCTAGTCTAGGATGTAACACATCTTTCAATTTTTCTACAAGGTCTTTCAGCATCTGTAAGAGAGGGAATCTTAACATTAGATGAGATCTTCATGGAATCCCAGGGATCCATGGACCACTGTTTAATAACTGCTGATGTATAACATCGCCTAGAAAACCATTCATAACTATTGTTGAATCTTAAAGTTTAGAATAATAGTTATGGTATGCAATTTATTAATGTTTTCTAATTGTAATTAAAATAAATTTTTTGAGGTAAGTAAAATTATATATTAGTAAGTAATAATGCAATATATTACTTTTAAATATTACTATATTGACTGATGTTGTATTACTTTTAAATATTACAATGAGTAACGTTGCGAAGCTTTTTGTGATTGAAAATCAAAAATACTTGTTGGGTGTGACTGAAATCTATTTAGTTTTGTGTAAAATTTTTTTTTATTAATATTGATTTTTTTTCCCTTTTCAGTTGAATGACATGGTGGATTTTTTCTGTCATTACATTAAAAATGATTGTATTGGTTCTTTTGCTCATGCACATTTGATGTGGGCTGATAAACTAAAGAATGGGATTTTTTCTAAAAAATGCATGGATATTGCTAAACAGTATCCTTATGTGTTAGATTTTGCTAAACATGGTACAACAAAATATTTGAAAAAATCTGAAAGACCTGACCAATATCCAGATTTCATGCAAAAAGGTTTGTCAGCTAACACTTATTATTCTAAAAGAGCTCTTGGATCTCTGTATCGTGCATCTAGAGTTTTAGACGCTTGCTCAAGCAAAATTGATTTAACCGAAGTAGAGATTGCCTCCTTTGATCCAGATTTATGTTATCCAGGATGGGAATTATATGAATCCTCAGCTGAAAAGCACAAACTAAAGTACATTAGAATGATTTCTGAAGTTTTAAGGCGCTATAATATCTCTTGTGAAGCAGAAGCTTTCAGTGGTTTTATTGAATTGAAATTCTTTAAAAAGTGGCGTCAGGAGAAATCAAATGCTATCAAGGTTATTATATCATACATGAGGAATATCACACAAACATTCAAGTATATTTTTTACAAAGAAATGCAACAAGAAATTGAAGAAAATAATCTGAATGAAAAAGAAAGCATTGTGAGAAAATACCAAAGAGCGTCAGCATGGTATATGGTTGTGTATAGCAAAAAGACAAAGATTGGTATGAGTTTTCCCTGGATACTTAGTGACATTCTTGTTAAAATAAAGCAACATGCAAATCTTTCAAAAAGTAGCAAAAGCAGTTTCCTAGAAGATATAGATTCAGATATAGAGTTGAGTATTACATCTGGAATTTTGAAATGTGATTTGTCTGGTCCACTAGAAACATGCAAATGTAGATATTTATCACAAATCATACTGTTAGAATGGATTTCGAAAGCAAGGTTAAATCTCTGTTCTACAGACAAAACCTCAACATGTCGTAGTTGCTTTGATAGAATTTTTTCACACTTTTTGCTACATTCTGATATATATTGTTGCAGTGCATCTGACAGTGAGGAATGTAAATGTTCTGAAAAGTGTTCTCCTTGTGAGTTTATCCTAAAGTTTTTGGAATTTTATGTGAAGAAGGTGAGTGATTCTGTTGGAAAATGTACTGAAGGCTGTGACGGATTTATATCTAGAAATCTTCAAGAGTTGTCACTCCAAACACTTTCTTATCTGGCAATTAGTCGCAATATTTTTTACCTTGGTATAAACTATGAGACCAAAAATTTTACTAAAAAAGCATTTTCTGAGACAAATTTTGATGGATACTTTGAAGAAGGATATCCACTAAAGATTCCTGTAAAGACAGATTCTCTTAAAGAGGTCATTGAAAATAACAGAGAGGAAGTTATAGAGTATTTGAAAAAAAATTCAGGAGTCTATCATATTGTTTTTCAGCCTGAAAGTGATCTTCATGATAACTTTTATCTTATAGTAAATTCATCCGGCAAAACTTGGCAAAGATGGAATTTAGAAGAAATATTGTTGGATCCCGATTTTACGGAAAAACTCTTAAATGCATTGAACATTGAAAATGCTGTTCAGTTACGAATTTAATAAATATTTTAGTTTAAAGAGTTCATTTGAATATTTATTTATCTGTTATATTTTTAAACTGTATATTAGTCATTTTGAACAAAGATTTTAAAATTATCATCGTTGTATTAAATATTCAAATAATTTTTTATTCAAGATGTAACTATTAAATTTATGATTTTTTGAATTTTAGTTATTATTTTTACAATTGTCGTAAAATGTCATTGCAATACGATTGAATTATGTAATGTATTTTATTATTATTATTTTCTTTCAATGGACTGCATTTTGTCACGCAAGCCTTTTCAGATATGGCAAGTTCCCCAAGAGTGGAAGCCATTTCAGTAGCACCACCATCTCTTGCTACTAATTTTGATGCTTGAATTTTTAATTCAAGCTCTCGTCAGGTGCTAAATATTGCCGTGCTTTTTTATGTAATGTAATGTTTATTTATTTAGTGTATAATATTTTAAGAATGTGAGATCAAATGTCATCAAACAATAACATTGAATATTTTATTTATTTTTAAGTTTTTTTATTGAAGGATTTTTCTTATTTAACTGTAATTTAGACTATGTAATGTTATTTTCAGTTGTATCTCTTAATAAATATTTTCCATAAATATAAGAATAACAAATTAAGTGCTGATTCTTCTCAAGTGTTGTTTTGGATATTTGAATAAATATCTTGTTAATATTCAAATGAAATGTAGTTTATTAAAATATTAATATTTGTGTTACTTTTTATGTTAAAATGAATATTAATTAAAAATGTGCAGTGTTTGTTGTTCAATATATTAAGTTTTTAAATTGTGTTTTTCATGGTCATTGGTGCAACAAATTTTATTAAATAATTTGAATAATTATTCTGTCTTTCAGTTACTAAGTATATATGTGGAATATAAATTGAAAGAGAAAAAACACATGAAAGTCAAGTTTGTAGTTAAGATTTTTTCAATTAGTAAGGGTTTGGTAAAGATGTAGATTTTTCTAATATACAAAATGATTATCTGAAGCTATTGTGTACTTTTTAGATTTGTTCTCTCTTTGGTAGATATGTGCCATCTGTTGCATTAATTTTTTTACATAATTATTATAACTTTGAAACTCTTTTAATTTAAAATGTACCAGTATGCTAAATTATTACCCACATTATTTTAGTTCATGACTCAACATATAGTTAATAGCATTAAAATAGAATATTTAATTAAAGAACAGCGAGAAATACAGTAAAATTATCAGTCTAGTTCTTTACAGCTATAAAAACAAAATAAGTTTAGGTTCTTCCTTGCCGAGAAATCTGACTTTCGAATTTTTATAAAATTGTTTGTAAAAACTTTTACCTATTCAAATTTAAAATGGAAACTACAATCTTTGAGAAATCTGCTACATTCCATTGAAAGGGAATCTTAGGAATTGATCCACAACTTGTTGTCATAAATGATCTGAAATTCATTAAATCTTTTACTTTTAAGAAACCTTTCAGAATATATTCAGCAAATATTTAAATGAAATAAATTGAATATATAAATGTCAGTTTGTAAAAGTTTTATAACTGTTATACATTTGGAATCCTATATGAGAATGAATTTTAAATGTAGTCAAGCATTAGCATCAACTTTCTCAAATGTAGGATACCATTGTTGTAAACATTTTAAGTTTGTTCAAATTTTTTTATATATACAAATTTATTTAGCAGTAAAATTGGGACATTATTAAAATATGAATAAATGTTATAATTAGATTTCTTTCTTTCTTTTTTTTTGTGACAAAGTTGGTGAGAAATGACTATTATCCAAGATTTGCTTTTAATACATTTTGCTATTTTGCCTGTCCTAGTTTCAAATAAAATATTAATACATTTTTAATTTTGTAAAAACATTTCCATAAAATTAGTATTTATGCTACACTTGTGGGAATGTTTTCATTCTGACCATTCACAGCAGCGTAATTTTTATATTCCTGTTATACATATTACTTTAACAGTAACATTGCGGATGAACTTTTTAAAAATATCAAGTCTCAATATTCTGAAGTCCTGTGCAAAATTTTACTGTGTAACTATAATATATTATAATGTAAAATATTAAACTTATTTTTTTATTCTTCATAGTTTTGTACATTTAAGAAAATAAAACTGATAGTAAAGAAATGTACACACACAATAGTTTTATTTGAGTATCATTTGTATCACATAAATTTATTAGTTTCAAAATTTAAGCCTTTTGGATTCATACACAACAATGATGACATAAAGTATGTATATCTGTGTTTTACATTCAAGCATTTGTATTTAATACAATAAGAAAAGTTCACATATTATATGATATGTAGATACGATATATACTCATACATAGAGCTATACATAAATAGCATTCACAAAAAGTAATATGAGCTAAAATTAAAATATATATAATATTTATTGGTCTCTTTTGATGTCAATCTAGTACAATTATATTCAAAAATCATACACGAATATTTGTATTAGTTTCACTACTTTGTTACATTGAAAAAAATAAATAAAAGGGAAGTGGAAAAAATAAATAAGTACACTAACTCAATTCAGGATGAGTTTGATATATAATTAACATTCTTGTATGTAAAATATGATAATGGATTATTAGAGACATCTATATTTCAATAACTGCATATCTTTATAAAGACACATTTTTATGAAAGAAAATCCCATACAGTCACGTGCTTCCTCTTGATTTATTTAAATATTTGCTTGAAGTGTATGAATTTCTTGTGTAAATGCAAAAGGTTGTCTGCAGTAAGCATGCATTATATGGAAAAAAAGAGTATTAGAGTTAAATATGAAGTATACTATAATTATAAATTTCATACATATCTTAAAAACATTTGGCGTGTTTTTAATGCTATTGTGCACTTAACATATACATTTATTATAAATTCACCACATCTGCAAAAAAAAGGTAAGTTTTTCTCATTGTTCTATTGTAAATTCAAAAGGCACATTTACGGATTGTATAGGATTTTGTATTAAATAATTATTTTGCCTTGTCTTTCTTAATGATTCGAGCATTTATTTAACTAATTTTTTTTATAACTCCTTTGTTCAATGACAAGTTCTTAAAAAAATTAGCTACTTTTATATTTGAAATTATTGGTTCATGGGTTTTGGCAAATGTTTAATTTGGCAGAATGTTAATAAAAATGAAACTAAATTTGAAATTTTGTGATTTTAAGTAAAAAATATGCATATTTTAAATTTAGAAAAGAAAGGAACCGTATGATACATATGACTGTATTAAAATGTGAATTTATATAAGCGGGACTAAGCTGAAAGTTGCCTACCGTTATTATTTTTTTAGATTGAATTGAAATTCCAATGTGGGATATAAATTTAAGAGTTACCTTTCTTGAATTTTATCAATTGTCATATTAATAATCAAGTTTGTTCATCATTTGTAATATTTGAAATTGTAATTATTCATTGTATATCATTTATTTTTTGTTCAGCATAGTATTGATTGCTAACTAATTTAAATTAGACGATACTGATTAAATAAGTTAACTATTCAAAAAATTGTAAAAAATATATTTTGTATATATTTATTTCCTATTTAATTTTAGTTAAAAATTAAGCACACACACATGGTTTTCTCTCTCTCTTTGTTAAATAATAGGTACATAGGAAAAAGGTATACTTAAAAGAAGGGGGGAAAACATTGTTGCTTTAAAATTAAACTGTTTAAAAAATAAAATTAGGCCTTTGTTTTATTGTGTATGTTTGTTTTTATTGCAAGCATCAATTTTGCTTTCATGTAAAAAATATTTAAGTTGCATTAAAAAGTCTAGTTGATAAAATTGTTTTACACAACAGTTTTATTTTATTTTTTTTATTTATATATTTTTAAAGAGTTACCAAGATATGTGTGCTCCCAATATTATATAAAAAGGTTATTTTTGCTCGTCTTTCTTTGTGTTATGATTTAGAATAATTTCAGAAAGAACTATCTTAGAATTTTCATCTTTATATTTTGAAGACACTACAGAAATTAATGCATTCATTAAATATTAAATACATAATTTTTGCTTTATATATTAATTTTATAGATAAAAATATACTGCATAAATGTTTAAAATAGGCTCTTTAAAAGGGAAAAAATTCTAACCGATTAGAGTTTCTTACAATATAGTTCAATAATTAAATATCAGTAAGTATTTAAATGGAATTATTTATTGGTCCGGGAGAAGTGTGATTCAAAAATGGGAATATGTACAAACACCATTTGCAACTGGGGACACTAATTTGATATAAATTGTTTTAATCTCATATTATATTATAATCTCCCATACACCACATACTTCGCATAGATATCCACTTGCAAAATGTTCAATTAGAAAACCAGAGAAAATTTTGTTAGGTTACAAAGGATATCTATGGGAAGTGTATGGGCTAAGATAGTAATGAGATCTAAAGTGATTCAAGCAGGGGGAAACAAACTTTTTCTTTTGTACAGGTATGATTTGTGTCGGTCCTTTTTGTTCTGTGTTTCGTTTTTCAGCTTGAAGACGTACTCTGACGATTTTTAGCTTCAACTCGACCTCTGTGGGTAACTTCGGCTGTTTTCAGTGTGATGCCGAATATGTCTTCATGATATCTATTTTCTTCCTGGAAAAGAAATGAAAATGAAATATTTAAAAGATGTTCAGTCAAGAGGACGTTTTAACGCATGGGACAACTGGGCCCAGGGCCCCTTTTTGTTCCCGACTCTGTCTTAATAAGACCATGATTCGGATCAATTTAACGTGGTCAAATATTATTCCCGTACATATACTCCGAAAAACAGGTAATTTCAAACTGCATGTCGATTGGCAAGAGTGCTTTATGCGATGACCGTTGTCCATGTCTAGGTCTAGGATTAATACAATAAGCAATCATTCAACTCATTTAGTCGAAAGTTAGCCATCGGTCGAGCTAGTTTGTGCCTAGGATTTTGAAATTGTGAGTCGTGCTCATTTATTTGTTTCAAATTACCGTTTGAACGAGTATTTGACAAAGCATGCTGTATACTGTCTACATTTAAAGATCTCATGTACGGCCTGGGCCTAGGACCTTAAAAGTCTTAAGTTTTCTTTGGACCTAGGGCCTCAAAGAGTCTTAGACGTCCCTGTTCATTGTATTTGAATACTAGAGGTATGCAGAGGCGTCTTAAGACTCTTTGAGGCCCTGGGTTTTTACTCAAAAGTAGACCCTGGGCCCCTACACAAATGTAGACCCCACCTATGACCCTTAAAAGTGAACAGATCAAAGCATATGTTGTCAAATACTCGTACAAACAATAACCCAAAACAAATAAATCTGCATGACTTACAATCGCACAAACCAACTAGACCGACTGCAACCTTTTAACTGAATGAGTAATGATGGTGAATGGTGGTAGGCCTGGGCCAGTACATGGAGAACGATCATCACATGTAGCCAGTTGACATATTGTCCAATATAAGTAACTTAATTACGTTTCAAAACTATAGGAATGGTTCAGAGGAAAGAACATTGGTTTCCATACAAACTGAAATCAAGATATGTGGAAAGATGATTTTTCACTTGCGAATAGCTGTTATTGGGGATGAAAAGTGGATTCATTTCGACAATCAAAAAATGAGAAATCGTGAAGAAAACAGACATACAACACTTCTCCAATGGCGAATTCAAATATGTATGAATAAAGTCATTTTTGTATTTGATGGGATCAGCAGGCGTAGTATATACATAATAAGATCCAAATATTCGAAGATCGCGGCCATTGATCACGACGAAAGCAAGTACCTAAAATTAAATAACTTGAAATGGGTTCTCCCAACTCTTCCCTACCTGGGCAGGTTGGTTTAGTCCATGTCATGTGTCCAAACTGCATGCGTAGATCTTCCAAAACTAGTTAACTTTGCTCAGCAATGTAAGAAAGATGGCTTTTCTTGAACTGCATTGAACATTAAATTCTGTTAGCGCTTAGATAAAACACCAATAAAGATTTTGGAAATGCTAAGTAAGGTGTGTATCGGTATCTAAAATGGATATCCGATGTCGGAGGATTAGATCCCGTGACCTTCGATTCCGTAAGCATGTAACATACCACTTGACAAAAGTGATCACTCCTGTCCGGAAGCTGTAACTCGCTTATTTTAGATACAACCACAGGTGTATGGTGAATCTATCATGGTGAGATTCGAGGTTTACGAATGGTGACTGCATTTTAAAGAGGGCCTAGAATCCATTGAAGACTGAACGCGTTGGACGACTTTCGACTTCACGGAACGCGGTAAATGTTGCGTTGATGTCTGAAAGTGTTCGAAAAGATCGTCTCCAAATACTTGCACAAATCAATGTGTTCAGACACTTCTTGAAAACGTCGTTTGAGGAAATGCATTCGTCGTAAACGGCATCATTTCTGGCCGAGAAACTATTGGTATCTTCTGCATGACAATACACCTGCACATCGATCCCCATTGCTACAAGAATTCCTCGCCAAAACTTGCACTAACGTGCTTCCACATCCCCCTATTTACCAGACTTCGCCCCGTGTGACTTACCTGTCCCCACGAAAAAAAAAGTTACAGGGACGCCGTTTTGTGTCATCAGATGAAGTGAAAGCAGCATCGCAGGAAGCCTTATAGGAAGTTGGTTAAAATGGTTTCCAGATGTGCTTCCAGAAGTTATACGAACCCTGGTAGAAGTATATCGTTACCCAAGAGGACTGCTTAGAAGGTGGATGTGCTTCGGTTCTGTGAACTGTTCAGGGTACGGTTTTATACACCTTGTCCCCGATCTTTCGGATCATACTTTGTATGACCTGTTAAAACAAAACGAAACCATTGCGTGTGGAATCGCTACCGACTGCAACTGATGCATTTGAGTTCAGCATTAAAGGAGAACGGGATAGAATACGAACAAATATCCGACAAAGGAACTTTGCAGCACGATAATGTGTGTTCGATTTTGCAGTACCAGTCAAAAAGTTTTTCGGAAACACTGAAATTTGATATCCTACCCTTCCCCACGGCAGTGCAGGTTTACCTATTTGGGCGCTTGGGGCGGGCACCCAAGGGACTAGGTAAGCTGGACTTAACCGGATCCAAGAGCCCCTCCTAAGATCCAACAGTGCCAAGGGGGCCCGTAGATCTTCAGCGTTCTGGGCCTGAAATGAGCTTAAACCTGCACTGCTTCACGATATTCACCAGGCATTCTACTAAGCGTTTCGAACTAAGGAAAGCATGTAGTGGTACAAACACTTTCAAACCCGAGATTTTATAAACGAAATAACTAAGTAAGAACAAAATTTATTTTTCAGTTACAAAAATACATTTGTATGAACTGTTAAACTGAAGCGTTCCGAGACCTATGTTTTGAAACCAATATTTGTTTAGAAAACATTCTTATATTCTGTTGTATTTTAAAATTTGAATTTTGTCCCCATTTGCTGTTTGTCCTACTTTAAAAGTTGGTTGAAAATAAGACACTTTCCCCCAAGCCAAACAATATTTAAAGTGAACATTATACTCTTTTATATAATATTGAAAAATAATTTATGTATTATTTAAATTATAAAAAATATATCTATTCTGAGACCAGAATTTATACAATTTTATGATGAATTTATTATCTGCTTTTTTGTTAGTAAATTAAACGAGTTTTGCAATAACCAGTTGTCATGGTTAGTTCAACATTCTAATATTACTATTAAGGCAAAGAACTTACACTATTTTGAAAGAAATAAGTATCTCACAGGCAGAGGCGCACACAGCACACAAAGGGGAGGGGGTTATAGAGGTGTGACCCCCACTCCCCAAAGCCCTTGAGTTTTTTTCGATTGATGATAATCCTATATATATATCTAACGTAAAATTTAATTAAGTACTTGTAATTAACAATTTATTTTATTAATTAGTGCTAATTATTAATTCAATAATTTTTTTACTGTTATTTGATAACACAATCGACATAATTTCGAAGAATCAATTAGTGTTGTCTTGAGGTATGATACGAGTTGGGAGACTTTCAACCATGGACCCCCTCTCCCTTGAAAAACTGTTGTGTGCACTGCTTCTTACAGGAGCCCTTCTTTCTCAATCATATTTTCCTGTTTGAATAATCCTGTCGACACACATGTAATGAAAGTGGTCACACATCTATGATTAGATATGTGTAAAAGTATATAAAATATCTAGTTAAAATTAATTTGATTAGAAGTATTGCCTATTTGGTATTTAAAAGTTTTTCTGTTGTTACAATTTATATTTTTACTATAAATGTTTATCATAAATGAGCTCCTATTATTCGTTTTATACTTGTTAGAAGCATGCAAACAGAAATTTATGTCACCTGCAGTCGTTTGACCACGTTATCTACTGCTACAGGGTTCATGTGTCCATGCTCCTGGATAATAGAACGCAAAGTCTGGTTGACATCTTCTGCCATGCTGACATCTCCACAGACGTAGAAGTGACCCCGTTCCTGGACTATCTCTCTGTACACTTTGTCAGAAATGTCTCGAAGGGTATGTTGAACATAACGCTGAAACACAGATAAACGTTTTTTTTTAAGGTTCCGCCTACTTAAGACGACTTTTTCTTTAAAAATAATGGAAATATATATATATATATGGGGAATTTTTTGTGGTGTTTAGATTTGTTTAGTGCATTTTAAGAAAGATATGCTAAAATTAAGAAGAAAAAAAAACTATTATTATTAAAATGGAAAGAAAATATATATTGTTAAAAATTTACAAAAAATAACATAAATCAAATTATTCTGTACCAAAAGTTTATGAACAAATTTTCATTTCTGATGTGTTGCTATGTTATTCATTTTTGAAATGACCTTCAGCATAAGAGATATTTTAGTTTTTACAAAAACTAGAGTACATTATCTTAGTTATTATACAAATTGCTCAAAATAACAATGATTATATTATCATAAGGGGCAGTAAATTTTGTAATAAAACAGTGGTTGATAAATCTGAAGATTAAACGCTTCTACTATTGTACAGAACATACACAAAAAAATTCAGCTCATTATTTTCAAAACTTTTTTAGCAGTCGAGCATTTAGCATTTAAAAACAAGATATCAATCATTGGCATGGCCAAGTAATTTTAGCGCGTTTTTCACATGTTGTATTTTACAATAATGTAACTATTGAACTTTTTACTAACAGAAAGTAGTACTATACTTTTAAAAAAATTAAAATTTTAAAAAAAAATTTTTTTTTTAAAAATGATTAAATTTAAATATGATTCGGCTCATGTAGGGCACAAATGCGACCAATGCCGAAAACCCGAGGTCAATCGGTTAATTATTGGCTGAGAAAAAGGTACGACAAAATATGGGACGAAGACGAAATTTGCGTCCTAATAGCGCTTTTTTTACACTACGTGAAAAACGCGCTAAAAACCATTTCGAATAAAACGCGTTGTAAAGTATGACATCTTGCTTAAAATAATGGCATCTGCTTTTACTAAAACACTTATAGTTTTTGTTCTAGTGAACGGAAAATAATAAACTTGGTATTTTTATAAAGTTAAAAAGATGGCCTATCAAATAAAATAATAAAAAATAAAAATTGTCAATTTTTTGGCAAAATTCACAATTTTAGGGTAGTCGGTTACCTTAAATTGTAATTGCTTATTTGCAAACGTAGTAAAATAAAGGTGTGCTTATGTATTATACCGTCGACCAACTTCACCAAATCAAAAGATGTCTCCGAACGTCTCTATGTGCTATTGATAGTTGAAAGTATTCCTATACATCTTCGAATTCAGTTATAATAACGGTTACAGCATTTAGCAAAGTTCTTTGAATTAAAGACGTATTTTGATTTGGTGAAATTAGTCGACGGTATAATGCATTAGTACGAAGAAAACTTAGTTTTCATCTCTTTCTCGAAGACGAGTATAATTGTGATTCATTTGTGTGTGTGTGTGTGTACCACAATAAAAATGAAAAATAATTAAATCGGCATAGATTTTATCTAAGCTTGGTTAAGGAACGTATGTCTACATTAGAGCGATCAACCAATCAAAGCTAACCGATCGAGTACGAGAAAGATCTTCAGTTTTAGTTTCTGAGTAGCTTAAAAGTAATAAAGCAGAATTAAATCTATCAATACATGTACATTGGAGAAACATTTACTTTGGGTTTTCCCGGAATGCGAGAGTAAGCAGAATAGACATGAGTTAAGACACCCAATTGCTTCATGACTTGCGTCTCGTCTCGGTAGAGTTCTACCTTTTGGTGACGGCAACCAATCAGAAGTGTCATGTTGCCGAAAGGTTTTTTTATGTCTCCATCTAAGGAAGAGGGAAAATAAAATAACAATTTGAAAAGATATTGTTAGTGGGTTAAATTAAACATATATTTTATAGATATTTGATAATGGTAACATACGAGGGTGAGTCGGAAAATAAGTTCCCCTGTCGACTTTGGTCACAGTTGTGTAAGAAAGTCGAAGTGTATAACGTGAGACATTAAATATAAGACATAAGTTAATATTTCTACATAAGTACCAAGTACAATGAGACATTTGTCATGCCCCTTGATAAGCTTCAGCAAACCCTAAATGAAAAACTCAGGGCTTTGCATACAGAAGAAGTGTTTAACGGCTTGTTTGACTTCAGCATTGCTTCCAAAGCGCCTTTAGAGCGAGATTCTTCTTCAAAGCCGGAAACAGATGAAAGTCACTTGGTGCGAAATCAGGAAAGTATGGCGGATGGTGTAGGCGCTCCTAACCAAGAGTTGCAATCTGGTTTTGAATTTCCTTCACCGAGTCATCCAACAACAGAATGCCACATCTAAGAAGCTTGGGGCGCTTTTTCAAATCACCTCTTTCAATTTCGATAGGGTGTCACAGTACCGCGTAGCATGTACCCAATGTACTAACGAATGATGTATCAGTGTCTTGCGTGTTCACCTGCTGTGTCGTCTTTCGCTCATAGCCGTTAAACGATCCTTCCGTAAGCAAAGCCCTGAGTTTTTTTGGAGGTTTTTTTTTTTTTTGAAGTTTATCAAGTGGTATGACAAATGTTTCAATGTATTTGGTACGTATGTGGAAAAATAAAGATATGTATTATCTTTAATGTCTCATTCTATGTTTTGACTTTCATACACAACTTTGACCACAGCCGACAGGGGAAACTTATTTTCCGACTCACCCTCGTACAAAGTCTGTTACGAATAGTTTAAGTAAAATTCACAAATGAATCGTTTTTTGAATGAAACGTAACAAATACACAACTAAAGAATATTTTCTAAAAAAAAATCGTCCTACCTATAGCAGCTGCCTTTATATCCAGATGTCTTTTTTGCCAAAAACTCCTGAAAGGAGCAATACCAGTACCTGGTCCGACCATTATTACAGGCACATTAGGACTATCTGGTAATCGAAAATTTGGAGCACTGAAACAAAACAGACAAATGAATAATTTTGTTTTCATCTTAAATATACTATAAAATATAAAAATCAATGAACAAACTATCAACTAAACTCAGTAGCTCAGCAGCCCATAAGAGCCAAGGCCTACTGTGCCAATCTCAGTTTTCATGACCTTGGGCACTGAGATGCATGAGTAGATGTTCCGGTCCGGTGATCAGTCTGACGCAATCCCCCATCCCAGTGTTTAGTTCCCAAGCAGGCTTGGTGCTCATCTATCAACCCACTGAAGGGATGAAAGCTGAGTCGACCTTGTCCAACCCGAGGTTAAAGTCGCCCAACCGAGAAAAAAATAAACCAGCTGCAAATTAAATTTTACATGCAAAGATATTTCCATTAAATACTAAAACGATTAAAGCTTGATGTTTATTGAATGAATAACCGGAACTCTCTTTCTCTTTAGTAGATATCATAACTGAGTATTCTATAGGTGCAAATAAAATACAGCTTAAAAAAAAACTAAAGAACACCCTTTCACAGTTGGTCGAACTTAGTAACTTAATATTTTAGTCGCCAAATATGGAAATGGGATCTGGATTTAGACGCCAGATGCGGGATGGCATCTTAAAATGGGAAATCCTTAATCTTGATGATTCTGATCAGGACATTGGAACAAAATTATTAAATTGTTGTATTGTCATGAAGTGAGCAAAATTTCGAATTAATTTGAAGTGGGTAAAAATTGAGTTCAAAGATTCCGTTACATACAGGTGAAGCTTATAAAAGAGTGTAAAAAAGTGCGATACTTTTATCTGATGATCTTTATTTTGACTATAACAATACTTCCAAGACGAATTCGTAGTCCTTATGAGTATACAGGGTGTTGCAGAGTTCGACCGAATATTCAGAGGGGTGATAGTAGCCCCCCCCAGCATGGGGACGTCAAATCACCTTAGAACAGGGGTGGCCAACCCACGGCACGCATGTCACACAGTGTCACGGCGGAAATGTAACAGTGGTATGCGAAAACTTATTGAAAATTGTTTGAAAATTAAAATATAATAAACTTTTTCTTACAATTTTATTGAAATACGGTTGTCTTAGACAAAAAAATGCCATCGAGAAATTTATTTTAAATACCCTCAATTAATTGAATTAATATAGAAAGTTATCTACAGTTATCTACAGAATACTTTTCGTTATTGAGTGTGCTGGTTTTCAGAAAATGTGTTAGTACTTCTTTCTGAGGAGGTGATGCCAGCAGCATACCATCTTCACCTTCTGCTATCCCCTGAAATCGCTTGTGTATGAGACTCTGGTGGCTAGAGTGGAAGATATCACTGTACGGATTGTCGTCGCTTCAGCTGATATCAGCAGCACATCGGATTTGTTTGAACGCATCCGACAATCCTTCGTGCGTCAGTGTTGTTTGTGCTATGACCTGCGCGGCCAATACTTTGAACAATTCCTGTGAAAATCACTCGTCGTTGCATTTCTGACATCAAACTGTGCTGCGTCGTTCGTATAGTAAGTATGCTTTGCATTCTATCGAATTTTAAACATAATTTTAAATGAATTTTTTTACCTCTAATTAACCCCTTTCATTCCATTTGTGACTTCAGACCCTACATAACTGTTATTGGAAATAACTCCGACTAAACGTGGTTTGCGACTCCATGTTCTATGGTGACTTGTAGTCTCCCTGCTGCCTACTATCCCTTCTCTGAATTTGTCGATCGAATTCGGCAACACCCTGTATATCAGAGTTAGAATGTGAATTCGTGTCATCTTACTGAAAGAGGATGGATGGGCAAATCGAAGGATCATTCGACATTTGGGTGAAATAGCTGGCAAATGTGGGTGAACCAGTGGTAAATTTTAAATGCAGAACGGAGGTGGCCGACATTTAGGGTTAGAACTGAAAAAGAAGATAGAGCAACTGTCAGATTAGCTGTCACAGCACCGGGCTTGGGGATGATGTAGGACTTTTACACAAGTTATTAAGAGCATCCTTGACAAACATCTGAGGGAACAGGCTCAAACCAACCATTATACTTTGATGCTTGTACACGGAAGACAACCTGCAGGACAACATCCACGAATTTAATCAGTCTATGCTGTGCAGGAGCAACAGTTTGTAAAAATAAAACAACGACTTATTGACTTTTTCATTAAGAATTTTGGAATAAATCATCAAATAATTTGAAATTGTAGTCGTTTCTCTTTCAGTGCGAATTTATCTCATGTACTTATTTTTGTTTCCCAATTGGTCAATTCCTTCATGGTACGTCGATTTTTATATTTTAGATCAAGGGTAGGTAATTGTCTTGGCTCGAGGGCTACATTGCTGAAGCGGAGGATACCAGAGAGCCGCACCTTTTTAAAATGATTCTATTCATTACTTAATTTTACATCTCAGAAAGATATAAAGTCTACTATTAAAATTATTAAATGTATGTTAAATAAAATGGAGTCCAGTGGCTGAGTTGTTAGTACATCGCGCTTCCACACCACAGGTCCAAGGTTCAAACCTCGGGATGGGCAAGATTGACTCAGCCTTTCATCCCTTCAGTGAGTCGATAAATGAGTACCGAGCTTGCATGGAAACTTAATACTGGATGTTTCGCGTTAGATTGACCACCTGGCCGGAACATCTACTCATGCATCTTAGGGCCCAAGGTCACGTATAATGTGTTCGGCACAGTAGGTCTTGGCCTTCATGGGATGTTGCACCACTGAGTTAAGTTAAATATAATTGTGGAAGTATTCAATTTTCATCTATTGTGCCAATTTCATATATATATCATCTACAACCCCAAGCACATTTAATTTCAGGGTTAGTTTAATTAAAAATGTATTCTGTCACACTTTTCCGCAATTTTATAGAAATCAGGAGTGGTCTTGCTTGTTGAACTTCTCATCACAGCCTTAAAGTTAATGCCAGCCAACTTGCATCGATATTTACTCTTATCGATCTTCATACAAGAGACACTTTATACTCACAAATGTATGACCTAAATATAGAGAACATTTTCTATTTGGTTTTGTTTCTTTCTTGGTGGATCGCAAAAAAACCTCTTTGCTGACCGGCCCATATCATGTTAGAGTACCGTAAAATCCTGCGTATAGCACGCACTTTTATCACAAAAAATTACGGTTTACGGGTGCTCGTTATACGCTGGGTATAAAAATGTTACCTTCAAAGATAAAAAATAAAAGACCATAAGAGAGAAAAATTTTGACTTCTACATAGATCGGAATCTTGTCTATTTAAAAAAAATGACATACCTAATGAACTTAAAAGGTTGTAGTTCTAGAAGTATACTATTTTTTTTCAAATGTCTGGGACTATATCTCTAATAATTGACTTTATAACATAAGGGCATTGCACACGTACATTTCAACTCCTTCGTGATTAAAGGAGATGCGCGTTATACGGCAAGCATACGTAAAAATTGAAAAGTGCAGCTTGGTATACGTGCGCGATATACGCCAGATTTTAAGGTATATAACTATCGCAATTTTATAAAAAAATTATTTTTGCATTTATTTTCAATAATTTTTATTATTGATACATATATTAGTACTTCATTCTTTTATAGAGTCAATTAAACATGAAGGTATCTACGTATATCAGGAGGAAATAAATGAAATAATTGAAAGATATAATAATAAAGGAAAAAAATAATAAGGAGAACTCTAAATAAATTAATGATTAATTAACTCATACCTTCGAACAAAGCAAGCAATTTCTGATCCAACAGGCACCGATGCTAAATAATTTGAGCAAACTCCATAATGTAGAGCGTTGTCTGAAATAATGCACAAAAGGATTCGCTGATATATATATTGGTAAAAAAAATGCATAAAGCACAGACTCTATTTTTTAATGATTCAAACTGCATGTAATATAAATTTGTTTATATTACTATTTGTTTATATCACTAATATGATAATATGTATTATGAGGACATATAATATGTATTATGAGGTATGTATATTTTTATCTTTTGTTTTATTTTGAAATTACTATAACAATAAAAAGTAATAAACTGAGGAATATGATTTCCCCTACAAATCTGTAGCCGTATTCAACATATAATCAAAAATGAAAACTTTATAGCTTCAACAACAGTTAGAACAAGAAATGTACATGATTTAAAGAACATTAAATGCGAAACAATAGTTATTTGGATTTCAAATAGTGATGTTATAGACGAAAATTCCCTTTTTTGAATTATTAGAATAACAAACATGAAATTCAGCAAACAAGTTCTTTCTGTTGCGTAGAGATCTCCTAAGAATGGGTTTTGTAGAAATCTACTCCAACGGAGAGGGGGGGGGGAGTCTCACCGGGGTTAAGGATAAAATTTTTTTTTATTTTTTGAACTATAACACTTACAGACTTGAAATTTTAAAAGTATGTTTTTTTTTTGGAACAGAGATCTGTTAAGAACGGATTTTCCTGAAATCGATTCCCAAAGGAGAGGGGTGTTTGTACTTGTGGCGATATTTAGATTTAAAAACTTTCATTTTTAAATTATTATACCTACTGACTTGAAATTAGGCAATTATTATTCTTTTGTTGAGTAGAGTTCCGTTAAAAGGGGAATGGGTTAAGTAAATAAATTACCGAGGAGGTCTTAAGAGGGCGTAAAAAATAAACATATCTCCTCTGGGTTCAGAAAGGTCACAACTGTAACAGTGATCAGTGAGATCTCCACTTCAACGAATATGACGAAGAGGTACCATGACAATTTTTCACATATCCTTGGACCGTCATAATGCCCTGAAAAACAAACCAGAGATGACCTACTATCGTACGTGGTAATACACCAAACCATGAGGACATGTTGTCACGAGGTGAGACATATTCAACAAACCTGGATGATTTGACCTCTCACGACATTGGTGCCACACTCGTACAGGATGATCATTGGACAAACAGAAGCGTGATTCATCTGAGAACACGACTCTGTGCCATTTCATCATCCTTGTCCTTCTAGCCCAAAACCATTACAATCGGAGTCGTCTGTGTTGTGGAGGCAATGGCAAACTTCTTAATGGATTCTACTAATAGGGGTCACCAGCAATCAATCGACGGGAAATTCTTCTGATCAATATGGGAGTATTAAGGGTATCCCAGCACATGCTGCAAAATAGCTGTAGAATTGGGTTGTGGGGTCACTTCTGCTTGTAGGTAGATGCGTTGATCCCCGCTTGCTGACGCTATTCCAGCCACACTTGTATTCTTCAAACTGGCCACATTTTTTTTGTTCCAACTATCTTTGTCACAGAATTCTTCGTAGTGGATTTTGACTAAGATTCTACGCACAAGTGGGTGTCAGCTGTTATTTGATTTATAGACTTATATGTCCTTCTTGTTCTAAATCTTGTCACCATGCTCCTCGTAAAGTCGCCTCTCTGTTGGAACTCTCTCAATTGATAGCCGCTTTGCATTTTCTGCTATGGAAAATACCCTCTGAGACAAGAAGACATAAAAGCCGACACGGATATTGTTCACATTCTGTAGGCTTCCGTTATATCCTACTTGTGTATCTAAGAATGGCGCATTTCATATATTTGGTATTACTTGAGGAGGTGTTCCTATACTTTGAAATTTGTACAATTTTCCGACAATTTCTTCTTGATTTTGAATTTATAATGATCCGTGGTATAGCAACGAATAATGACTATACTTGTGGCAACAGGTATTAAAATTTAACCAATCTATAAGTCGGTACAAAAATGCTTGTCATTTCGTTAAGGCAAATCGATTAGATCGTGCTTGACTTTCCAGACATACCAAACAAAACTCGAATATGATCTGATTTCATTTCCTTTAAGCAAATAGGTGGTGGTGGTGGTGGGAGAATCAAGGCCTGTCTGGTAAAATTCTATGATTAATAATCCTATCCTTGTCAATTAACTATAGATCAGAATTGTGAGATCGTCTCCAGCAGATTTTGCACAGTCCTAACGTGTTGTAAAACGAAATTTAGTGCAAAAGGCCAATAGAGAACTTACTTTGCGTCTTGTAGATCACCACAGCTACTGTTAGATGTATGTGTTCAGGATGAAATTCCGGAGCGGAACTAATACTGTAAAATCTGGGTTGTAAGGGAGTAAGATGCGTTAAAAGGAAACCAGGAGTTGGTTCTACTGACGGAAAGTATTCCAGAACTTCTAGAAGGTTCGGGTACAAATGAGATTTCCAATCTTCGTAACGAACAGAATCCTATGATAAATGAAACACATGTTTATAAAAATATTAATTATGTATGCATAAAATTTAAAGTTGAAATTGACTTGTTTTAAAATAATCACAGCAATGCTTGAGTTTGATAAATACTGTTATCAATTTTTTTAAATGTAACCCTTTGATGTGAAAATAACTTTTGTGATTTTCTTGATGAGATTTTGTATTAATTTTGTGAGTTAGTTGTAATGTAGCGCGCGTTGCATCATCTTGCTTAGAAATCTTCTTTAAGGCGAGTGACTAATTTTCTCATCTGATTTTATTATTAGTTACAATATAATCCCTGCTTGATATAGTTGGGATATTTAATTTTTTGTAATATTTTCTTCCTACATGCTATTAATTGTTTTATTCAGCATTCTTTCGCCCTTTTTTTGTCGTAATATACTACGATTATGTCATTCAGAGAATTTTTCAGCAATAGAACCACATTCTGCAGTTATTAATTATATATTTCATAACATAAACAATTTGTAGTAACTTTTATTTATTTCCAGTATTGTTATGAGACAATCTTCGAGAACTCACGCAAAAGTGAAACCACCTTTTGCTGATTGTTTTTTATTAAGAATATAAGTTGAAAAGATAGTTTACAATTTTTTATTTTGAGAAAAAGTATTATATATATATATATATATATATATATATATAAACCAATTTTCCCAAGCAGAATAAATTCAACCATATTACCATTGCCACTAATACTAATAACATAATGTGTTTGTATGTGTCTTTGTGTATTTGCCTATAGGAATTGAATTTAAATTGTATCACACTAATTTAATAAGCAAATATAGTACTGCTTTTACTAAATTATACAAATCTAAAAAGCATTTAGAAGATTTGGAGCATGTTCTAATTGGAAATATTGAAGCCCTTTATACCACTTTCTTAATCTCTCTCTCTCTCTTTCATTTAGTTTTTATTCCAATGATTCCTTTACCAAAGTATAAGATCACGGATTTATCACAAATGAATTTTCATTTTTATAACTTTTCTTAAATACATAGAACAAATTTATGTATTAAAGACACTAAAGTGCGAAGACTGTCAAATAATGAAATCAAGAGATAATTCTTTTAATCAAAATATTTAATATATTTTGAATAAAAGCATTATCTCTTAATTTGATTATTTTTATTTAAAAATACGAATCAATATTTTTTTAACTTATTACATGCACATATAAGAATGAAATGGAAAATCTAATGAGATGTCAATTAAAATAAAGACTATGAGATTTTGCGAAGTTCAGCTTCTGAAATTTTTCCATTGAACTTGGTTTAATAACTCCAAGACAATACATACGGCTTAGAAATGAATAACTTACCGTGGCCAGAAGTTTAATTTTCCTTTGATCTCCTTCATCTTGTGCCATTGTTGCCAGGGTTCTGAGAAACTGTTGACCTGGAGGAGTTGTGATATCCAAATATCGACTCAAGGCTATTCGCATTGTCAAAGGTGGGATTCTTTCGTGAGGGTACCAACGATGGCTTGGACCTGAGAGATACAAAATTAATAAAAAACCTTCCAAAGATCATAAAAAACTTCTTATGTATGTACTCGATTAAACCAACTTGATTAAACCGTTTTTTGATCTAACTCTGGACACTTGTATGAGAAAATGGCTCATTCTAAACCTGTTATGCACTCTGTAATATAAACAAGTAATATAAATTTTTTTTTGAAGTCAATTCTTACTTAGGTCAAAAAAGAAAATTTTATTTCAGGAAAAAAAATTAATTATTGAATTGATATTTGAAAAAACTGTATTAGCATTGTGTGATTCAGTACAAGTTTTAAAAAAATATATTTGAACTTGAGTGGCGCCATCTGTTGTAATTAGCTGTAACTTCATCAGAAATAACGCAAAATAAATTTAAAATTAAAAAATAAAATTTAAAATTAATGAATTAATATTTGAAAAAAAAACTGTATTAACAACAAACGTCTGCCACTACAAGTTCACAAAAATTTATTTGAACCTCAGTGGATGAATAAAAAGGATTTTATTAACGATTGAAAATTTCAACAAAATATATATATTATATGGGGAGAGTGTGAACTAAAGTAGAATTGAAAACGTGAACCGAGAAAGATTGATACGAACAGACGAAATCACATATGGGTATGATTTATGGTAAAATATGTAAATGATTAACTTTTGGCGATCAATGACAGATTAGTTGAACATCAAGTGCCTTGCAATTGAGCATCCTGTTGGTGCATAAAACATAGGATAGTTAAGGCATAACATTTATGCGAATGTTGTGGCCACCGTAGACGAGTGGTTAACGTTGCCAATTCATGGGTTCAAATCCTAGTCCTACTAAGCCTTATTATGAAGAAGGGCTGATGCTCGGGGAATCTCTCGAGATTCAAAGTTCACACGCTAAAAAGGCGTGGAAGTTTGGAAAGAAGGTGCCAGCTCAGGTGTCATCCCCAAGCTTCAAAATTTGACCGTGGCTCAAAACTATGAGGTTCATTACCAATAGCCCTCTTGATTCTTCAGAGTGCAATGTAATTTAATTCAAAACCATGGGAATGTGTTTCCGTCGATCCACGTGAGATAAACCAATGTTGATTGTAACCATTTGACAGAGGAAATTCATTTGAACTAACGCAAGCAAGGTAGATAGTCGAACAGCGGTTTATGGAGAGATGCTTCCTTTCGATGATGTTGGCAGTAAGGGGTCCATTGCCTTTTAGAACATCTAAAGCAGGGGTCTGTAACCAGTGGCACGTGGTACAATTCTCAGTGGCACACTACGCTACTCAACAAATTAGTCGGTTTTTGAGTGGATGGAAGTTGATAAATTTGTAATGGACCCTATTTGATAAACATCTTCAGAATAATGGATATTTACAGAATTGCGAAAAAATCTGGATAACTCTAGAGATAAATGTACAGCTATTTTGTAAATTATTGAATGTCATTGATGAAGAAATTTAATTGTTTGAAGAGAGAAAATTGCTTGCATTCTGCTTTCGGTTCTACATATCTAAAAAAAAAATTTTTCCTCATATGAAAAATATTTTGAGTCCGCAAAGAAATTGTTTAACAACCGAATGCTAAGAATCGTGTCAAATGTAAAATCAAATTATACGCCAGATTTTGCGATATGAAAGTACAGCAGAGCAAGCCCTAAGTTCGTATTAAAATTTTTATTTAACTATAATGAAGGGAAATACTTTTATATTTCATGTTGTCAATTTCTTATTTTAATAAATATATTTAAAAATACATAATATATGTGCAATTTTAGTTTTTTAAAAATTTTTGTTGAAGAAATAAATATATTTTATGCTGCTTATTTTTATGTTAAGAAACATCTTTAAATGAGGCAAAATTAATATGCAATAAAACTGTAAATGACCCATGTTATTGACATCTATTCGCTAACTCTGTTTGCATTATCGCGGGATTGGAATTGTTTCAAAAATGTCTTACTGTGTGTCACACTGAATTGTATTAGTAGAGTGGTTTGGCACGAAACATCTAAAAGGTTGTCGACCCTTGATCTAGAGCAACAGCAGGCAAATACAAAATGATTGTCTGATAGGCGTTGTCACAGCCACTGATGCTTCCTTATCAACGATCTGACGGGTAACTAGGGCACTATTGAGCGCCACGACCATCAATATCCAACTCAATGAAAGTGGAAGGAGACATCTCGGAGATCATTTCACATACTTCCCTATCATCGTTGCACACCGTTCAGGTGCGTTTGCTGTGGTTCCCTACGTGTTTGACTTGTACTCTCCCGGAATGCAGAAGCACTATTTTCAACGATGAATGCAACTGAGCCTCGATGACAAGCGAAACTTATTTGGAGACGTCGAGGACAGTGGTGGGCAACTCATCTGATTGTAATCTGCCACACAGCTCGATGATTAGTATTTATGATATGGGATGGAAATTTATTTGTTAGCCAGACCCATTTGATAGTCATATACGATACCCTTACAGTATGGTGGTGGGTAAATAAGGACGCCCTCTGATGTGGTCTTTTTTATCACGGACTTTTGGGCTTATGTTTCAAAAGGAAAGTGTCCGGCCATACACAATACTTCTTTGTGTACTGTTTATAATCAGGCTTTACAACAATTCCTGTCTCATGCGATCTCTAGATGTTTGGCTAATATAACGCGTTTAGGCTATGATAAATAGGCATCTCTGTCCCTGGATTTTGTTAATTTATTCGCTAATTGGAACTTGTTTGACAAGCATTAGTGCAAGAGAACATTTACAAATATACGAGAGTCAATACTCATTCAAAACAGTTTACATTAGGTCCAGAAGCATAACATAGTTTTTCCCTTTCTTGTAGTTTATTTCTTGCCCGGGCTCAAACCCCGGAGAGGGCAAGGTCGACTCAGCCTTTCTTCCTTTCAGTAGGTCGATAAACGAACACCAAGTTTACTAGGGAACAAAACACTGGGGGGGGGGTTCATTTAAGACTGACTACCTGACCGGAACATCTGCCAATGCGCCTCAGTGCACAAGGTTACTAAAACTGAGATGAGCACAGAAGGTCTTGACCCTCTGTGGGTTGTTGCGCCACCGAGTTTAGTTTAGTTTAGTGTATTTCTTAAATAAAATATTCACTTTCTATAATATTATTAGCATTTCGTTTTCACTAAAAATACATCTACCGATTTTCTTTCCATTCAGATAACTCCTTCTTAGTACTTTGGTTCAATTTTTCTAAAGGGTCTTTCTCGGAATACTCTACAGAAGCCTTTTCTCCTCAAATTGAAACTTTTAACTTTATCAACACCCCATTTAAAAAATTACTTCACAATAATTGCTAGGATTTTCACAGTATTTTCATTATTGTTGTCATTTTTTTTTATCTCTCTGCTTTAGTTGAGATATACCATATTTGTGAGATCCCTGTGACAGCAAATCAATTGCCTAAGCAGAACAAGTGACAAGCTTAAAATTCATACACATAAAACGATGTAAAAGGATCTATGAGAGCTCGAGAGAACGAAAATAAATATATCCGATACATGAGAGCCTATTTAAAGAATATCATATTGATGTGATATTAATATTTGCTTATCTATGGTTGATAATGAAAAATATTATTTGTGACAAAATACTTGCATAAATACGCATATATAGTAGCATAGTGGTAATAATTTGGAAGCGGCACTGACTAATTGTGCGGTAAGACATTGAAATATGAAACTCTAAAGTTTTAATGAACACTTTTGTTATATTGGATTAATTTAGTTAATCATGATTTATAATTAAGAACTAAATGTTTAGTTTAGGAGTTGTTTTAAGTTGTAGCTCACCTTTCTTTTGTAGTACTCATATATTTACATATATTTGAATAATGTTTAATTGATTTGAATCTTTTTCACAACATAATCTACTTTCGTTTTATATATTTTACATAGTATAATTTATTTTACAGTAGTTATTTACCTATTCATGATATATAATTAGTTCCTAAGTTTTTATTTTCCGGGGCAGATAGGAATTTTTAACATATTTTAAAAACTTAATGAGTGTATGCATTAATACACTGATGAAATAAATTAAGAGAATTTGCATATTTTATCGAATTGCATGAAAATAACTGAACTGAATGAAAAACCACTGTTTTTTTTTATAAAAATGCAAATTTTGTAATACGAAAGCGTACGAATACGTAGGCATAAACGTATGTGTAGGTGGAGCCAGCAGAAAAAAACAGGTTTTATATAAGCGCGTGTTAGTTAAAACGTATTTCGTTTGCCAGCACACCTCAGCGAATTTCTTGGTGTTATTTTGAAGAAATCGGCTAATTTCTAATTGTAACAGTAAAATTGAGTAACCACCAACGTTTAAATGAGGGAATGATGTGGGGCGAATTGTGGGGAGGCTAGAAGCAGGCCAATGTCAAGTCTAGATTTGTAGAGAGTTCAATTTAATGCTCAGCGTCACGTGTAACTTATGGAAATAGTTCGAGGATTCTGGATGCATTGAGAGAAAGCCTGGGCAAGGTCATCCACCAGGGCAGAGAAGATCGCCATTTGTCGATTATAGCGAGGGTTAACAGACAGGCTACAGCTTCTCAGCTCTCTCGTTACTTGTATGCAGCCACAGGAACCCGTGTATCAAGGGTGACTGTTTCAAAAAGGCTTCATGAGAGAGGGTTGTTTGCCAGAAGACCTGCTGTTTGCGTCCCACTCACGTTTACAAACAGGGGAGTCCGTTTAGCATGGTGCAGGTAGGATAGAGATTGGAGTACGGATTAATGGGCGACCGTTCTATACACCAAAGAGTCCCGTTTCAGCCTAAACACCTATTCTCACCATGCGTTCATATGGAGAGAACCAGGGACAAGCTACCTACCCTCCAATGTCCATGAAACCGAAAATTATGGCGGAGGAGGTTTAATGGTCTGGGCAGGCATCATGTTGGGGGGCCGTATATCTCTCCATGTCTTTGAAAGCGACTCTGTGACTGGTGTGAGGTATAAGGATGAGGTCTAGGAGCCCTATGTTTGCCTTTTCAGCAGAACATGTGACCTCGAGTTAATTTTAATGGACGATAACGCGAGGCCACATAGAACTCTTCTGGTTGACGAATTTCTAGAGAGTGAGAATATTCACCGTATGGATTGGCCAGCCAGATCTCCAGACCTCAACCCTTTAGAGCATGTCTCGGACGCTCTGAGGAGGACAATTGCCACTCGTGACCTCCCTCTGAGAGTGATCCAGGAAATGAAACAGTGTTGATGAACGAGTGGGACCAATTGCCCCAAGAACTGATAAACTGCCTTATTTCAAGTATGACATCAAGCTGCGAGGCCTGCGAGCTAAGAGGGGCCAAAACCCCTATTAATTCATTTCTTTTGCTTATTTTGAAACCGCTGTCTCATACATTACAACTCCAACGAGTGTTACGCACGTTCATGCGTGTGTACTGCAATTGCTGAATAGTTATTTGTTTTGTATTGTATTAGTGTACGTACATATGAAATTTCATTAAAATCAGTCTAGTAGTTCTAGAGATAATCGATCAAGTCTGCAAATTCTCTTAATTTCTCACACCAGTGTATTTTTATAGAAAGTAAATATTTATAAATAATGCGTCCTACTTATTTTAATTTTAAGAAGTATAAAATTTAAGATATGTGTGAACACTTTGCTTTCATATTAATACAATGAATTAATTGTAAGGAGATTTCCTATTCATTTGAAATAAGGATTTTTTTTCATCATATGAATATTTTTTTGAAAATATATACAATGGAACATTTAGTTGAGTATAGCATTTCATTTTAGGAAAAAATTAATCCTTTCATGTAAGTAGAAAACCTATTTGAAAATATTACATTTCACAATCCAAATTCACACACAAAAAATTGTATTTTTAAGATTATAGTAATTTTAAAAACCGCTGAAGGAAAAGAGAAAATTAAATAAAAATCACCTTCTATTGTCTGTACTGTTTTCCGGAGTTGTAACTGGAATGGTTTATCTGGATCTGGGCATGTGGTGCTAATGCGTTTTAAGATCCCGTCTACTATGTCTTGCCTGTTGTTTGGATAGATACCAACATGATCTCCAGGAAAATACTTGAAAGAATCATCCTCTGGTGTTGCTATCACAATCATAAGTGTTTGGCGGCTGCCAAAATGAAATATAAAAGAGTAGAATGTATATTTTTTTTTGTCCAACACTTACAAGTATTAGCAATGCTTTAAAAAAAATTTAGATTCTGCAGATTTGTAAAGCATCACACTGCATGAAATGATAGAAAGTGATGTTCGTTAACACTTAATATTTAATGTTCTATGATGTCAATCCTGTGATATAGGAAAATATTTTTAGGAATTTATATTGAATCTTATTATTTGCTTACGATCACAGATAAATTCTACAAGATATAATTTGATATACATTATACCGTTTTTTTAATTGTCATATTGAATCTGAAGAATTCTTTAATTATTATCAAAAATCCCTATTAATTATCATACACATATGATGACTATGGACACATAAGTACATTTGTTTCTCTCTCCAATCTTTTCTAAATATCAGGTTGAGTCACAAAAGTCTTTCATATTTTGCTATGTTAAATCAGAAAGCAAGATATACAACTTCAAATTACGTCACAGAAAGCCTAATTTGGTAGAGGGGATTTCGACCTTGATAATTTTTATCAGTTACAGTGATTTCTCACACATGCGTAGTTATTGCTGTCTTTTAAAATAGCAGATGATGAACGAACAGTTCGTCCTATTTTGCGTATCTTCCGAAAAAAGCTTTAAAGGAGCAGCAGAGTGGCGAAAGAAACTAATGATGTAGATAGTCCTAGTTCTATGAATGACACAGTATTACTTAACATTGGTATAATTATTTCAAGACTATACCATTTCTGAAGACAAAAAGAGATCTGGGCGACCATCTGTCATCGATGACGATATTTTACTGGAAACCAGCACTCTAGTGCATTTTCCACAGCACTCGGTACTTCTCAAAGTGCCATCATTTTACATCTTCAACTAATGGAATAGGTGTGTTGTCGAAAAGTTCCTCATGAACTGATTACAACTTAAGAAGCAACCGTGAGTGGAGGTCTGCTAAAAATGCTGCAAAATCCCATTAAGACATTCGATTTTAGCGTAAAATCGTATTTGGTTATGAAAAATGGATTGTTTTCCGACATGAAAAACATTGACAACATTTTGGTGAGTCCTCAGAATCAGTTGTCAAATAGGATCCCTTTAAGTAGATGGTATTGGTGAGTGTTTTGTTTAAGTTTGGGGGAATTTTTCATTTTGAGTTTGTTTCTCATGGTCACGCTGTGGACGCTAACCTCTATAACCAAGAACCCCAATTAATGTATTGCATTCTGGAGGGCTCGGTATCCAGCCCTAGTCAATACAAAATAGTAGTAGCACTCCTGTAGCATGACAATGCCCCAGAATACCCAGCCAGATCAAATGAGAAAAAAAGTTAAAAAACTGCAAGGTATTGAAGTATTGCCTCTTCCTGAGCTGAAACCTGATCCCATTCGATTACAATCTTTTTCGGTCTCTGGCTCACTTTCTATTCTACGAGGGTTGCTATTTATATTTCTGACCACATTGCAACAGAAAGCGTTGCTAGGTGACTGCAGACGATTTAAATCGGATATTTGATATTCTTAAACATAAATTCCTGAGAAAAATTTGCCATTTTGTGTTGGTTCGTGTTGTTTACAGTAAATTTAAAAATTCATCTCATTAAAAAAATGGAATTGATTTGTGAAACTTTTCGTGCGATTATATTTCATAACTTTGAACGGGGATTGGCAAGACACGATTGCTCTTTGAGGATATTAATTCTTTATACAGCGATAAAGACTGGTATACCGAATTTAATCGTGGTAGACGTTCGATCCTGGATGAAATCTATGCATGTCGTCCAAAATCGATTGTTGTGCCAGAAACTATCGATACAATGCGTGAATTGATAAAGCAAGATCGTCATTTGATATACCGGGAGATTGAGGTATCTTTGGAAATTAGTATGACAAGTATCAACAAAATTTTACATAAACATTTGGTCTTTTAAAAATTTTGTGCTCGTTGGGTCCCACATAATCTGGCAAACGCTCAAAAGTAGATTGGTGCAAGGAAATGTTGATCAAATATGTTCAAGGTGCATCAAAGGCTGTGTATAACATCTATGTAGGTGACGAATCATGGATCTTTGAAATGAGCCGGAAACGAAACAGCAATCGATTGTATGAGTCTTCCAAGACGAGCCAATACAACAAAAGTTCGAGCAAGAAGTATATCGAAACAAATGGTTGTCTGTTTCTTCGTCATTACCATCCCTCTGATGACAGTGGCATTAGAATAACGTAGAATGGTTAATTCTGAATTATACATGACCATTTGTCTGCCAAAAGTCATCGGAAAAATTCGAAAAAAGCGGAAGAAAAGGCGAATCATTTTGCGTCATGACAATGCGAGCTCTCACACATCGGCTCAAACAAAAAAAAAATTCTGAAAGGCCAAAACATTGAATTAATGGATTATTCACCGTACAGCTCTGACTTAATAGCCAATGACTTTTAATTATCACCATACATCAAAAATAAATTACGTGGACAACGATTTTCGACACCCGGAGAAGGGCTAGATGCATTCAAAATGCATGTTTGGAAGTTACCTAAATCGGAGTGGAAAAAGCGCTTCGAATATTGGCTCAAACGTAGGCAAAAGTGTATTGATCTTTATGGAGAGTATTTTGAAAAACTATAAAATCAATTTCAATCATATACATTTTGTTTTTCATTATTAGGCCATAAATATAAATAGCAACCTTCGTAACACCGGTTCACTAATATGATTGATATCTAGAAGGTATGTTGCAATTTAGCTGAATAGTACGGTCATGAAACCGAAAACTTAGCAGAGAGAAGGCAGAACCATACTTTTCAACGAAAATTATTTGGAAGGATAAACCCGTACCACCTTTTGCGATTACTTTGTTTTTCATTTATTGGTGAAAATACGAACAACTTTTGACTCAACTTGGTATATTCACATAGAAACATTATGGAATTGAAGATGAATAATAAAACTTACTTACGTGAGATAAAAGAAATACAAAAGAAAACATGAAGATAACACGAGAATTAAAATCCTAAAATATCTAACTTGTATTGAACCTTTATGAAATTGAGTGGCATGTTCTTTGTGTAATCTGTTATGCCATTTATCTCTCAAAAGTTCTTAAAAATACTAATAGCTTGCTGTAGAAGTTGTTAAGTTTTAGTAATTTTTTCAAGCATATTGAAATCCATTGCTGCAATTGGAAACTAAAATAAACTAATAAAATTTTTTATTTTTGATGAAATAAATAATTTTAATGATACTTGTGTGAGATTTTAAATCCAATTTATTGACACTGAAAGATTTTTTTTCATAATTTTGTGCAAGGGCATTTTTTTCAAAAAAAGATATTTAATACTTTTTATATGGGAAAGCTTCAGATAAATATTAAAATAAATCAAACTGATTTGAAAATTTTTTACTATACAATAAGTAATATCATTTAAAACTTTTGTGTATTTTAAGAAAAAATTATGTGAACCTTTTGAACACAAGAAAACATAATAATTCTAATTTTAAGAAAAATGAATGAAATAAAAAGAAAAATATGAGCAAAAATAATGAATATTTTTACCTGAAAAATATCCTCAGACGGTTGAAAAAATGTTTGATTAAAATATTTTTAATTATTTTGGATGGAGAGATAACCGTTTATAGTAAATTTTTAGTAAAAAATGCTTTTCCGTCATGAATGTAGAGTATTTGTACCATTTTTAATTTCGCTTCTCTTTCAAAAATTAAAAATATTTTTATGATAAGAGTTTTTGTACTGAATGTGTAAAAGGATTAAAATTTGACAGTCATAGTTAATAAGTAATCTGTATTGATTTTGAGTATTAATTTTTAAAAAAAATTAAGATAGTTTATTTTTATTTACTATATTATCTTTTCTTCTATCGAAAAAAAATTCTGAAGGATTCTTTTGTGTGATTTAGAACACCAGATATATTTTTGTTGGAACTATGTTTATCTGATCTGATAATACGTGAGAGCACACGGAACAAATTAGAATGTGTGATATACCTGTCCTCTTCAGACTGCAATATTGTGCGTTCTTTCAAAGTGCAAGATACGACTTTCCTGTTTGTTCCTTTAGCTATACCTGAAAATATATTGCACACAGTGTGAGTAATATTGATGGATGCTTATCAAATGTATCAAATAACTTAATACATGTATATCAAGAGATTTTTTTCACCTTTTGAAAGATTCTTTAATCTTTTAAATGTTATAAAAAATGTAAATTAAACATATGCTGCAGGAGCTCTATTTAATGAAGTCGTTAAATCCCGAAAAAAAGTCCGTTATGTGGTAAAATTCGTTTTATAAAGATTTATTACCATGTTTTTATTAACTCGTTTTCTTGTCTGTCCGGGTGGAATTTCGTAATTGATTTTAAACTAACTTCCCGATGAGCTAGAGACTTGAAATTTGGGATATAGCTCAGAAGTGGATGACAATGCATAAAAATGGCTATAAAAACATGGTACATAAAAAGTTTTTACTAAAAAAGTTATTTTTCAATATACTTTAGAAATTACATAAAACAAATTTTAAACTCAAAAACTCAATACATCATTTAAAAAATAATTATTTTCACACCTTTTTTTGTAAATTGTTATCTGTTTAATATATCTTACTCATCAAAATGAAATCTGCAAGGAAAACAAGAAAAATAGCATTGTCCATGAATACACTGAATTTTCGACTTTAAAAAATAATTTTATATTAGAGCTAATGAATTTTTTAATGACCTTTTCTAATTTTAAGTCTACAAGAAATTTTAATCATACATTATCTTATAACAAGTATTTTAAAGCATACGCTACCACATGCATCTTTCATCTTAATTGCTGATAAAATCTGTTAATTTTATTTGAGTTTTTTGTTTGAAAAATTGTGACAATTTCATCGCTCTATGAGAGTTAAACATCTGGTAAAACCAGTTCAAACCATGATCACCATAAAATGGGCTAAATCAGAGAATAATTTGAAACACGTCCTGAAATATTTTAAAAACCGGGAGAAAAAAATCGAATCAAAAGAGATGAAGTTCGTTAAATAGAAAATACTCTTTTCTATTTGGAGGTTATTTTACGATAAAAATAGTTAAATGTTCTTGGTTCTAGAAAAAAGTTAGCAAAATAGAGCAATTCGCAAAATAGAGGTTCGTTACATGGGGCTCGGACTGTATTTATATTTATACAAACCTTACAAGCCTTACGGTTTTTTTCTTATTTAGAGAATACTAGCAGTTTCTTTTTATTTCTAAGAAAAATATACAACTTATTATCTTATTTTTAAAAAATTATTCTATTTTATTTATATCACCTGATTATGAAAATAATGGCCCCAATGAAATATTTTCCCTGAGATTTCTTAAAACATTTTAGTGAAGAATGTATTTAAATCTTTCTGTGGTACTTACGTACTATCGCAACCATATAGGCGACATTGAATAGTAACTATGTACCATCGCAACTATATTGATGATACTAAATAAAACACGAATCCTAAAAATGGAATACGTGGAGGGAATATGGAAAATAATAAGTAATTATAAATAAATAATAATCAATAATTGAAAAACAATAACTCATTTGTATTTAACTGCATTTTTTATTTTACTATTATTGTTAGTTTCATCTCTCTCTCTCTACATTAAAAAAATTTTGCGATGCTGCTTTAAATTTATATCTACATTAGGTATTAGTTAGTAAAAATATGTCGTAAAAAGTTGAATTTAAATGAAGAGGAGCGCCAAGAACGAATTTTGCGAAAAAAGAACAAATGCAGAAAGTGTTTGATAGATAGAAATTTGTAAAGATAAGTTGAAAATTTACATCTGGAAAAGTTAGAAAAACTTTGAATCAGCCGGAGCATTGAAAACTTAAAGCCTGAACAGTTAGAAAAGAAAAGTAAGCATGATAGAACGTACCATGAAATATTAGAACTAATATTAGAAAATATTGTACAATGGGGGTTGGTACAGGGGTACTTCTCCTACTTATTATTAATACTATATTATTGTTATTTTAGTAAATATAATAAAAATAAAAATGATTATTGTTATTTTTTAATTATATTATTATAAATTTAATATTTAAGAATTCAATAAATCCCAGATTCGCATTTTAGTATTCAAGTTTGCCTTATCAACGAATGGTTAGGCTTAGAGTAGCGGAGTGTAGTGAAACATGAAACGAAGCACAGGGTTGTCAATTCAACGCCTACAGCACGTGCAAACTCGGGGTTGCCAATTTGGTGAGTTATTTTGAAAGTTGACATGGTTGCAATTGTACGAAAGTAAACTTTTATAGTTTTCATTTCTACGAATCTATATCGCTACAGTGACAACAACGTGAAATTTTTAAAGAATAATAATAAACTTGGTGATATTTTTAAATAAAATATAAACTAATACAATAGAAATGTCTTATAAATACAAAATATGTTGCCGAAGCTCTAGATTTTAAAAGAAATTCGACATCTTTTATTGCTCCTCAGAATCTCAATTAACTCTTTTATTATCTACTAAAAATGACACATACAAAATAGGATGTAATTTTGCCTTCGAAAATTTTCTTTCAATTCATTCAATTCTTTTGGTATGTTTCCAAGAGTCTAGTTAAGGTGAGGCATGTACGTGCATGAGTCGATCGTATTAACAATTAATGGACATGGGATATAGCATATAATAGTAAAAAAGGAGAAACATGAACCACAAGGAAGATTTTGATTCTACTTTACGTAAGGTTTACCTGAGCAAATTTCCGCTGGCTCTTGGGCATCGGCCAGCCGCACTTTGTCAGGACTCCATGTTGTATCCGAGTGAAGCGTTGCATTGAGATCACTGATATTGATGTCGTCACCCACATAAAAGACATCGCATGCAACCTATCACAACAAGCACAGATGTTAATAACCACATTTAGGAGAAAATAGCATTTAATTCCAAGAAGATATTGATACACACATTGAAAAGTAATGATGTTCGTAGATACTTATCGTGTTCTCACCTGTTCGAGACGTGGACCAAGTTTCACATGTATAAGTTAATACTGATCTTAAAAGACTGTCGCGGTACCATCTATATAAGCCAATAACTACCGCCACACCATGGTGATCATTTGGATGTAGTGGATAAGTTACTCGGTTTCAGACCCAAAGGTCCGGAGTTCTATCCCAGCGGATAAATGCGCCGCTTCATTGGTGACCCTGGACGAACTCAGAAAAAGGCAAACTTCTGAACTGTCGTGGCGCCATCTATTCACCGCAAATGCAACTAAAGCCATTAGACACATGACGCAATGAATAAAGTCGTCTCACAGCGCGCCACTTCAAGACTTTTATACAATAAAACCTTTTCTTTTCTTTTGATTAAATTTGATTTCATACATTTTCGTATTCCATTAAGGCATCTATTAGCCATTGTAATGCTCTTTTGGATTTCAACAGTGAAATCGTTTCTATGTTTTGCTAATACTGCCGAAAATTCTATAATTTTCAACAAATATTTTTAACTTAGTTTACTAGATTCTATATTTGATTATATATAAATAAACCCCACTTTTTAATTTTAACTCCAGTGACTTGAGAATGACCATGGTAATTTCGTGGTCATGGTCATAGACACGTAACCAATGGTCACATGGTACTTTTTCCTGTGCTGTCTTAGCCCTTTTTACTTCTGCTGTGACAATGTTAATAATTTTTCACGAGTAAGCGCAGCACTGTTTTCCTTTGTGCTCCGCTTATTTAAGAAAGATTCAAATCTCTCATTGAATCGTTCTTATTTACAGGTATGTTTCCATTGAAAACAGGTTGCAAAAATATTTTTTAATAACCCAAAATGTAAAACACTAACATAAATACACCACCTAAATTTTACGTTTAAAAGCAACGGAATGAAGCATACACCCACACACGTCATTGCAAAGTAGCTATAAGAGGTTCAAAGCTAATTAAAAGTAGTTAGAATCGGCTCAAAAAACTTTCGAGGGCTGTATTTTATGCTTTAACGATCAAGTAATCGTTATTCTATAGAATACTTAGTTAAATCATAGAAATCAATAATTTTATATACTTTAACAGACTTGTTCAGTTATTTCACGAAATACCTAGTTATTCTATGAAATAATGGATTTCACACTTTAACGGTGACAGGTCCAAGCTAAAACTTTAAAAAAAAAACAACTAACTTTAAAACTTTAATTTCTCACACTAGGTTATTGGCTTATATTTGTGACGGGTTTCCTTCTTTCACAGAAAGAGAAAAATTAGTCAATAAATATGAGGACTTTTTGCAAATATTGAATTCAATCCTTGTGAATAACAAATACCAAAATAAAAATTAAACGTATGGAATGGTAATGCTAATCAACTCCATAAAATAAGGATGATAATAATTAATTATCTTGTTTTTACAAGACAGTTGATAGCAATAATGACATTCTTTTCAGGTATACGAGCTCTAAATCTAGAGAGATTGCTCTAACTCCATAACACTTCCAAAACGTCTTCTGATTCTTTTATCTTTTTTCCTATCTCTGTCCTTTGTCATTAGTTTTCTCTTTCACAAAGTTCCTTGAGGAATCGAAGTTCTCATTTCATACATCGTAGTTAAGGGAAATTAAGTGAGATCTTTCTACTTGCTTAAAATCATTTCAGTATGCAAGAAAATTAAGTTTTAATGAGATAATTCGCAAGTATTTTGAACAATGATATCTTAAACATTAATTTGCTTAGAAAGACTACTCTAATTAAAATTTTCTCTCAATATTACTCTTTATGTACTGATCCTCAATCATTTTGAGGAAAAAAAGTTTCTTTCCCTCTTTTTCAACAATTTTTTTCTCCAAGAAAGCGTAAGGTTTTTTTTCTAGAATTTGGACTCTTTTAAAAAGTTATTAAAAGTTTAATTTCTCACTAATAACTCCTGATGAAGAGTAGAACACCACCTATTATGTAAATTATAATAGTACAAGTGATTATGATATGCTAATTCATTGTTGAGTAATACTGTTTGAAAAAAAAACACCGTATTTTATACAGCAAGAACATGATTCTTCAAAAATGGGATTTAAAGTTTTGGAAGCATGTGTAATCTCTACTGTACTTTTGTAACTAAAACTCTTACAACTTATATTTACAGTGGAAATCGCTTAACACGAAGCATAAGAGACTGAAATATTTATTCGTGTTAAAAGAATTTTGTGTTAAAAGAATTTTGTGTTAAAGTATATTGCAAAAAACAACAACAAAAAACGTATATTAACAAAATTAAGTTTAATTGAGTTTATATTTTTTTTTTATAAATATGTATATCTGCATATATATTTAACACAAAAAGGAAACAAAAACACAATAATTTAAAGAAATGTGTGAAGGGGCTATTCGCGAGATATTCTCACTAATCCTCTTGGGGAAACGTTGGGGCTAGCATTTATACTAATTCACAGCCTTTCGAGAAAAACACGAGATAGATATATGTTAATTAGTTCGACTATATAAAGTCTATATATATATATATATAGGTTTTGTAGATGTAAAAGGGAGAAGGAGCCGTGAAGCCGTCAAGTAAGTGTGAACACTGGAGAATTTACTTCACAAACTTAGCGCGCGCTTATAAGGTAATTTCTGAGATTAAATTATTAGATTGAAGATTTAAGATATTAGAATCGGATTCTCCAGAGGTTCATTAGTGTTTGTTCTCCTTATCTATTTCTGGTAGTCGGGTTTACTTAGGATTGACAATTAGGAATAATCGACGCTTTAGATATCACTCCTAGGTCTCTTCTTATAATTTAACTTGTGATTGTTTAGGTGGCTGTTCAAAGTTTAATAAATCTAATTGTTATTATGGCGTTTGTTGGTGATGCTTTGTCCCCCCCCCACACACCTAGAGATGCACTGGACAGAGGGAGAGGGGTCCCAGTTAGGACCCCTCCTCCACAAATGTAGTACAAAATTATCAAGTTTTTTGAAAAACAAAACATTTAATGAATTTTTAAAAATTAACCTGATATTTTCAACGTAAATTCTACAGAAAAACTTGTTGTAGAGGTGCAATCTCTTCTGTACTACCTTGAAGACTGTGGCATCCACTTTTCTTATGTTCGGGGCCATAGTGGAAATCTCGACAATGCTAGAGCAGACCAGTTGGCCAAAGAGGCAACTTGCCAAGATGTGAGCCTTTAGATGTCTGTGCCACTGTCCCACTGCAAGCAATTAGCTTGGGAAAGAACTGTTTCCTCCTGGAACTCCGAAATCTTGCCCTCACCTAAAGCTTTGTGGACTAAAAAGTTTTTCCGACCATTTATCAACGGCTAAAATGTAAGAAATTTGTTACTGATTTTAAGTTATCCCAGATTCTAACAGGGCATAGAAATTTTAAGAGCTATTTGTCTAGGTTTAATTTAATTGGTTGTGATATTTGTTCTTGTGGTCAGATTGCTGTAACTGCGGAACATGTATTGTTATACTGTAATCTACATTTTCGTAAAAGGGAAAATTTTAAAAAGGAGTTTAAACGCTTAGGTATTTCCAGGCCACTTGTTTTGTTTTTGTTGGTCAATTGTACTGAAAGCCTTAATGTCTTAAAAAAATTGTTTACTGTATAGATTTTTAAAGTTTTATTGGTACCTCCCCTTATTTATGTTTGCGTATTTCCTCCCTTCCTTTTTATTTTATATTTTTATCTTAAATGTATTTTTAGTTTTGTTTTAAATTATATAATTGTGTTATACAACTTACATCTGTAAGCTTCATGTTATGCAATGTGGAGCATGAGGAGTTTTGCTAATAAATTTTTAAAAAATCTGATATTTTTCTTTGTATTGGCTTTTTAGCATCAAATTGTCAACAAATTATTCGATATCGTCCCTTTTGTGGGAGAATGAATTCGTGAATGAATTCGTAGTGGGAGACTGTCATCATTGATTGAAAACTATTGGATGGCAAAATTTTATTTGCAGCGATTTCAAAACCACTTCTAAAAGATATTTAATGTGTAGTGTACTGATAACAAATTAGTTCCTGTATATATATATACATATATATATATATATATATATATATATATATATTGTTCCAATGTGTGATATTTTTTGAACTGTTGTCTTATCCTTCATGTGTAATATTTATAAAATTGTATTTTTTAAACCTTTTAGCTTGCTTCTAAATTATGAATGCTTTATTTTTAATTTGCATTAATTTCATTTCTGCTTGTTAGCATTAATCTTCATTTTTAATATTTCCACTCATAATTTATTTTAAATTTTGCACATAGTTCAGAATTTCTCTTTTTTTATATGTATATGTTTTTGTGGATAAAAATTAATCTATGAATTTCATACATTTTGCACTTTCTGCCAAAGACCATTGGTTTCACATTGTAGACTTTATCGTCATGTTCTAAATACTCATATGGGCGTAGCATAACACTACACGTGTTATGCTAAATTTTGTAGATAGCCGTTTAGAAAACTATATAATTATGAACAACATTTGTAAAAATTTTACTCTAACGAGGAAAATTTCAAAATTCCTCTCAGAACCAGCTATTTATAAATTCTTCAGTAAATAATTTAGATGACTCACATATCCTAACATGTAATTTATTTGAAACAACACTGTTTGAAAGGCATTTTCACTCACATTTCATAACTCAAAGACATGATTTGATAAAAAAAAAAAAAGGAAAAAAAAAGCTGTTTATTTATGTACTTTTATACACTAGAACCTATATTTAAAATGATAATTCAATGTATATTATATTAAACAGCTGTTCTGTACAAATAAGGATGGAGTTGACTGTAATATAGATTAGATACTGTTTATAAAAAAAATCAATATATATAAAAAAATAAGTTATTGAAGAAAACATGTTTCAAAAATTTCACTTATATTCTTGTTAATTTTTGTAATGTAATGTATATATGTATGTGTACAATTTCCAGAATAAATATTTCAACAATATGATTTTGGTTTGTTTTATTTTTCTTGTTAACAGTGAATAATTGAAAAAAGGTATTGGAAATAAAATTCTGTACACCAAGTAAAATTGCTAAATTATGATTCTATTGGTCCTTATGATGTTATTTTTTCTTCTGAATGGGTGCTGAAAACTTCTCTAAAAGCTCTTTCCATTAGGTTAAAAACTAAATGTGTGTTTTATTAATGCAAAAATGTACTGTTAGAGTTGTTTTTACATTCTTCTAAGGACTAAGATTTTTAAGTATTTTAATTAAAAAAAACATTAACTTAAAAACTATTATATTGTTTTCTTTGGTGATAGGAAAGTGTAAAATCAGTTGCTTTAACAAAAAACGAGCTTAGTTTGTAATATAGCAATGCATTTTCTTTATTTCCATGTGGATAGGTTTCTATTTAAACAAAACAATTGATATAAAGAGTACTTACACACCTGGGCTTAATGAGTGTTACTTTAGTCAAAAGGTTTTTTTCTTCAGGTTGCATAATATGTAAAAAAGCTATTTCTTTCTGGCATTGTTTTGAAATTTTTACTTAGAAAAATTTGTTATTTATCATAATGTTTCCTAGATATTTCTAATAACTTATTATTGAAGGGCTGAATTTTTTTAAATAAAAGTTAATTTTCTGCTTGTATGTGATTTTAAGGAAACAATATAATGCTTCTAGAGAAACATAAATATAAATAATGAATCAAATTGCTTCTGGAACTAATTCAAAATGCATACACATTTGTTAAACGATAACATCGAATTTATTTTTGCAGTTTTCAAAGATTTATATTTGCGGTATAAGTTCGAAGACATGCAGTTTGTGATCAAATAATAGTTGCATTTTTTTTCCGAAAAGTAATATTTTTGTTGATACTTGCGTATTGTCGCCACCGTATTGGCGACATTATATGAAACGAAGTACATGGTTGCTAATTCAGCACGTAGGACACATGCGAAATCGTTACTGCCAAAATTTGGCGAGTTATCTTTAACTTAGGCACTTTCGCGATAATATGCGAGTACCTTTTTGTTACACACAATAAATGTAAAATGAATTTTGATTTCGAAGTTAAGTGTAAAAATTTCATGAAATGAAAATAAAATAATACGTAAGATGTAGAAAGTGAAAATTTACAACTCGGGTATCACATTTTTAAATCCCTTAAGATTTGGGTTAATAAATATTTTTCTGTTAAAAATTCATATTAGATACAACAGTACCGAAAATAAATGCTATACATACTCATTTTATTGTTTTAACTCATATTTGATACATTAACAGATTCAAATATGAGTGCATTATATACTCATATCGATCTTTCATTCTCAAAAATTTGATCCCGTAACAGGTTCAAAAATGAGAATGTACTTGTGTCTCGATATGAGAATATGCGATTCTCAAATCTGAGTAAGCGTGCATCGGAGCTATTTTGAGAATGTGAAGTACTCAAAAGTGTGAGCTGTTTGCTCTCAGTTTTGAAAATCGTTTCTCGCAGTGCGCTGTGTTTCCGTTTAAGCATTTTAAAAAAACACACACATTTCGAGTAAAACGCGTTTTAAAGTATGACATCTTGCTTACAGAAATGGCATCTGCTTTTGCTAAAACGCTTGTAGTGTTTGTTCTATTGAACAGAAAATGATAAACTTGGTATTTTTATAAAGCTAACAAGATGGCCTATGAAATAAATCATAAAAATTTGCCAATTTTTAGCAAAATTCACAATTTTAGGGTAGTTAGTTACCTTAATGAAAGAAATGCATGAAAATACACAGTAGTTTGTCAGGACCGTTGTACTATTTCGTGTTAACCAATATTTCGTTTTAAGCATTTTCACGTTAAACGTGTTTCACTGTGTATAAAAAAAATATTTCAAATATTTACACAGTTTTGGTGTCGTTTGAAAGCGGAAGAATCGGAAAATATTTTGCAGAAATAAAATATTTCGATATTCAGGCAAGCTTTTGTTATTTCTGGTTTGTACATACACCTTAAAGAAGAAAAAAAGAATCCAAAAGAATTCATATCTTATAAGGAAGAAAGAAGCATTTTTTTCTGTCACTCAAAAGGAAAAAAAGGATTTTTTACCTAATTTTTTGCACAATAAATTCTCTTATTACATAATAGATTCTTTTAATTGATAAAGAAATATTATTAAAATGTGCTTTGAA